>LR738710.1:241512898-241524995 GCA_902687465.1 Secale cereale
CCCATTGATTGGCTATGTTGTGATTCTTTGGGCTCCCTGAACAGTCGATACGCTCACGTTCAGGGATGACCCGGCCCCTGGGGACAGTCCGGTTTGCCCACGTCCCCATGATTGGCTATGTTACGATTATCGGCCCCTTGAACAGTTGATACGCTCACGTTCAATGATTGGCTAGGCCCCTGGGGACAGTCCGGTTTGCCCACGTCCCCATGATTGGCTATGTTACGATTATCGGCCCCTTGAACAGTTGATACGCTCACGTTCAATGATTGGCTAGGCCCCTTGGGACAGTCCGGTTTGCCCACGTCCCAATGATTGGCTATGTTTATAGTTTTATCAGCCCTCTGAACAGTCGATACGCTCATGTTCAGTGATTGGCTAGGCTCCTTGGGACAGTAGGTTTGCCCACGTCCCATTGATTGGCCGAATCTTGTTTTGAGCCTGGCAGCTCTTTGAAAAAGCCTCGACTACATGGTTTGATTTACAAGAATTATGTGTTGTTTGATGTTTTTTGTGTTCCATAAACCTTTTAAACCGAGTGGAACAGCTCCAGAAGTTGACCACCTATCTATAATGTCATAAGTCTGGGTCATGAACACCAGCGAGAATTAAACCGGCGTTCATCATAACCCGGATCGACTTCATGATGAACCGACAGGTTGGCGGTACACGATCAGGTACAAGTTACAATTTCTGAACCAAGATGCGAAAGATTTATCGACAAGATGGACCAAAGAGTTTCAAGGGTTCATTAGAATTGATGAAGATTGATTAAGGTGATTTTAACATCCCGACCGGTTTAAAGGTATTTTGGCTATATACAATTTAAGTATCACAATTATTTTTTAAGATATGCCTATTAGATATATCAAGAGAACAAGTTAATCCATCCAGTGGTAAGCCACTAGGACATGTTTTTGATCTTTTTTATGAACAGGGCAAGGCATCCGTATCAATCAACAAGTCAACAAACGAAAACTTCATAAAGACCAAATGTCGGATCACAGCACATTAAGTTTTAGCTAAACCTATTACAAGGCATAAAAAGCCGAATAGTTGGAAGCATTGTTCACGGAATAACAATCATGATTACAACAGTAGCATTCAAGATTGTGCTTCTCCTTGCTGAGATGGTTGGCCACCGTCTTGTTCCGGAACATCTTCCTCCTCGTGAAGCGGCGAAAAATCTGGTGCACACCAATCAATCTTGGCCAAGGCACGGAAATATACTTCATCGTTGATCAGCTCAGCAGGATCAATATCAGGAGCAAAGGTGTGAGGATGAACCGGCGGAATTAAGTTTGCAATATCGTAAACCGGTCGCTCCACCCGCTCATTCTGCAGGTTATATGATGGATGATATCGTAAACCGGTCGCTCCACCGCAATCTTGCTCGCGAGGGGACGCATCTCCTTTGTCAGAGCATAAAGATCCTTTTCATTGAATGTTGAACCGTCCTCCTTGGTATCAGGAAATCCGGTTAACACCTCCTCCGGATCAATGTCTGGGACCCAAGCTTTAGCCCTCGTAAGGGCCAGAAGAGCACCTCCTCGAGCAGCCGATTTCTTCACCTCTTCAAGACGAGCCGGTAGAATGGACAAACTATTCAAAGTATCTTTGATAGTTGAAGGAGCCGGCTTACCGAAGGAGGTGGCACTGATAATCCTTTGTGCTCCAGAGTATAATTGTTCAACCAAGGTATAGCAGGCCTTCAGCTTCTTCCGTACATCATCCCCAAGATGGGAGACACGGCGTCCTACATACAGCAATAAAAGTTAAACCGGCGTAGGTCACAGGTTGCAAAGATAAAAGACAGGAGTTCAGGCTATGCTTACCAAAGATAGCAGAAGTCATCAAGTCAATTTGGCTCTTTAACCCGGTCAATTCTTCAGTAACCGGGTTAAGTGCTCCTTCGGCATCCTGAACACGTTTCTCAAGATCTTTTTTCTGGACTTCAAAAGTAGTCCGCTCCTCGTCAAAAAACCTCTTCAAGTCTTCAGCAGTCTTTAAACTCACTTGGAGTTCTTTCTTAGCCTTTGAAGCGGCTGACTCAGTCTCTATAAGCCGGCTTCGAAGTTCACTGATTTCCAGGGCATTCCGGTTCAGCTCAGCCTATACACAAAAGTTCAAAAGCAAGGTTAGAAATTACAAGTCTCAAGCACACAACCAAGTTGTCTACTTGACACTTGGGGGCTAATGGCAGTTGAAGTAATACATCAAAGACAATTTGAAAATACAAGTCTCAAGCACACAACCAAGTTGTCTACTTGACACTTGGGGGCTAATGGCAGTTAAAGCAATGCATCAGAGACAATTTTTGAAATTACAAGTATCAACTACATAAACAAGTTATCTACTTGATACTTGGGGCTAATGTATGGATCAGGAGTTCAAAACTACAAAGTTCCGGATTACCTTCAATAAAGCAGATAAACCGGAACTTGGGGGCTGTTATAAGATAAAGATGCGTCAAAAAAAGCAAAGTCAGAAGAGGAAAAACTTACTTCATATTTTTCTCTCATCAGGTTTACTAGGCTGGCTTCATAATCCCGGCTGCTGTGGAGCCGGTTCAAATATCCGGAATAGATATCTTGAGCACTCATACTTGAAAGACTGGATATATCAGTACTCCACTTCCCCTTTTCCTGAGTTATCTTTTCCGCTTTAGCTGTATGCTTTGCTAAAACGGTGGGCTCTGCTGGCGCAACATAAGCAGTGCCAGTAACCACGACATCAGGGGAAGTGGGTGCATTGGGAGGAGTAACTTCAACTTGAGCCGGATCAGGAGACGCCGGGTTAACTTGAGGAGAATTAACCCGGGCCGGACTTGGTGGGTCTTGGACATCTTCATCGGCAGGAGTTTCAAGAGCAGGTTCGTCAACCGGAGCGGCAGGAGTACCTTCAGGAGGAACGGCTGTAGACGGATCAATCACCGGTTCATAAGCAGAAGGATCAGCAACAGGCTTATTCGCCTTGGCTCTTTTGCTAGGTTTCGGTTTGCTGGAAAAACAAGCAAAATAAGTTAGCATTATAAAAGAAGGAGGTGTCATAAACCGGAAGAGGTGAAGAGAATTACCCCGGGACGGTCTTCAAAGGAGGAAGCTGTGTAGCGGTCGATTCGCCGGAAGAAGACAGTGGAGTTTCCTGATAGTCAGGATCAGACGGTTTAAGTGGTTTTCGGATAAGTCCGGCCTTGGGATGAAGAAGGGTCGGAGAGAGTATCACCTCAGTACGGCGCTTTCGAACCGGAGTTAATGAGATTCCAGAGGACTCCACTGCCAAGCCACTATGGCGAGTGGTCCGGCGCAAAGCTTCGTGCTGTTGCTTCTTCAAAGTAAAATTAGGATCCAACTTAGCATAAGGGTGAGAAAATTGATATTTTCTGACAGTCCGACGGCTTTTTTGAGGAGGAGGTTCTGAATCAGAAGAAATAAGGGTTACCTCAATCTCAGCCGGGTTATCACCTTCAAGCGGTCCCTGTGAAAAGGTATCATTAGATATGAGTACAAATACATGAAAGCGAAACTTAAACCGGAGTAAGGCATACCTCGGAGTCCGGATCATCATCCTCAGAAGGAGAACCGACATCAACGGCTGCTTTCCTTTTCTTGTTTGCAGGGGTTTTCCGGCGAGCCTGCTTTACAGTTTTTTCCTGAGGTTTTCTCCTCCAGAAGGGGTCATCAGCCTGAATGAAAAAAGCAAAGGCAAGTGAAAGACGGTTCAAAGAGGACGGTTTATAAAGCACAAGTTAAAAACAAACTTACTTCAGGCAGCTTAGTCTTCTTAAAGTATGGGGCCAAGCCAACTTTAGAGCAATCTGTTAAGGCAGGATTGACAATCTTCTTGGCTGACTCTACCACTTCCGATTCAGAAAGCTTCTCCTTAGTAAACCTCTGAGGATCATCCGGTTTACCGGAGTATTTACACATCAGCTTAGGGCGACGGCTTAAGGGAAGGATGCTCCAGGATAGCCAGCAGCGAAGGAAGTCAGTGCCAATCAGACCATTTGCCATAAAGGCTCTCAGTTTGGAGAGCTGCGGTGAAAACCGGGTCCGTTCAGCAGCACTTAGCCGTTGTGGCAAGGGGTGATTCGCCGGGATACGAGTTTCACGATAACCCGACAAAGGATTTTCACCTTCAGGAGATGTGTCTACATAATAAAACCAGGACTTGTTCCAGTCCTTAGGGTGAGTGTGTAAAGAGGCGTGAGGAAAAACTACATCCCTCCTTTTCTGAATGCTAATCCCGCCAAGCTCTTGGTGAGGCCCGCTGGTGAACTCAGTGCGCCGGTTTGCATGAAAGAAATCCCGGAATAAATCAACTGAAGGCTCCTCTTGCAGATACACTTCAGAAAATACTTGGAAATCGCAAATGTTGGAAACGGAGTTTGGTCCAATGTCCTGTGGATGCAGCTGGAAGGTGGCAAGAACATCCCGAAAAAATCTTGAACCGGGGGGAGAGAAGCCTCTGGAGATATGGTCCAGAAATACAATGACTTCCCCGGATCTAGGAGTAGGAGGGCACTCGTTACCAGGAGCACGCCATTTTAGCTCAGCCCGAGGCCCTAAGGTGCCGATGCTCGACAGTTTGACTAAGTCTTCCTCAGTCACGACAGAACGGACCCAATCGCACGAAACATACTGCTTAGCCATTCGAACAAAGTGCTGAAGAAGAGAAAGTACATAGACGGATTATGAACGTACAATGATCCGGATCTATTCATATTATACAATGGTTGAAACGGAGAACTAGCTGGCAAGGTTAAACCGGCAATCATAAAACAAGTTATATCATTTCCGGTTTAAATGGCAGTTGAAGAGGAACAGTTTAGATCGTTGCATCAGTTTATATCATTTCCGGTTCATGGCATGACAATTTAAACCGGAACATACTTAGCGAATCTACTGAGGAGAAAAACAGGTTTCTAAATAACTACTAAGAGAGGAAGATCTGAGTATGCTGAGGAAAAGAAACTAATCTACAGCAGAGTAATAATTGCTAAAGGGGAAAGCTACGCAGACTTCATACCAAAAGGACGAGTTTACATGTTAGACAGGTGCAATAAAGATTCAACGCATCTACAGCGGAGTAAAAATGGAAGAAGATCGATAAATAAGACTATTACGAGTTACAGGTTCAAAGAATGAACAATGCAAAGCTTGCTGAGAGCTCTAATGGCGGAAGGATAAATCTACAGCGTTATGACGGTAAGATCTAATTTAATACTAAGCGGAAGATCTACTATCTAGGGCCTAAAGATCACAAGACTCCTATGAGAAACGTATCTACGAAGAGACGAAGCTTCATTTGAAGCCCTAAATGGCGGAAGAACACAGGCGAAGCAATGGCGGACGCAGATCTATAGCGAGGAGGGTAAACGTACCAGGGACAGCGAGAATCGGCGGCGGAGAGAATCTGGTCAAGGCTCAGGTTGATGCAGCGGCCGGTCGAGGACGGGAGATCCGGCGGTCGTCGGCGGCGGTTTGAGCTCGAGCAGCAACGGAGGAGGAAGACGCAGGAAGAGGATGAAGGGAGAAGAAGATAACGGATGGAGCGGGGCAGTATTTATAGCCAGAGGTTAGATCTGAAACGACAGGAGCGAGAATCAAGGAGACAGAAATCGGATAAAGATCCCGTGATGCCTCGATCTTCGGGATAACCCTTAAAATACGCTACAGTACAGCTCACAGCGTTAAATGCGGAGATGATTTCATTGTCAGACTTTAATGATTTCGGAGGATGACGTCAGAGCCGGTTTACAAAAAGATGAAGACAGAACATAATTATATGAGATGACGGAGATTGATATGAACAAGTTCAAATCATTCTGGGGCCTAATGTCAGGGATATGGTTAGTAGGTATAAACCGGGTATTGTAAACCGGCTTAGTTATATTGTACTTGGTTTTACTATTTTAGTAGAGACTACGGCCCATGAGATTTCAAGGCCCATGTATAGAAATACGGTTTGTAAACCGCCAAGAGATGTAACTTGAGAGATAAGAAAGAAAAGGCAGAGACCGAGGCGGACACGATTATGAGCCGGCCTCGGGACTCTGTAAACCGGACCAGGCGTCACCTCTATATAAAGGGACGACCCGGTACCGGTTCAAGGACAAGCAACAATCAATCCGTCGAGACGCAGGCAAGCGAATCCGCTCCCTGTAAACCGACGTCCAAGCAATACCAAACCAACTAGACGTAGGCTTTTACCTTCTCGAAGGGGCCAAACTAGTATAAATCCTTTGTGTCCTTTGTGTGCCATGAATCCTTTCAAGCTAACCCGTGCGATGGTTCCATCATCAAGTCCGCTAAACCGGACATCTGCCGTGTTAATTCCACGACAGGTCCCGTGTACCAGATGAATGACTCCAAGTTCGACCATCGTGATGCTAGGTGCGAGCCGAGGAACACTGTTGGAGAGACCCCCCTCATAATTTTCCTACATTGGTCGTTTGATTCATAGGATAGAATGCTATAGGATTTTTTCCTATGTAATCATGTTTTAATTGACAATCTAGCATCCACTCCAACTTTTGTTTCACTTCCTTTGATCCTACAAAGAGAGTACTTGCTCTAAATGATGTGTCGCTGCAAGAGCCGCCTATATTAATTAACCATGCTCTAAAAAGGTGGACCAGCTTTGGCTATAGTAGTACTGTAGATTTTTTTGCAGGTGTAGTAGTATTGTAGGTTAGTAGGTGACCTTGCGCTTGGCTCTTCTCCTCTTCTGAAAGTCGAACAATAATGATGGTACTACTTCTGGCAATCTGACACCAAATGAACTGCTGCATGTCCATCGCTTGTAAGCAAAAGTTTCTCCTCATGCTGCGAGCCACCGCGCACGCGTTGGCGAGGGAGAAGGCATAGTAAGCAAGCTTCTCGTCGTTCTGCGAGTTGACGGGACACATCAAAGTTACGTACTCTGTCATTAGTACTCTCTTCAAATATATTTTTATTAGTACTCTCTTCAATATGGGCCGACGATGTCCATGGCTACCATCTCATTCTCTGTCATTGAGTACGTGCACTATTCACGTGTCATCGAGGAGAAAAAATATTATGTAGTACTAGGTGCCATCGAAGTGCATGACTCACTTACGCACTTCATATCTCCATTTTCTTGCATGACACGCCACCTTGATGCTAGATGTCCCGCATGTCATGGAGGCATATAGTATGATTTTGTCAACTGGAGGCATATAGATGTCCCGCGTGCCGGCAATAGGATGAACAATGTTGAGTAACATGATTGTATTAGGAAACATAGGTTGGACTAGGAAATATTCTGGCTTGCTTTGTACTCCGAGTAGATCATGTACTCCTATATATATGCCCACGAGGCTCAAGCAATACAACACCTATTCCACCAAACGTCTATGTCTCCCTTCTAACAAACAAAGCTCATGTCTTAAACGAAAGAGTGGGAGAACATAGATTCCCGACGACCGAGAAGGAGCTACAAACCTCGAGGTGGAGCGTCTTGTTGGAGATATGACCTAGAGGCAATAATAAAAGCATTATTATTATATCTCCTTGTTCATGATAATTGTCTGTTATTCATGCTTGAATTGTATTGTACGGAAACAGCGATACATGTGTGAATACATAGACCACAATGAGTCCCTGGTAGGCCTCTAGTTACCAGTTCGTTGATCAACAGATGGTCACGGTTTCCTGACCATGGACATAGGATGTCAGTGATAACGGGATCACATCATTAGGAGAATGATGTGATGGACAAGACCCGAACTTGAGCATAGCACGAGATCGTTTAGTTCGTAATGCATAAGCTTTTCGGTGTCAAGTATTTATTCCTTAGACCATGAGGTTGTACAACTCCCGGATGCCGTAGGAGTACTTTGGGTATGCCAAACGTCACAACGTAACTGGGTGGCTATAGAGGTACGCATCGGGTATCTCCGAAAGTGTCTGTTGAGTTGGTACGAACCGAGACTGGGATGTTGTCACTCCGTATGACGGAGAGGTACCTCTGGGCCCACTCGATAAGACATCATCATAATGAGCTCAATGTGACTAAGTAGTTAGTCACGGGATGATGGATTACGGATCGAGTAAAGAGACTTGCCATGACGAGATTGAACAAGGTATCGGGAAATACCGACGATCGAATCTCGGGCAAGTACCGTACCGATGGACAAAGGGAATGACATACGGGATTGAGTGAATCCTTGACACGGTGGTTCAACCGATGAAGATCATCGAGGAACACGTGGGAACCAACATGGGTATCCAGATCCCGCTGTTGGTTATTGACCGGAGAGTCGTCTCGGTCATGTCTACGTGTCTCCCGAACCCGTAGGGTCTACACACTTAAGGTTCGGTAACGCTAGGGTCGTAGAGATAAATGCACGTGGAAACCCGAAAGTTGTTCGGAGTCCCGGATGAGATCCCGGACGTCACGAGGAGTTCCGGAATGGTCCGGAGGTAAAGATTGATATATAGGAAGTCTAGTTTCGGCCATCGGGTGATCTCCGGGGGTCACCGGGAGCGTCCCGGGACCACCGGAGGGGCCCCGGGGGTCCACCGGGTGGGGCCACCCATCCCGGTGGGGCCCCTAGGCCGCGAGGGGAAGTGTCCAGCCCTAATGGGCTGGCGCACCACTAGGGGCCCACCTCCCCATGCGCCTAGGGTTGAAACCCTAAGGGGGAGGGGGCGCCCACTAGCCTTGGGGGGCAAGGAACCCCCCTGGCCGCCGCCCCCCTGGAGATTGGATCTGCAGGGGCCCTGGCGCACCCCCCTGGCCCCCTATATATATATATGTGTGGGGGGGGAGAGGGCAGCCGCACCCTTGCCCTGGCGCCTCTCCCCCTCCCGTCACACCTCCATACTCCTACGCAGGGCGCCCGGCGAAGCCGTGCTGCGATCTCCACTGCATCCGTCATCACGCCGTCGTGCTGCCGGATCTCTGACGACTTCTCCTCCCCCCTTGCTGGATCAAGAAGGAGGTGACGTTGCTGCACCGGACGTGTGTTGAACGCGGAGGTGCCGTCCGTTCGGCGCTAGATCATCGGTGACGAAGAACGCGAAGAGTACGACTACTTCATCCACGCTTCTTCGAAAGCTTCCGCTCGCGATCTACATAACGGTATGTAGATGCACTCTCACTTGCTCGTTGCTAGATGTCTCCATAGTTGGATCTTGGTGAAAGCGTAATTTTTTTTTGAATTATGCTACGTTCCCCAACAGTGGCATCTGTCGTGGAATTAGCACGTCAGATGTCCGGTTTAGCGGACTTAGTCGTGAGGCCGCGCATCTATGTAGTAGCTTGAGAGGGGTTGAGCGGAATCGAGAGACGCGATGTAAGACACGGATTTAGACAGCTTCGGGCCCCGGGAAACATCATCCGGTAATAACCCTACGTGCTGTTTGAGGCTAGATCTCATTATGTTCCTCGTGGTGTCGCCGGTAAACCGGCTCTTTGTGTCTAACCCTAGAAACTTGTCTACTTGTGGCTTGTCTAAACTTCGTCTAACTTGTAACTTCTAACTTGTGAGAGCTTGTCCTCTTTGGGGAGCCCTGTCCCTCCTTATATATGTTGAAGGGGCGGGTTTACATGACTAGTCCTAGTAGGACTAGGATTGATCTATTACAAGGAGTCCTACTCTTGCTTCCTTTGTAAGAGAATATTCCTTGCGCTTTATTTATAAACTGGCCCACTATTAATATGAACCGGCCTTCTGGGCCTTGGGCCTTGTCATTCATGATCCTCCTGCCGGGTCACCAGTAACTTGCCAAATATAAACCGTCTTAAGTAAAATACCAAGTCCGGCCGGGTTATAATTCCGGCCGGTTCATACCGCGGGGTATATCCCTGACATTAGCCCCCAAGTTTAGCTTGGATGTGTCCATGGTAAACTTATGCTCCAAAATAAACACAAGAACAACTTTGATAGGTTGTGCTCCGAGTTTAGAATTCTTGTAAACCGGCACCTGATCATCTTTAAGTCCTTGTCTTTCCTTCTTCTAGAAAATCCGGGTCAACAGACCAGCTTCATAATCAACTTGCTTGCATAAGAAATATTGTAAATAAAGAATCCATTTGAATCGGTCTTCCAATGTTCTGACTTGACAAAAATAGTGATCTTCAAATATTCCATTGATATCCAACCGGTTTGGAAATGTAGAACTTGCCGATTTATGATTGTCAAAATTGCCGGGTCACACAATTTAACCTGATTTGCCAGAACTGAAAATTTGAAGATGTTCCTCCTTTATATGCATATTACCTATAGCCCCCAAGTGCCGGGTCATTATGTAATAATGAGCAGGGACTTTGTATATATTCCATTGAAATTAGCCTTGTATAATCTTGAAGAAATCCGGATTGTTCATCCCAATCACTATGAAACTGAATATTCCATATTATGTAGCCCCCAAGTGCCGGGTCATTATGCAATAATGAGCAGGGACTTTTGAAAATATGATCATGTAGACTTGAATAGCAACATATAGCCCCCAAGTGCCGGGTCATTATGCAATAATGAGCAGGGACTTTGTAGATATAATCATTGAAAATAACATTATATAATGTAACTTCCATCGTGGGGTTTGAATCCACGTCCACAAGGTTAAGAGCTTTGTGCTTTACCAACTGAGCAGTGGACCCTTCAATATAATGAATGAATACTTGTGTACCTTGA
This sequence comes from Secale cereale, assembly GCA_902687465.1. Classification (NCBI taxonomy): domain Eukaryota; kingdom Viridiplantae; phylum Streptophyta; class Magnoliopsida; order Poales; family Poaceae; genus Secale; species Secale cereale. Next base: position 241,523,562 of record LR738710.1, read on the forward strand.
ATTGTTGACAGGAGCGATTGTTAGCCCCCAAGTTCCGGTTTAGCTACATTTAGAAGGTGAACCGGTACTTCCAGATGAAGCAAATGATTTTTCCATTAGCCCCCAAGTGTCAAGTAGACAACTTGCTTGTGTGCTTGAGACTTGTGTATTTGATGTAATCTCAATTTGAATAATGTAGCCCCCAAGTGCCGGGTTGTAAGCCTGCAGCAACTCGGGACTATTCCTTTGTAGAATAAATCGCTTCCATCGTTGAAATAATATCCATTGCACTTTAAAGCGACTTTGAAAACCTCAATCATAATATTTATAAGCATAATAAGAATCCAGCCATGTTGGCTATTGAAGAATTCAATCCGGTTTGAAGACCAGTTCCAATGATGTTTGATCACAATCGGGCCGGGTTTAATAAACACCGGTCATTATTTTATCTCATACTGGCGACTTATAGTCAAAACCAGGCCGGTTTAAGGAACACCGGTCATTATAACTGATCATATACTACCTAATATATATTTGGAAATAAAATACTTCATACATGCGATCAAAATATGCTTGATATTCTTAATCCGGTAGGACTTTAAAGTCGCTTGATGAATACCTTTATGGATCCAATTAAAAACCCGGAAAATTCCGGTTCATCTGGATGATAAATTCCGGTTCATCTTGTTCTCCAAGACTTTGTTCAGAAATTTGTAGCTTGTTGCCTAATATATGATCCGGGTTTTAATGAACACCGGGTTACTCATGCTGGTATTCATGACCCAGACTTTCCACTTTATAGATACGTGGTCAGCTTCTGTAGCTGCTCCACTCCGGTTTAAAGGGTTATAAAACACAAACGCAAAAAGATGCAAATTTTGCAAATAAGACCATGTAGTTGAGGCTTTTTAAGAGCTGCCAGGCTCAAAGCAAGGTTCAACCAATCAATGGGACGTGGTTTGTCCATCTCTTCCCAGGGGGCTTATAGAACCGCAAATAAAAACTGAGCCAATCAATGGGACGTGGTTTATCCAACTCTTCGCAGAGGGCCTAGCCAATCACTGAACGTGGGCGAACCATGCTTTTCAGAGGGCCGATAGGATCGTACATAAAAATTGAGCCAATCACTGGGACATGGGCGTTACCATTCCCAGAGGGCCTCCATGGTTCCTCCTGAACCGGTGGGTAAATTAAACCAATCACTGAACGTGGAATTATCCAACTTTTCAGAGGGTCTCCAGGGTTCCTCCTGAACCGGTGGGTAAATTTAAACCAATCACTGAACGTGGAATTATCCAACTTTTCAGAGGGTCTCCAGGGTTCCTCCTGAACCGGTGGGTAATTTAAACCAATCACTGAACGTGGAATTATCCAACTTTTCAGAGGGTCTCCAGGGTTCCTCCTGAACCGGTGGGTAATTTAAACCAATCACTGAACGTGGAATTATCCAACTTT
>LR738710.1:241525005-241544599 GCA_902687465.1 Secale cereale
ATGGTTCCTCCTGAACCGGTGGGTAATTTAAACCAATCACTGAACGTGGAATTATCCAACTTTTCAGAGGGTCTCCAGGGTTCCTCCTGAACCGGTGGGTAATTTAAACCAATCACTGAACGTGGAATTATCCAACTTTTCAGAGGGTCTCCAGGGTTCCTCCTGAACCGGTGGGTAATTTAAACCAATCACTGAACGTGGAATTATCCAACTTTTCAGAGGGTCTCCAGGGTTCCTCCTGAACCGGTGGGTAAATCATGAAGCGTCCTCTCTTCGAACCGGATATGATCTCATGTTCTTCAGAGAGTTTTTATTGCTTTTGAGTATATTCTGCAAAATCAGATAGACTGATCAAAGCATCTTATTTTCTTAATGAAAAATGATATATAATAAGAGAAATAATATTGTAGATGGATATCACCTGAGTGAATTTGAACCGGTATGTTTGAATAGACCGGATCACAGGGTGGACGGTAAAACGACCGCTGTTTCCGAGGCGGCTCAGACAGTTAAACCGGCGATGGGGTGGTAAACCGATGGAGATGAACAAGTTGTCCTCTGATTTGCTTAAAGAACAGATGGGTCGGTCGGCACCATCGGGCTAATTTCCTTCCTCGTTGTGAACCGGCGTAGTCGTGAGAGACGGCCATGGCGCTGCAAACCGGTGAGGGAGTCTGTTTACGAACATGCCTCCGTGGCATACCTTGATGATCACCTGGCTGTCTTTTTTAATAGTCGTCCTGCGTAAAATATATTACAAGCCAGAGTAACCGCTGTTGGATGAATCAAAATATACCGATAAAATACATAAGAAAAATAACACCTGGTATTTTTCGCCAGACGAAGACGGATACATAACGCTGCTTTTTCAGCAGAAGAATTGATTGCTTCTCTTGTTATCAAGTGCCTGAGGTCTCCACGTATGTGTGCTTTATCCAATTTACACAGACTACCCTTGTTGCATTGCAATCTCCCGTCAAGCGCTAGCACCTCATTTAAAAATATACACTGGACTGGTTCTTGTAACTTTGTAATAATAATATTCCATCTGACTTGTTCTGTCACTGCTTTTGAGTACGTCTGAATCTCCCAACTTTTATACTGTAGCTGCAGCTATGTAAACCAACAAATGCATTTTCAGATTCAATGACGGAGCCAGTATTTCCTTGCATTAAGCTAGCTCCGCCCCTTTTTAACTTGCAAACAGTGATCTGTGAGGGTGGCTTCTCAAGCAGCAAAAAATGAGCGGCGTTGGCCCAAGCGTGGCTATTGACCACAGCGGCAGTGGTGACGGCAGCTCCAACAGGTCGAGGAGGACCCATGGCGGCGCGCAGAACACGGCGAGGCGGGCGGCGCGCGGCGGCTAATCGGGCGGCGCGCGGGAGCAAAGCCGGCGGCTCGCGACAGCGATCCAGCGAGGCCGGCGCGCAGCGACTAAGCGGGCGGCGGGCGCGCTTAGCGGGTGCGGGTGCGGGCGCAAGCCGGGTGGCGACGGGTCAGGAGCCAAGGGACCTGCGGGCGATGCAGAGCGCGCGCGCCCTGTCGTGCTCGGAGCGGAGATGGCATGGGGCGGTGCAGGGGTTCAGCACGGCGGGTGTGGAAGAGGGCTGCGGCGAGGCGAGTTCCGGGCGGCCCGTCCCCAGCCGTTGGTGGCGAGATCATCTTCAGGCCTTCGAGAGGCGAGGGTGTGAGGCTGGTGATTTGGTACGACCACGACCTACGGCGGCGGTTTTGGAGTTCGGAGCCTCGACGTTGATTCGGAGGCGGAGCTGCTCCGGCAAGGGCGTAAGCTGGCCATGGTATCGGATACGGCGGCTCTGTGGTAGAGAGCTAGGTGCGGCTTGGAATCGAGGCGGACGGGGCGTCGGCCAAGACGGCCAGGCCGGCCTGATGCAGCGGCGGGTCAACAACATAGGGGACGCGGGGCACGAAGGCCGCTCCGACGAGAGATGAGGCGCGATGGCGACTCAGAAGAGGCAGAGTCCAGACCGGACCACGGAAGCAGTTGTCTATTTCGGGTCGTGGTTGAGGAGGCAAGGTGAAATCCATCCCTGTATCTTCCGGGTCGGATCAGGTTTGCAAGCAGAGGTGGGGTCGGCCTCGAGATAAGCAGTGGGGTTGACCAATTGTTCTTGTCTGCTGACCGGTTTTGACATAATCTGTTGGAATCCCGATCGACCTCGGCAACATGTTGCAGCGCTCCAAAATTCGACCTGACTTCGGTGATTTTCCAGTAATTTAACGAAACTCAATCTGTTTTTCTGTGGACATCAGTATGCTTGTCCCTTTCTTTGTGACAAACCGTACTAGTAGCAGCGATACGTAATCTCCCCAGGTCTTGATCTTGTATGTGGACCACACGTTGCGGAGAACAGCAGCATGAAATTGACGGTGTACCTCTGGACTTGAACTAAAGCGACAACTACTGTACTCTCGTAGTACGACAGTTGAATACAGCAACCGTGATCTTGGCGATTCGACTACAGATTTCTGCCTGGGTTGGGTTTCGCCGGATCATTATAATACGGACAACGGCTGCATTGTGCGCAACTCTAAAACTTGCCTCCATCTCATACCTTGCGGGCTGACTGACCCGGCTGATGAATTCAATGTTGACGCAGATCTTTCTGAACCGGCGCTTTTTATCCGGAAAATCGCAAAAACTTCTCCATCCATTAAAGAAATCCCTCCAAGAACTCAACACCACCGTGCGCAGGCCCCACGGTGGGCGCCAACTGTCGTGGAATTAGCATGTCAGATGTCCGGTTTAGCGGACTTAGTCGTGAGGCCGCGCATCTATGTAGTAGCTTGAGAGGGGTTGAGCGGAATCGAGAGACGCTATGTAAGACACGGATTTAGACAGCTTCGGGCCCCGGGAAACATCATCCGGTAATAACCCTACGTGCTGTTTGAGGCTAGATCTCATTATGTTCCTCGTGGTGTCGCCGGTAAACCGGCTCTTTGTGTCTAACCCTAGAAACTTGTCTACTTGTGGCTTGTCTAAACTTCGTCTAACTTGTAACTTCTAACTTGTGAGAGCTTGTCCTCTTTGGGGAGCCCTGCCCCACCTTATATATGTTGAAGGGGCGGGTTTACATGACTAGTCCTAGTAGGACTAGGATTGATCTATTACAAGGAGTCCTACTCTTGCTTCCTTTGTAAGAGAATATTCCTTGCGCTTTATTTATAAACCGGCCCACTATTAATATGAACCGGCCTTCTGGGCCTTGGGCCTTATCATTCATGATCCGCCTGCCGGGTCACCAGTAACTTGCCAAATATAAACCGTCTTAAGTAAAATACCAAGTCCGGCCGGGTTATAATTCCGGCCGGTTCATACCGCGGGGTATATCCCTGACAGCATCTGAGCTAGGTTTTATGCGTAGCATCTTGCATGAGTAGAACACAAAGCAGTTGTGGGCGTTTGATTTTGTTCAACTTTCTTACCGTTACTAGTCAATCTTGATTCGGCGGTATTGTGGGATGAAGCGGCCCGGACCGACTTTACACGTACGCTTACGTGAGACTGGTTCCACCGACAGACATGCACTAGATGCATAAGGTGGCTGGCGGGTGTCTGTCTCTCCTACTTTAGTCAGATCGGATTCGATGAAAAGGGTCCTTATGAAGGGTAAATAGAAGTTGACAAATCACGTTGTGGTTTTGGCGTAGGTAAGAAACATTCTTGCTAGAAATCCTATAGAAGCCACGTAAAACTTGCAACAACAATTAGAGGACGTCTAACTTGTTTTTGCAGCATGTGCTATGTGACGTGGTATGGCCAGAACGAAGATGTGATGAATGATATATGTGATGTATGAGACTGATCATGTTTTTGTAATAGGGAATCACGACTTGCATGTCGATGAACTTGACAACCGGCAGGAGCCATAGGAGTTGTCTTAATTATTGTATGACCTGCATGTCACTGAATTACGCCATGTAATTACTTTACTTTATTGCTAAACGTTAGCTATAGTAGTAGAAGTAATAGTTGGCGTGACGACTTCTTCAAGACACGATGATGGAGATCATGATGATGAAGATCATGGTGTCGAGCCGGTGACAAGATGATCATGGTGCCTCGAAGATGGAGATCCAAGGAGCAAGATGATATTGGCCATATCATGTCACTTTAATTGATTGCATGTGATGTTTATCATGTTTATGCATCTTGTTTACTTAGAACGACGGTAGTAAATAAGATGATCTCTCACTAAAAATTTCAAGAATTGTGTTTCCCCTAACTGTGCACCGTTGTTAAAGTTCGTTGCTCCGAAGCACCACGTGATGATCGGGTGTGATAGGTTCTAACGTTCGCATACAACGGGTGTAAGCCAGATTTACACACGCGATACACTTAGGGTTCACTTGACGAGCCTAGCATGTACAGACATGGCCTCGGAACACGGAAGACCGAAAGGTCGAACACGAGTCGTATAGAAGATACGATCAACATGAAGATGTTCACCGTTGATGACTAGTCCGTCTCACGTGATGATCGGACACGGGCTAGTCGATTCGGATCATGTATCACTTAGATGACTAGAGAGATGTCATTCTGAGTGGGAGTTCATTAAAATTTGATTAAGATGAACTTAATTATCATGAACTTAGTCTAAATTCTTTACAATATCTCTTGTAGATCAAATGGCCCACGCTCCAGTTTCCCTCAACTTCAACGCGTTCCTAGAGAAAACCAAGCTGAAAGATGATGGTAGCAACTATACGGATTGGGTCCGTAACCTGAGGATTATCCTCATAGCTGCCAAGAGATCATATGTCCTTGAAGCACCACTAGGTGATGCACCTGCTCCCGATGCGGCCCAAGACGTTTTGAACGTCTAGCAGTCGCGTAGTGATGATTACTCCCTGGTTCAGTGTGGCGTGCTTTACAGCTTAGAGTCGGGGCTCCAAAAGCGTTTTGAGCACCACGGAGCATATGAGATGTTCGAAGAGCTGAAAATGGTTTTCCAAGCTCATGCCCGAGTCGAGAGATATGATGTCTCCGACGCATTCTACAGCTGTAAGATGGAGGAGAACAGTTCTGTCAGTGAGCACATCCTCAAGATTTCAGGATTGCACAATCGCTTGTCTCAGCTGGGAATGAATCTCCCAGATGAAGCGGTCGTTGACAGAATCCTCCAGTCGCTCCCACCAAGCTTCAAGAGCTTCGTGTTGAACTTCAATATGCAGGGGATGGAGAAGTCCATTCCCGAGGTGTATTCGATGCTGAAATCACCGGAGGTGGACATCAAGAAAGAACATCAAGTGTTGATGGTCAATAAAACCACTAAGTTCAAGAAAGGCAAGGGTAAGAAGAACTTCAAGAAGGACGGCAAAGGAGTTGCCGCGGCCCGGTAAGCCAGTTGCCGGGAAGAAGCCAAAGTATGGACCCAAGCCTGAGACAGAGTGCTTTTATTGCAAGGGAACGGGTCACTGGAAGCGGAACTGCCCCAAATACTTAGCAGACAAGAAGGCCGGAAACGTCAAAGGTATATATGATATACATGTTATTGATGTGTACCTTACCAACACTCGTAGTAGCTCCTGGGTATTCGATACCGGTGCAGTTGCTCACATTTGTAACTCAAAACAGGAGCTGCGGAATAAACGGAGACTGGCGAAGGATGAGGTGACGATGCGCGTCGGGAATGGTTCCAAGGTCGATGTGATCGCCGTCGGCACGCTGCCTCTACATCTACCCTCGCGATTAGTTTTAAACCTCAATAATTGTTATTTAGTACCAGCTTTGAGCATGAACATTGTTTCTGGATCTCGTCTTATGCGAGATGGCTACTCTTTCAAATCAGAGAATAATGGTTGTTCTATTTATTTGAGAGATATGTTTTATGGTCATGCCCCGCTGGTCAATGGTTTATTTTTGATGAATCTCGAACGTAGTGATACACATATTCATAGTGTAGATGCCAAAAGATGTAAAGTTGATAATGATAGTCCCACATACTTGTGGCATTGCCGCCTTGGTCATATTGGTGTCAAACGTATGAAGAAGCTCCATTCAGATGGACTTCTAGAGTCTCTTGATTATGAATCATTTGACACGTGCGAACCATGCCTATTGGGCAAGATGACCAAAACTCCGTTCTCCGGAACAATGGAGCGAGCAACCAACTTGTTGGAAATCATACATACCGATGTGTGCGGTCCGATGAGTGTTGAGGCTCACGGAGGCTATCGTTATGTTCTGTAGGATCAAAAGTATGTCTAGAGGGGGGGGGGTGATTAGACTACTTGTAAATATAAAAATTCTGCCTTTTGACAAAGAACAGTTTTTGGTAGTTTCACAATTATGATCAAGTCAAGTATCACCCTACACATGCAATTCTAGAGTATAGGCAGCGGAAAGTAAATTGCACATGTAGTAAAGAGAGGTGGAGAAGAGCAAACGCAATTTGGAGACGCGGTGATTTTTCCCGTGGTTCCGATAGGTGGTGCTATCGTACATCCACGTTGATGGAGACTTCAACCCACGGAGGGTAACGGCTGCGCGAGTCCACGGAGGGCTCCACCCACGAAGGGTCCACGAAGAAGCAACCTTGTCTATTCCATCATGGCCTACGCCCACGGAGGGCTAGCCTTACTCGGGGTAGATCTTCACGAAGTAGGCGATCTCCTTGCCCTTACAAACTTCTTGGTTCAACTCCACATCTCGATGACGGAGGCTCCCAAGCGACACCTAACCAATCTAGGAGGCACCACCCTCCAAAAGGTAATAGATGTTGTAGATGATGATGAACTCCTTGCTCTTGTGCTTCAAATGATAATCTCCCCAACACTCAACTCTCCTCACTGATTTGGCTGTGGTGGAAGAAAGGATTGAGTGGAAAGCAACTTGGGAAGGTTAGAAATCAAGTTTCATATGGTGGGAGTGGAGCAACTTGATCTCAACACAAGGGTAGGTAGTTCTCTTCTCAGAAAGTGTAAGGTAGGAGTGGTAGTTCTTTTTGATGGCTCTCTCCACGAATGAAGAGGGGGTGGAGGGGTATATATAGCCTCCACACAAAATCCAACCGTTACACACATAATTGAGCAATCTCGGTGAGACCGAAGTGGACAACTCGGTCAGACCGAAAGTTCAAATAATGTGAATGTTGGGGTTTTCGGTGGGACCGAAAATACCATCTCGGTTATTCCGATTTGATCAAAGACAGGAACTTGCCAGTTTCGGTGGGACCGAAAATGTCATCTCGGTTATTCCGATATGATGACAGACGGTTACAGAAGCTTGTCAGCCCATGTTTCGGTGAGACCGATCTCAAACTCGGAATGACGGATTTTTCTAGGGTTTGGCTTATGGCTGAGGTGGTTCATCTCGGTGTGACTGAGTTTGGAAAATCGGTTGGTCCGAGATTACTTATGAGTGTGTATTGTAGTGAAAGTTGCTGATAGTTGAAGGAGATATATCACTAAGCACTTGAGCAACCAGATCATCAACACAACCTCATCCCCTTTTAATAGTATTGGCTTTTCCTATGGACTCAATGTGATCTTGGATCACTAAACCAAAAATGGAGTCTTGAGCTTTTGCCAATGCTTGCCTTAGCATTTTGAGGGGTCCACTTCTTCAGTCATTGCCATACCCATATCACTGAACTTCTCTGAAATGATTCTCAAGTAACTATTAGTTCAATGATATATATGTTGTTATTAATTGCCAAAACCACCCGGGGATTAGTTGCACTTTCAATCTCCCCCTTTTTGGTAATTGATGACAACATATAGATCAAAGCTTCGACAAAGGATATAATCAATGAATAATATCGTCGCTTTGAGAAGTATGTGATAAGCAAGAGCTCCCCCTAAATTTGTGCATTATTTAAAATTTGCGTTTGAATGCAAATGCACAATCGATTAGGATCATGGGTCACTCTTCCATGTCACATACATCTTGGTGGAGCGCACAAAATGATAAGAATGAACAGCATGCACCCAATCACCAAGACATGAGTAAATGATCATACAAGATAGGAATAGCATATGATAAGCATTAAGCACACATTAAAGCATAGTACGACCAAGCACTCATTAAGGTAGCATCAAACGTAGTATCAAGCACACTGAAAGTTTCGAAAACCAAAAGTATCTCAAAGAAACCGCAAAAGAACGAAAGAGCAAAAGCGCAAAGATAACAACACTCTCTCTCTCGAAGCCCTATGATCTATACAATTTCTCCCCCTTTGGCAACAAGTTACCAAAAAGTTTGAAAAAGCATAGAGCTAAACGTCACTGTGGGCTCTGCTGGCGGCTCCCGTCTGGGTAGATGTCGGAGTAGATATGACGGCATCGGCGAAGACTTCAGCTGATGTCTGCGCTGGAGGAGTGGATACTGGAGCTGTGGCTGGAGTGACTGCTGGAGCTGTAGGAGGTGCTGAAGCGGTAGTCCTGGAGTCAATCACTGGAATAGCAGCTGATCGGGATCCTCTGGGAACCGGAGCAGTCTGGCGATGAGAGTCCTGGACTAAGTCATCCTGCATGAGCTCTGCCCTGTCCTGCTTTGCTTCCTCCATATCTGCCTCAAGCTTGTTGGTGGTCACCTGAATTTCAGTCAGCTTCACGTCCAGAGCGTGGATCTTCTCGTCAACAATCCTCTCTAAGCTCTCCTGAGATTGTTCAATGCTGGCCAGGCGTTGTTCAATCCTTTGGGTAGCTTCAAGAATCTGCTCTCCGAAGCTCTTTGGTTTAGCTGCTGCTGCTGCTGCCTCTTTATCAGCTTTGGCTTTCCTAGCAGCTTCAATCTTGGCTTGACCTTCAACAGATGTTGGATCCTCCTCGTCCATCACAACAACATTGTCTTCATGCTCTGGCTGCAGGGGTAAGTGTTTCCTATCCAACAAGAATTTGCCCGTGCCAAACTTGGCATTGATAAGCATCTGAATCTGTGGGGCAAATCCACATGACCTTTTCTGGTCAGCTGCAGTCCTCTTAATGGTCTCTACCATTAAGTCCATCACCTTGAAAGGTGCCTTCTCATCAAGTATATGCAGCATGTTGATAGAATACCCTCTGATCATGCGATGATCTCCAGACTTGGGCATCAAGGTATGCCTCAGAATAGTGTTAGTGGTAGGTAGACCTGCCTGGAGATAATAGACTGAGCCGAGCTTCCACACTTCCAAATCTGCTGCGGGGATCTCCTTGTACATGTTCTTCATGGAATCATGATTCTTCTTTGGAATCCCATAGACATCAATGTCATCCTCTCATTGCACTGGAGCATTCAGAAGTTCTGCCCATTCTTCAACAGAAGAAGAAAACCTTTGACCTTCAGTCATCCAGGTGATCTTCCCATCAGGATAGAAATGAGCTGTGGCATAGAACTGCATAATCATCTCATCGTTCCAATCTGTCAGTTTCTGACCCACAAACTCAGCAACTCCACATGCAGTGAAGCTTTCATGCACATGGGGAAAGAAGTCTCTGTGCTCTTCGCTGTCAATGTATTTCCAGTCAACGTATCTGGTATCTGCAACTATTGGCTTCTTGTCCATCAGCACAGTCTCATAGAAGTCCTGCTGCTCTCTGGTGTGGAATCTGGGGTCTACAGCAGTCCTTCTCCTCACGGCATATGGATCAGATTGTCTCCATAGCCTGAGACCTCTATCTTTCCTTGCCTTCATATCCTCGGCTTGAGGATGAGCATCATTGTGAAGTGGCAGTTTTGGACGGAGTTTCAGCAACACTTGTCCTTCTTCATCAGACTCAGATGGTGGCACATCACCCTTGTTCTTCTCAGATGCTGGAATGTTCCTGGTAGTCCTCTTGGGCTTGGCAGTAGGCTTTGCTGGAGCTGCCTTGGCTTGAGCAGATTTCTTGGGCTTTGAAGAGGCTCCAGCTCTAATGGCATCACCCATGAGCTTCTGCTTCTGAGGAGCAGGCTGGGGTGCTTCTTCTTCTTCTTCCTCGACTGCTGCATCTGCATGAGGATCAGTATACACTACCCTCTTCCTCTTGGGGGTTTTCTTCACTTTGCTTGGGGCTGGCTCTCCCAAGTTCAGCTTCTTGGCAACAGCTGATTGCTTGACTTTGCTGGTGCCTTTCTTTGACTGCTGACCTTGTTGCTCTTTGGCAACAACCTTTCTCTTAGGCTTGGAGGACACCTCTTCCTCAGCTACGAAATCAGAATCCTCATCATCGGAGTTCTTCTCTTTTCTGGCTCTGGTGGCTGCAGGAGGCAAACCACTAGGTGTACTCCTCTCACCATCATCAACTGGACTACTAGCCTCAGGACTAGTGTCTGCCTCAGGAATGTCCGCAAAAGGTGACTCTGACCTGTTCTGACTGTCACTGGCATCTGACATGGCTGACAACCTATGAATAGATAAGGTAAAGGCAGAGTAGAAGAGTTATCACAAACTGCAGAGGTTTTTGCAAAAAAAAATGAGTTCAAATTGTAGTTTTAAGTTTTCACAGAAGGCATTTCGGTCAGACCGATTTTCAGTTTCGGTGAATCCGAAGTGTGTAACAGAAGCTTACCACACCACTTTCGGTTAGACCGAAGTGGGTTTCGGTCCTGCCGATACACTAGGGTTTCACTAAAACTATATTTCGGTCACACCGATTTGCACAACTCGGTTGGACCGAAAGGTGCAGTGCAATGGCCAGAGGCCGAATCGGTCACACCGAAAATTTAAAATCGGTTTCACCGAGATGTGTTCCGTGGAAACCTAGCCCTAAGATTTTTTCTCGAAACTAGAACCGATCTGGTGGAAAAGAAGTTTTCAATCGTGGCCAGATATAGGGCAAACCAAACGTGCAATGAATCGGATGGGAGCACGAGTGGGATCGAGACTCACCCTAACTTGGTAGAGTCCCTCTACGGCGGCAACGGCGCGGAGGAGAAATCCGTTGACGGCGATGGAGACCTGCGGCGAGGGCGCACATGCGATGACGGCGACGATCCGAAGATCAGGGCGACGGCAGCAGGGGACGTGGGAGCGAAAACGTTTGAAGGAATAATCAACGCGCGCTGCCCTCAGTATATATATCCCTTTGCTGTCGGTGGGACCGAGTTGAAAAACTCGGTGACACCGAGATGGATAACTGCTATGCAGTTACGCATATCGGTCACGCCGAGATTTAGAACTCGGTTTCACCGAGTTGAAACCTAGATCAGTCTAAATGCTTTCGGTTTGACCGAGTGGGAGAAAGTTGGTCTGACCGAAAATCACTTAGAAGGTTTTGGAAGTTAGCCCTTGACGGATCGGTGGCTCCGAGTGCTCCTCACTCGGAGGGTCCGAAAATGACTTGTTCAAAGTTTGTGATATAAGCATGAATAGAATTTGAGACAAGAAAGCATAGATAGCTAGGGGAGGTACTTAGGCATTCTTGTCCATCCATTTGGCCAGAAAAATCAAAACAACCAAAACAACAAATGGATGTCCTCGAATGGATAAAATTATGCATTCAACATGCTCACACAATAAGATAGCAAATGAAATATGTGTCAAACATGCACAACCAAAACTCTAGCTACTAGCACACAATTTGTCGATGACTAGGTCATCTTTATATGAGTATTTTGACTTAGGAGCCAAATGAGAACATTTGATCATAGGTCACTCATCGTTTAAGCACAAGTGGGGTTACCACTTTTACATAAAGCATTGATGTGTTCACATCATTTGGAGATGCTTTAGCTCAATTTTTAGAGCAAAGCTCCCCCTAGATGTGAGAACCCCTTTTAAAGGGTCAAACTAACCTTGGGTTGTCGTAGAAGACTTCATGTAGATGTTGAAGATGTGGGTGCTCAATGTTGATGGAGATCATCAAGAGTTGGGAGCTTCCCCTTGGATTCGGGCACTTTCAATACCTACATGGGTTAGTCCCACAAGGAACAAACAAGGATATCCATGGACATAGATTGAAGTTCACAAAAGATGATGTCCATGAAAGCAATGATTACCTTGTCCCTTGACTTACCAACAAGAGGGTTTGTGACTCCATGAACTAGTGCATGATGTGGAAGTTGATTGCACAAGTTCTTGCCAAAAATGAATGTGAGTGAAGTATGTTGGCGGAGTCACCCTCAAGAACTTTCTAGTTCTTCTTCTTCGGGATCCACATCATCTTGATGGGAATCCTTGGGGTTGTAGTTGAGCTTGACGAAGTAGAACTTGATGTTTCCTTGGGAACCCACTTGACCATGGCTTGAGGTGCTTCAATGAATGCATCAATCTCCTCTTGAAGCTTGTCCTTGGCTTTTAGCTTGTGGTCTTGTGGTGGAAGGTCATCTTGAGCTTGTTCCACATTGGAAGAAGTAGGATCATACTTCTCCTTTTGAGAAACAAACTGTGGAGTAGGGTATTGACCTTCTTCCCACTCAACACCTTCGGCGTTGAACTTTCGCTCAACCAATCCCTTGATTCTTCCGGTGCCTTCCTTGCTTGCGAATAATTTCCTCAAAGTTCTTGCTTCCGGCAAGACTCTTGTAGACACCTTTCTCTATGATTTCCTTCAATAAGCTATTCTCTTGCTCAAGTGTAACTTGGCTTGAAACATTGTTAGTGGAATCAAGAGAACTACTAGAAGCAACAATATTAGATTTAACATGGTTATTGTTACTACTAGAGGAAGAATTTTTCTTATGCTTGTCATGCTTAGTCTTAATAGGTGGCAAGAAATTAGACAAGAGAAGTCGTTTGGCAAGATATGAAGAACTCTTCTTTCGAAGATCGTCATTGATCGCTTTTAGAAACTCATGTTCTTGCTCTAGAGTGAGCTTCTCGAAGCGTAGCTTCTCATGAGATCTTAAGAGCTCTCTATGATCTTCTTGAGTTGTTTCATGAGCTAACTTAAGAGTGTTTAGTTCTTTAGTTAGACGTTCAATCTCCTTCATAGCATTGTCATTCGACTCTTCTCGACTATAAAGACTACTAGCATTTTCATCGTTACTAAGCTCACTAGATTTATCATGCAAGAGCTCATCTTCACCAAGCAAGTCATCCTCATCACTATCAAAGTCAATGAATTCAGGGTGTGTTACCTTGGGGCCTTTAGCCATGAAGCATCTTCCAATTCCCTCATTTGGTGAATCAAATAAGTCGTAGGAGTTGGAGTTGGAGGATACGAGAGCAAGACCGGCAACACCTTCATCTTGACTGTAGTCGAAGTCGGAGTGATAGCTTCCATCGGATTGATTGCCGGAGTCGGAGCCGGAGACCCATTCACCTACATGAGCTTGATGTCTTCTTCTTGTATAGCTCCTTGATGACTTGTCTTTCCTCTCCGAATCCTTGCTTCTCCGAGAAGGTCTTCGTTCATAACGATCATCTCTACTCCTTCTCTCTTTCCGAGGTGACTCATCTCTTGATCTTCTTCTTGGAGATTCTTCTCTTCTCTTGTGGGGAGCCGTACACTCATTTGAGTAGTGTCCGGGTCTTCCACAATTGTAGCAGTTTCGATCACGACTAGAAGATCTCTTTTCATCATATGATCTAGACTTTGAGCTTCTCTCTTTGCCTCTATTCTTGTAGAATTTGTTGAAGTTCTTAACCATTAGGCTTATCTCTTCATTGGAAATTAACTTGTCACTTGAGGTTGTGGGAGCATCACTTGTAGCTTTGTAAGCACCACTTGACTTGTTGTGAAGCTCCTCCTTATCCTTAAGTGTCATCTCATGAGCAACAATTCTTCCAATGACTTCAGTTGGCTTGAGAGTCTTGTAGTTTGGCATCATTTTGATCAAAGTGCACACGGTGTCATACTTTCCATCCAAAGCTCTTAGAATCTTCTTGATGATGAATCGGTCGGTCATTTCTTCGCTTCCTAAGCCGGCAATCTCATTTGTGATGAGAGCAAGCCTAGAGTACATTTCAGCGACTCCTTTACCATCCTTCATCTTGAACTTGTCAAGTTGACCTTGAAGAATATCTAGCTTTGATTCCTTCACAGACTCGGTACCTTCGTGCATTTCAACCAAAGTATCCCAAATCTCTTTAGCATTCTCAAGACGGCTGATTTTGTTGAACTCCTCGGGACACAAAGCATTGAAGAGAATGTCACAAGCTTGAGCATTGTTTTGCAACATCCGCAACTCTTCCGGTGTAGCTTCGCGATCCGGAACTTTTCCTTCCTCGAAGAATTCACCTTGCATACCAACACAAATAATGCCCCATGCGGCTGGGTTATGACCAAGAATATGCATTTTCATTTTATGCTTCCAACTAGCAAAATTTGTACCATCAAAGTAAGGACCTCTACGATAATTACCCTCACTAGACGCCATACTCTCCTAGGTTGTGAAACCAAGCTTATGGAGTCCAATGCAATGGAAACCAAAACAATGGAGACCAAAGCTCTGATACCACTTGTAGGATCAAAAGTATGTCTAGAGGGGGGGGGGTGATTAGACTACTTGTAAATATAAAAATTCTGCCTTTTGACAAAGAACAGTTTTTGGTAGTTTCACAATTATGATCAAGTCAAGTATCACCCTACACATGCAATTCTAGAGTATAGGCAGCGGAAAGTAAATTGCACATGTAGTAAAGAGAGGTGGAGAAGAGCAAACGCAATTTGGAGACGCGGTGATTTTTCCCGTGGTTCCGATAGGTGGTGCTATCGTACATCCACGTTGATGGAGACTTCAACCCACGGAGGGTAACGGCTGCGCGAGTCCACGGAGGGCTCCACCCACGAAGGGTCCACGAAGAAGCAACCTTGTCTATTCCATCATGGCCTACGCCCATGGAGGGCTAGCCTTACTCGGGGTAGATCTTCACGAAGTAGGCGATCTCCTTGCCCTTACAAACTTCTTGGTTCAACTCCACATCTCGAAGACGGAGGCTCCCAAGCGACACCTAACCAATCTAGGAGGCACCACCCTCCAAAAGGTAATAGATGTTGTAGATGATGATGAACTCCTTGCTCTTGTGCTTCAAATGATAATCTCCCCAACACTCAACTCTCCTCACTGATTTGGCTTTGGTGGAAGAAAGGATTGAGTGGAAAGCAACTTGGGAAGGTTAGAAATCAAGTTTCATATGGTAGGAGTGGAGCAACTTGATCTCAACACAAGGGTAGGTAGTTCTCTTCTCAGAAAGTGTAAGGTAGGAGTGGTAGTTCTTTCTGATGGCTCTCTCCACGAATGAAGAGGGGGTGGAGGGGTATATATAGCCTCCACACAAAATCCAACCGTTACACACATAATTGAGCAATCTCGGTGAGACCGAAGTGGACAACTCGGTCAGACCGAAAGTTCAAATAATGTGAACGTTGGGGTTTTCGGTGGGACCGAAAATACCATCTCGGTTATTCCGATTTGATCAAAGACAGGAACTTGCCAGTTTCGGTGGGACCGAAAATGTCATCTCGGTTATTCCGATATGATGACAGACGGTTACAGAAGCTTGGCAGCCCATGTTTCGATGAGACCGATCTCAAACTCGGAATGACCGATTTTTCTAGGGTTTGGCTTATGGCTGAGGTGGTTCATCTCGGTGTGACTGAGTTTGGAAAATCGGTTGGTCCGAGATTACTTATGAGTGTGTATTGTAGTGAAAGTTGCTGATAGTTGAAGGAGATATATCACTAAGCACTTGAGCAACCAGATCATCAACACAACCTCATCCCCTTTTAATAGTATTGGCTTTTCCTATGGACTCAATGTGATCTTGGATCACTAAACCAAAAATGGAGTCTTGAGCTTTTGCCAATGCTTGCCTTAGCATTTTGAGGGGTCCACTTCTTCAGTCATTGCCATACCCATATCACTGAACTTCTCTGAAATGATTCTCAAGTAACTATTAGTTCAATGATATATATGTTGTTATTAATTGCCAAAACCACCCGAGGATTAGTTGCACTTTCATGTTCTCACCCTCACGGATGACTTGAGTAGATATGGGTATATCTATTTGATGAAACACAAGTCTGAGACCTTTGAAAAGTTCAAGGAATTTCAGAATGAGGTTGAGAATCAACGTGACAGAAAAATAAAGTTCTTATGATCAGATCGTGGGGGTGAATATTGAAGTCATGAATTTGGCACACACCTTAGGAGCTGTGGAATTGTTTCACAATTGACACCGCCCGGAACACCTCAACGTAACGGTGTGTCCGAACGTCGAAATCGTACTCTGTTGGACATGGTGCGATCTATGATGTCCCTCACCGATTTACCGCTATCTTTTTGGGGTTATGCTTTAGAGACTGCCGCATTCACTTTAAATAGGGCTCCGTCGAAATCCGTTGAGACGACTCCGTATGAACTTTGGTTTGGCAAGAAACCGAAGCTGTCGTTTCTGAAAGTTTGGGGTTGCGATGCTTATGTCAAGAAACTTCAACCTGAAAAGCTCGAACCCAAATCGGAGAAATGCGTCTTCATAGGATACCCAAAGGAAACGATTGGGTACACCTTCTACCACAGATCCGAAGGCAAAGTCTTTGTTGCCAAGAATGGATGCTTTCTGGAGAAAGAGTTTCTCTCGAAAGAAGTGAGTGGGAGGAAAGTAGAACTTGATGAGGTGATAGTCACCCCTCCTGTACCGGAAAGTAGCGCAGCACAGGAAACTGTTCCTGAGGTGCCTGCACCGACAAGGGAGGAAGTTAATGATAGTGATCATGAAGAAGCAGATCAAGTTACTACTGAACTTCGAAGGTCCACAAGGGCACGTTCCGCACCAGAGTGGTACGGCAACCCTGTCCTGGAAATCATGTTGTTAGACAACGGTGAACCTTCGAACTATGAAGAAGCGATGGCGGGCCCGGATTCCAATAAATGGCTTGGAGCCATGAAATCCGAGATAGAATCCATGTATGAAAACAAAGTATGGACTTTGGTGGACTTGCCTGATGATAGGCATGCCATAGAAAACAAATGGATATTTAAGAAGAAGACAGACGCGGATGGTAATGTGACCATCTATAAGGCTCGGCTTGTCGCTAAGGGTTATCGACAAGTTCAAGGGATTGACTACGACGAGACTTTCTCTCCCGTAGCGATGCTGAAGTCAGTCAGAATCATGTTAGCTATTGCCGCATTCTATGATTATGAGATATGGCAAATGGACGTCAAAACAGCATTCCTTAACGGCTTCCTCAAGGAAGAGTTGTATATGATGCAACCGGAAGGTTTTGTCGATCCAGAGAACGCTAACAAGGTATGCAAGCTCCAGCGCTCGATTTACGAGCTGGTGCAAGCATCTCGGAGTTGGAATATTCGCTTTGATGAGGTGATCAAAGCGTTTGGCTTTATACAGACTTATGGAGAAGCCTGTATTTACAAGAAAGTGAGTGGGAGCTCTGTGGCATTTCTCATATTATATGTGGATGACATATTGCTGATGGGAAATGATATAGAATTCTTGGAAAATGTAAAGGCCTACTTGAATAAAAGTTTTTCAATGAAGGACCTTGGAGAAGCTGCTTACATATTAGGCATCAAAATCTATAGAGATAGATCAAGACGCCTCATTGGTCTTTCACAAAGTACATACCTTGACAAAATATTGAAGAAGTTCAATATGGATCAGTCCAAGAAGGGATTCTTGCCTGTTTTACAAGGTATGAGATTGAGCAAGGCTCAGTCGCCGACCACGGCAGAAGATAGAGAAAAGATGAGTGTCATTCCCTATGCCTCGGCCATAGGTTCTATCATGTATGCCATGCTGTGTACCAGACCTGATGTGAACCTTGCCATAAGTTTGGTAGGGAGGTACCAAAGTGATCCCGGTACGGAACACTGGACAGTGGTCAAGAACATCCTGAAGTACGTGAAAAGGACTAAGGATATGTTTCTCGTTTATGGAGGTGACGAAGAGCTCGTCGTAAAGGGTTACGTCGATGCTAGCTTCGATACAGATCTGGATGACTCTAAGTCTCAAACCGCATACGTGTACATTTTGAATGGAGGGGCAGTCAGCTGGTGCAGTTGCAAATAGAGCGTGGTGGCAGCGTCTACATGTGAAGCGGAGTACATAGCTGCTTCTGAAGCAGCGCAGGAAGGAGTCTGGATGAAGGAGTTCATCACCGACCTAGGAGTCATTCCAAGCGCGTCAGGCCCGATGACTCTCTTCTGTGACAACACTGGTGCTATTGCCATTACCAAGGAGCCCAGGTTTCACAAGAAGACCAAGCACATCAAGTGCCATTTCAACTCCATCCGGAATTATGTTCAGGATGGAGACATAGATATTTGTAAAGTGCATACGGATCTGAATGTAGTAGACCCGTTGACTAAACCTCTTCCACGGGCAAAACATGATCAACGCCAGAACTCTATGGGTGTTCGATTCATCACAATGTAACTAGATTATTGACTCTAGTGCAAGTGGGAGACTGTTGGAGATATGCCCTAGAGGCAATAATAAAAGCATTATTATTATATATCCTTGTTCATGATAATTGTCTGTTATTCATGCTTGAATTGTATTGTACGGAAACAACGATACATGTGTGAATACATAGACCACAATGAGTCCCTGGTAGGCCTCTAGTTACCAGTTCGTTGATCAACAGATGGCACGGTTTCCTGACCATGGACATAGGATGTCAGTGATAACGGGATCACATCATTAGGAGAATGATGTGATGGACAAGACCCGAACTTGAGCATAGCACGAGATCGTTTAGTTCGTAATGCATAAGCTTTTCGGTGTCAAGTATTTATTCCTTAGACCATGAGGTTGTACAACTCCCGGATGCCGTAGGAGTACTTTGGGTATGCCAAACTTCACAACGTAACTGGGTGGCTATAAAGGTACGCATCGGGTATCTCCGAAAGTGTCTGTTGAGTTGGTACGAACCGAGACTGGGATGTTGTCACTCCGTATGACGGAGAGGTACCTCTGGGCCCACTCGGTAAGACATCATCATAATGAGCTCAATGTGACTAAGTAGTTAGTCACGGGATGATGGATTACGGATCGAGTAAAGAGACTTGCCATGACGATATTGAACAAGGTATCGGGAAATACCGACGATCGAATCTCGGGCAAGTACCGTACCGATGGACAAAGGGAATGACATACGGGATTGAGTGAATCCTTGACACGGTGGTTCAACCGATGAAGATCATCGAGGAACACGTGGGAACCAACATGGGTATCCAGATCCCGCTGTTGGTTATTGACCGGAGAGTCGTCTCGGTCATGTCTACGTGTCTCCCGAACCCGTAGGGTCTACACACTTAAGGTTCGGTAACGCTAGGGTCGTAGAGATAAATGCACGTGGAAACCCGAAAGTTGTTTGGAGTCCCGGATGAGATCCCGGACGTCACGAGGAGTTCCGGAATGGTCCGGAGGTAAAGATTGATATATAGGAAGTCCAGTTTCGGCCATCGGGTGATCTCCGGGGGTCACCGGGAGCGTCCCGGGACCACCGGAGGGGCCCCGGGGGTCCACCGGGTGGGGCCACCCATCCCGGTGGGGCCCCTAGGCCGCGAGGGGAAGTGTCCAGCCCTAATGGGCTGGCGCACCACTAGGGGGCCCACCTCCCCATGCGCCTAGGGTTGAAACCCTAGGGGGGAGGGGGCACCCACTAGCCTTGGGGGGCAAGGAACCCCCCTGGCCGCCGCCCCCCCTGCAGATTGGATCTGCAGGGGCCCTGGCGCACCCCCTGGCCCCCTATATAT
>LR738710.1:241544660-241560623 GCA_902687465.1 Secale cereale
GGGGGAGAGGGCAGCCACACCCTTGCCCTGGCGCCTCTCCCCCTCCCGTCACACCTCCATACTCCTACGCAGGGCGTCCGGCGAAGCCCTGCTGCGATCTCCACTGCATCCGTCATCACGCCGTCGTGCTGCCGGATCCCTGACGACTTCTCCTCCCCCCTTGTTGGATCAAGAAGGAGGTGACGTTGCTGCACCGTACGTGTGTTGAACGTGGAGGTGCCGTCCGTTCGGCGCTACGTTCCCCAACACGTCTGCACTCATAATATTTTATATTATTCAGCGATAACTAATGCGGCACCTCGGGCCAACACGGCCAGATCGCATTTTGCACGAGAAACTACACACCATGTTTCGTTGACATGTTCTCCCGTTCCAACATGTCAGTGAGACGACGGCGAGTCCTTTTATACAATTTCCAAAAGGACGTGTAGGCCGGTGCGCCTCTTCGTGTACCGTGGCAAACTGGCAACCGTCCACCGACTCTTTGCCTTTCCTTCTCGATTTGGAACGGCTGTCGCACGCTCTTCCTCCCTCCTCCATTTGCCTTCACCCTTCCTTCTACCATTGTTCGATCGTCTTCTCCGTGGAGGGAACAAGCCGAAAACGACCCTGTTATTCTTGCCTTGATCTGAATGATGACGCGATGGGGGAACTCATTGTTCGGTGCGACGTCATCACCTCGGCTAGCATGGTAGGTTCGTTCAAGAACATTCTCGACTCAACTAATAACATCATTACAAGGAACCCAAGGGTCCAAGAGCGGTTTGATCTCCCCTATCTTCTTTGTCGTGACCCTGCTGACCGGCGCGGGGACGAGGGAAGCCTCGCCTTGTGCAAGTTGATGCCGCTTGATAATGATAAGTATGATGTTAAGATGCCATCGCTTGAGGGCAAGCGTTGGACAGGCGCAAATGGAGATTGGGTTGTTTATATTGGGTACAATTGCGAGTGGGAACTTGTGAATGTGTACACTCGTCAGCGGATTCCACTTCCAAAAATCTCTGAGTGCCCCGAGGTTGAGCACACAGATGATCGACGTACGTTCAAATATGATCATGGTGACTGTCGTCTACAGAAGATAGCAATTTCTCGAGTCCCCAGCCGCTTTTGGAATTACAAGAACTATAAAGTTGTTGCTATCTTCGACAAGTTTGTTGCCGTCCTTCGTTGTTCGACTGGATGGATATTGCTCAAAAATCACTTTCTATACCCGAATGTGTATTGTGATGCAATTGAAGACGAGGGGCTTGTGTTTGCTGCCACCACTCGTGGCACTGTTTTTGCATGGGATCCTTATTGTTTTGGTATGTTTGTATTCCACCGTAATTATAGTTGTTTCATCCACATGCATGCGAGTTAGCAAGTTTCCCTTCTCTACGAATTAACCTTCTTCTTGTGTTTCCAAGGTCCTGTGAACATTCCACCACCTATACTTGAAATTTTTTATAACCAAGGGGGCGATGACGATGGTGATGATCACGAGCATGAGGACGAGCAGGGCCCATATGCTCACTGGCGGCTGGCAACTAATACCAATGGATCACCACTTCTTGTCTATATACATCCCACTTCTGATGTTACTACTGATGGAGCAGGTGTTGTCTCCCATGGTCGCACTCTCCGGACCTATTCCAACACCCGTTGCATGGTATTCGGGAAGGATACTAGTGTGCTAGCGCCAACACCTTCTCCCTGGTACAGTATTGATAGTCTTGGAGCAAACTCGCTCTTCCTTGGACAAAACTATCCAATGATGGTGAAAGACGATCCAACTGCTGTTGACACGACGTTACTACCATTTATGAGAAGCAACTGTATCTATACGCCGGACATTGCGGTGGCTCCCTACCCTGGTCATGATATAGCAGGCCGCTTCAGCCTGGATGATCAGTCCTGCGTTGGTCTCGAGATTGCCACTAGCTGGCCCTTCCCAGAGAATCACTTGTGGTTCAAAGCAAGTGTTTCCAACGCCGAGGATTGGTTGAGTTGAAGTTCATTTCATTGCTTGTTATTTGTTGTGTGATGAAAACTTTAGTATTTATAATGTATCCTCGTTGTCGTTGTGGGTTGATGACCTATTGTAGTTAATAAAATGATATGCCTGTGATAAAATTACTAAATTTATGAATGGCTTTCGAGTCGCTTCTTTGAGTGGGTGCTACGACGAGGAAAAATATATTTTCCGAATACATAATTGTACGTGCATTGCAACAGGTTATCGCATGAGGCCAATCAGCAATAGTACACTATTTGTACTAGCTTCACATGCTGCACTATCTCTGCGTCTACGTACATAATACAAACAGTTTTAAACTTGAGACCAGCCACCCATCCTCACAAAGAACACCTTTTAACCTAGCACAGACTCCAGGAAATTTGGCCACAGTGTGAGGTGGGCCATATGTTAATGTGTTCGTTGTACGTAACCAGCACCTCGAATCCTCGATACTACTACTATAAGTAGTAGGAGTAGTAGGGTGGCATGGGCCAGAACAAGCATTCACGTCCAGGAGTACGACACACGCCACCAGCACGACTTCCATCTGACACCATATTTGTTGGAGTCCATGCTACAACAATCTCTTCAACCTCGTCGTTTCTCTAACTCAGCCATCGCGCGGCGGGCGAGGTGGGGGTTTGCCGATAGTCGGTTTCCTCAACTGCGGTCCCACTTGTAAGGCCACCTCCAACGCACAACCCCAAACGGACCTCCATTTTGCCCGAATTCTGTCCGTTTGGGTAGGGCAATGGGGTCGTGTCCGAGCCATTTCTCGGATGCGGTGGCCGTGCGCTGAACGCGCGGACGCATCCCGGCCGCGTACATTTTTCTTTGCATACACATTTCTTTTTTTCATCATTGATTTTTTGGTAAATGAAAACACATCACCAAAATTTTGACTAGAAAAACAAGAACCACAAGAATACATTTTAGAAGATATCCAACTTCCATAATTGCTCCTGTAAGTTGGATTAGTGCCTTCTTGATACATTCATTGTTGATCTGCGGAGGCTCGATCCTGCGTACTTCTTTCTTCTTCGAGTGTAAAGAAGTAGATGTGTCTAGCCTCTATTCTATCAACAAGTGCACTAGTTTCATCTCTAGCCTATATGCTAGCTAAAAGTGCTAGAACATCTACTAAATTGCGCTCTATCAATATATTGTTGTACTCTTCTTCCCAATACCAAAACTTGCATCCATTCTACACAATAAAATTTTAAGTTAGCACAACTAGTCTAATCTGAGAGCACAACCGAAGATTTGGTCGAGTTCTTCCTCCTTTTGCCAACACGTGGGACATCCAGCATCCAGGTCGTGTCATGCAAGAAAATAGAGTGGTAGTTGAAGCCACGTGATATGCATCTTGGGTTAAACTGTAAATAGAATCTTACTACTCTTGAGTAACTCCAAAAGCGGCCACCGAAGATCTTTATTGGATTTGTTTTTCATCACCATCACGTCGAGGTGAAAGATGCGCAGGTTCAGTGGGTCCTCTTGCGTTTCACTGACATGTGGGACCGCATATGAGCAAACAGACGATGGGCTCCGCGCGTCTGCTGGCTGGCTGAGAAGATAGATAGAGGAGGGCTGAGCACGGACTTCAGGAAATTTATTCTACATAACCAGCACCTCGATATAGTGGGGTGGCATGGGCCATAACTAGCATTCATGTCTAGCAGTACGTCACACGCCACCCACACGAGTCCCATCCGACACCAATTTTCTTGGAGTCCGTGCTACAGCCATCTCTTCTCCCTCCTGTTTTCTCAGCCATCGCGCGGTGGGCGGGGTGGGGGTTTGCCGATAGTCGATTTGCTCAACCGCGGTCCCACTTGTAAGTGAAAATGCAACACAACACGCATTCCCCCTTGAGCGGCGTGCTGGACCAACCGTGTGGGGGTGTGAAGCGAACACGACATGCTTTTCCTTTTGAACTTGTAACTTGTAAAATTTGGTTTTGCTCCATGGCGCGACTGATAGATAGAAATAACGATTTTACCTAGAGTAATGAGAAGTTTGGTTCTGGCGCGGTTCATGCATGGAGTGCGTAGGAAAATTATGAAGTTGATGTGAAAGGTAATATAATTACTAGTAGTGCCATATACTACTACATGGATTCGACGGAAAGATAAAGATACATATGGATCCATCAACGACATCCTCACGCCCTAGTGCACCGGGTCACCAACCAACGTGTGAGGAGCAGCGGCGTTGGCGGCAAGCTCAACATGCTTTTGAACAATGCCGTCCAAGGTTGCCCTGTGGTCCAAGAAGGCCAGCGTCCTATCGCGCCCCTCTTGCATGTAGTAGTCCTTGTGGACGATTTGCGCGTAGACGTGGGTGATTATGTCGATGGTGTCTTGCTGCGCCAGGCGCTACGCGGCGAGCGTGACCTCGAGGTGGACATTCTCCGGCGCGACGGCGGGCAGTCGCAGGGCCACCAGTGCGTCGAAGAGGTTGTCACCATAGAGGCCGTTGAGGGTGGCAGGCATCGCAGAGCCAGGGCGCGTGGGTTGGAGGCGTACGTCAAGGTCGTCCGCGAGCTTCTTGACGACGGTGAACTTGTCGAGGAAGCCGACGAGGACCTCGTCGAACAAGGAGACGAAGCTGTCGTCCAAGCGGCCCCTCGCCCTGGTGATACGTCCAAAACGTATCTATAATTTCTGCTTGCTCCATGCTTCTTTTGTGTGATATTGCTATGATATTTATGCACTTCCATACACTTTTGATCATATTTGGACTAACCTATTAACTCAGTGCACCACAGTGCCAGTTCCTGTTTTCTGCTGTTTTTCTATTTCAGGTTTCCCTCATATTAAAAGTGCCCCAAAAATTCCGGGAAAAATATAGGAAAAATCAGCGTACAGGAACCTTTGAGAAAAACCAAAGCAGGGCCAGAGGGGAGCCAGGGGGGCCCAGGCGGCCACCCGGCGCGGCCCCACCCCTGGCCGCGCCAGGGGGGCGCCTGGGGCGCCGGCTCCGCCTCTGGTGACCCCCCTTCGCATATATATTCCTCCCGTTGTAGAAACCCTGAGGACAAAACCCTTTTCTCCAGAAGCAGTTTCGATCTCCGCCGCCATCGCCACCAAGTTTTGGGGGACCAGAATTCCTGTGCCGGCATCCTGCCGGGACGGGGAAGTGCCCCCGGATTCATCTCCATCGACGTTGCTTCCTCCTTCCATGATGCGGGAGTAGTTCCTCCTCGGGGCTGAGGTTTCTACCAGTAGCTATGTGGTCAATTCTCTCTCCCATGATGTGATCTTCGTTGTGATCATAGGCTATGTTAATCTAGGGAGATCCCATGATATTTCCCCTTCCTCTATGTATTGGATTGATGTACTCACTTGTCTTTATCTAGTATAATCCCCGAGACCAAGGTGACAGCGGTCTATTGGACATGGATTAGAAGAATATTTTCATGAGTGATTTCCTCTTTTGTGTGTTGATTGAAGATTGAGAGTCTCTTGGTGCTTGTCTTTGACTATCCTTGAGATATGTTGTGATGATTTTGGTACTCTCTTTGGATGGCCGCGATGACATTGGGAAATCCTTAGATTGAGAACTACGAACTTTGAGGTGTGCTTTTGTAGCCCTACATAATTCTCGTCCTCTTGTGACCACAAAGGAATGACCTCCGAGTGCGTCTCCATTGCATGTTTTATGGGAAATATCATGTGATTAGATTATGTAAATGTTGTTGGGAGTTGCCACTAGTGAAAGTATGAAGCCTAGGCCTTGTTTCCACCATTGCAATACCATTTATGCTCACATTTACCACTTGTTTGCTTGCTGCTCTTTTTATTACAGATTTACATTACTTTGCTTTGCCACTCCTATCATCCATATTTTACCATCTCTTCGCCGAACTAGTGCACCTATACAACTCCTAGTTGTATTAGGTGTGTTGGGGACACAAGAGACTTCTTGTATCTTGATTGCAGGGTTGCTTGAAAGGGGTACGTTCAACCTCCACTTCCCTGAGTTCGATAAACCTTGGGTTACTCACTTAAGGGAAATTTGCTGCTGTCCTACAAACCTCTACTCTTGGAGGCCCAACACTGTCTACAGGAATAGAAGCGTGTAATAGACATCAAGCTATTTCTGGCGCCGTTGCCGGGGAAGTAAGTGTTTGAAGGTATATCTTTAGATCTTGCAATTAAATTTTTTCGTTTCTTGTTTTTAGTTTCACTAGTTATGTTTATGTAAAACCGCACTCTTAGTTCGCTGCTTGGGGAAGGCCACTTTACCACACCCGTGGTAGAGAAGTCTCCTCCACCTACTGAATGTATCCCGTTCCAAATACCACTTGGGATAATTGAAATAATTAGGAATGATTGTTATGATGGGACAGTCAATCCTAGTATTCATTTGTTGAAACTTACAGAACTTTGTGAGTTGTTTAAGATTTCAGGTTTGACAAGAGATGGAGTCATGAAGAAATTATTTGCCTTGTCACTGAAAGGAAAAGCATTGGAATGGTATAGGCTACTAGATGACTCTCACCTGCTGGATTGGGAAGAGATCCAGTCTCTCTTTTACTCCAAGTTTTATCCTCTTCATGAAGTCCATGAGAATAGGAATTATGTTTATAATTTCTATCCTCATGACGGAGAGAGCATAGCTCAAGCTTGGGGGAGACTGAAAACGTTAATGCTAAAATGACCTAACCATGGGCTCCCCAAAGATATGATTATTACTAATTTCTATGCGAGGCTCTCTCGACAGGATAAAGATTTGCTCGATGCTTCCTCTATGGGTTCTTTCACAAACGATAAGATTGATGCTAAATGGGAACTCCTTGAAAGAATTCAATGCAACACTGAAGATTGGGAGATTGACAAAGGTAAAGAGTCAGGTATAATTTCTGAGTATGATTGCATTAAGTCATTTGTTGAAACTACAAGTTTTAATAAGTTTAGCGCTAAGTTTGGGCTTGATTCTCAACTCCTTGTTGCTTTCCTCAAATCTTTTGCTTCACATCTTAATATGCCTAAGGAGGATTGGATCAAGCATCATGAACCTTTTAAAGAGATTTGCAAAGAAAATGAAATTGTTCATGATGATTGCAACATGCATGATTGATACGTCCAAAACGTATCTATAATTTCTGATTGCTCCATGCCACTTTTGGGTGATATTGCTATGATATTCATACACTTCCATACACTTTTGATCATATTTGGACTAACTTACTAATCCAGTGCACCCCAGTGCCAGTTTCTGTTTTCGGCTGTTTTTGTATTTCAGGTTTTCACGTTTCGAGAACTGCCCAGAAAAATCCAGAAAAATTATATAAAAAAATCAGCGAACCGGAAACAACACTGCGTCCGAAGGGCAGCCTGGGGGGGGGGGCACAGGGGCTCCAGGCGCCCTGTGGGCGCGCCCCCCTGGGCCGCGCCGGGGGGGGCGCCTGGGCCCCCCGAGGCTCCCCCGGTGCCCTACTTTGGCATATATTTAAAGGGTTCCCCGCAACCCTCAGAACAGGACTTCTTTTCGTGATCCCATCTCTGTTCCGCCGCCGCCGCTTCCAAGATCGGGAGCACCAGGAGAACTCTTCCCGGCACCCTGCTGTGACGCCCGGATAATTAAGCTACAGTAACCCTCTACTAATGACGACACGTCACCACAATTACTGTTGATAATCCCGTGTTAGTTCGAAAACGATCCAAATTAAAATTTGAATTAAAAGAAAACACAAAAGTTTCCAAAACAATAAAACTAAAATGTTCTGAAAGTGATAAATAATTCATAAGTAATATTGGTGGAGAAACCACATTTTTATAAAATAAATAAATGCACTAAAATAAATAAAAACAGTGGCTTGACCAATTGATTAAATTCATACATAAAGTATAAAATATCAACCTAGTTTATTTAGGGATAAGAATTAGTGTGGCACTAGTATATTTATAAGTACTAATTTAGGTGCTAGTGGTAATTTTTATAAGACCTAAACTGAAAGGAACTAAAATAAAAACAGAATAGAAATAAATAAAAGGTAAGAATAAACAAAACAAAAACAAAAAAAATAAAAAGAAACAAAAACCCCCGGCCCAACTGGGCCTTGGCCCAGCCAACGGGCCCAGCCAGGCCACCCCAAATTCCCCCCGGGCCATGAGGCCCACCCAGGCCGGCCCATCTCAATGGCCTATATGGCCTCCCCCACCCGCAGCAAACCCTAACCCTCCTCCCTCGCTCCCCCACTCCCTGGCCCGATCTGGATCGGGATCCCGATCCCGCGCCCCCGACGACCGCGCTCGCCGCCGACGCCGCCGCCAGGACCCCGCCACCACGCCGGCCTCCTCGACCGCCTCCCCCACGGCCGACCCCGAGCCTCGCCGCCCCTCGCCTCTCCTCGCAAGTGAGCCCCACCGCCGCTCGCCACCTCGCTCTGCCCCGCGCTCGCTCTGCCGCGTCGGCCCGCGCGCGCCCGCGCCCCTCCCCTCTCTGCTCGACACGCCCGCGCGCGCCCCGGCCCCGACTCGTCCGCGCCCGCGCACGCTCACCGCGCCGCCCGCGCGCCCTGCCCGCACCCCGCTGCTGCTGCTCTCCGCTCGCCCGCAGCGCTCCCCGCTCGCCTCGCTGCGTCTTCCCGCCGCGCCGCCGTCTGCGCGCGCTCGCCGTTGCGCTCGCCATGGCCTCGCCGGCCCTCTGTGGCCGCGCGTGCGCTTCGGGCGGGCCGGACATGTCCGGTGCCCATAGGGCCCCGGGCGGACGTGTCCCCCCCTGTCCCAATGACACATGGGGCCCGCCCCTGTTAAAAACGAAAAACGAATTTTAAAAGAGAATAATAAATGAAAATAATAAAAATAATAAATAAAATAATTAATTAATTAATTAGTTAATTAATTAATTTAATTAACTAAATAATTAATCTTAATTAATCTGGATTAGATAAACTAATTAATTATGATTAACCTAATTAACTTTGATTAGTTAAACTAATTAGGTTTAATTAATTAATTAACCCTAATTAATACTGTGCCACTGACAGGTGGGACCCACCTGTCAGTTTGACCAGTCAACCATGCTGACGTCAGCATGACCTCATGCTGATGTCATTAATCTATTTTCGAATTAATTTAATTAATATTAAATTCCAGAAATTAATAAAATCTTAATAAAATCATATCTTTTAAACCGTAGCTCAGATCGAAAAACTTTGAACATGAAAGTTGCTCAGAACGACGGGACGAATACGACTACGCAGTCCGTTCGTCCACCACACATCCCTATCATACCGAACCCGCAACTTTTCCCCTCCGGTCACCTGTGTGACATTGGTCCGGAACCGGGAAAGCTTTCCCGGATGGGTTCCCCCTTCCTCGGTAACGTGCAACGTTACGTTAGGACACACCCGACGCTTCTTATTGTCATGTCTTACATTGTGTAGCACTTGTTTGCTGTGTATTTACTGTTTCTTCCCCCCTCCTCTCTCGATAGACCCCGAGACTGTCGGCAACCACCAGTACGACTACGGTGTCGACGACCAGTCCTTTGCAGCAAAGCTTCCAGGCAAGCCCCCCCCCCCTTGATCACCAGATATCGCCTACTCTTCTCTCTACTGCTTGCATTAGAGTAGTGTAGCATGTTACCGCTTTCGATAATCCTATTCTGCTGCATAGCCTGTCATTGTTGCTACCACTGTTGATACTTTACCTGCAATCCTAAATGCTTAGTATAGGATGCTAGTATACCATCAGTGGCCCTACACCCTTGTCCGTCTGCCCTGCTATTCTATCGGGCCGTGATCGCTTGGGGGTGATCACGGGTATATACTATATACATACTTTACATGACACATGATGATGGTTCGGAGATGGGGGCTGAAGGGGCAGGTGGTTCCACACAGGTAGTGGTGGGCCTGGGTTCCCGACAGTCCCCTGATGGTTACTTTGTGGCGGAGCGACAGGGCAGGTTGCGACCACCTAGGAGACAGGTGGGCCTGGCCCTGGTCGTTGTCCGCGGTTATTTCATAATAACACGTTTAACGGGATCTTGGTATTTGATCTGAGTCTGGCCATTTGGTCTATACGCACTAACCAGCTACGTGGGAATAGTTATGGGTACTCGACGTCGTGGTATCAGCCGAAGCCTTCTTGACGTCAGCGGTTTAGCGGCGCGCGCCGGATTGGACTGGAAGCCTGCTCTGGTATTAGGAGAGGCTAGGTCTGCTTACCGGCCGCCCTCGCAACGTGCAGGTGTGCATTGGGCGATGGGCCCAGACCCCTGTGTGCTTAGGACTTAGACCGACGTGCTGACCTCTCTGCTGTGCTTAGGTAGGGCTGCGACGTGTTGATCTTCCGAGGCCGGGCATGACCCTGGACAGTGTGTCCGGCCAAATGGGATCAAGCGTGCTGGGTTATGTGGTGCACCCCTGCAGGGAAGTTAATCTATTCGAATAGCCGTGTCCCTCGGTAAAAGGACGACCCGGAGTTGTACTCTGACCTCATGACAACTAGAACCGGATACTTAATAAAACACACCCTTACAAGTGCCAGATATAACTCGGTGATTGCTCTCTCACAGGGTGACGAGGGGAGGATCACCGGGTAGGTTTATGCTATACGATGTTACTTGGTGAACTTACCATCTATTCCCTTCTACTGCTTCAAGACGGAGGCTGCCAGAAGCAAGGATACTTGTTACTTCCAGCTACTCTCTTCTTCTGCTGCAAGACGGACGTTGCGAGAAGCGTAGTCTTCGTTTGGATTAGCTATCCCCCTCTTATTCCCGCTCGCTGCAGTTCAGTCCACCGATATTACCCATATCATTGATACCGTTGCATATGTAGTGTAGATCCTTGCTTGCGAGTACTTTGGATGAGTACTCACGGTTGCTTTTCTTCCCCCTTTTCCCCTCTTGTTCCTTCTTCTCGGATGATGCAACCAGATTGATGGAGTCCAGGAGCCAGAAGATCCCGAGGATGTTTCTACGTGGAGTTCGGCTTCGAGGAGTAGTTAGGAGGTCCCAGGCAGGAGGCCTTGCCTTTTCGATCGTTGCTACTTTTGTGCTAGCCTTCTTAAGGCAAACTTGTTTAACTTATGTCTGTACTCAGATATTGTTGCTTCCGCTGACTCTTGTGTTTTCGAGCTTTTGTATTCGAGCCCTCGAGGCCCCTGGCTTGTAATATAAAGCTTGTATTATTTTAATTTGTGTCTAGAGTTGTGTTGTGATATCTTCCAGTGAGTCCTTGATCTTGGCCGTACACATTTGCGTGTATGATTAGTGTACGGACAAATCGGGGGCGTCACAAGTTGGTATCAGAGCCGACTGCCTGTAGGAATCCCCCTTTCCAACTCCTTGGCCGAAGTTGAGTCTAGTCTTTGAAAAACAAATTTACTAACTTGTTGTGTGGCTTACGGGCCCACAACACCAATGGGTGGTATTAGGATCTTTTACTCCTCGTCTATACTCTGGGACTCTTATCTCTCTTCTATTCGGGATAAATGAATTTTGCTAAATCTAACATTAGGATCTCGTTACCACTTTTACCCGGAGAGCACCTTATGATCGATGATCGTCTGCTGCATCAGAAGACCCTGAAGATACTCTCCGCTGTTAACCCGAGAACTTGTGCTCATCGCCTTTGCAATTCACTGCCACCGATATATCCCTATGGATATCCGTATGCCCTTATCATTCTCATGATCATTCTTCGTCGCTCTTGTTGTAACAAGATGCCTCGAAATATTCTCCGTGTCCTGAGAATCCTTTGAGTTTACTGTCTTGCAGTTTTATATCGCATGAAAACCCTTACGGTTATTTCCTTACAGTTATCGAGGATCCGTTCTTCTCAATTGTTCATATGTCTCACTAAATTCCTCGGAATACTTTTTGATCTTTCGGAAATTTTCTGCAGCCAGTTACTCTTGAAATTCTTACCTGCTTGGATTATGGTTAATTCCATATGACTAGTAGTCTTCGTTAATATCCTTTGCCTTAGCCATTTTGATCCTATTGATTCAATATGTGCATATGCACGCAGTCATCAGGTTATCCTTTATAAAATTATCTTTCCGACTCAGAGGTCATTCCGGACATGAGTTGGTTCTCGACAATTCAAACCTTTATTGATTGTCCAACTAAGTGTATTCAACTTATCCATCCTTGATCAGAGCGTTTGCTTTTGATATCTTGTTTCGGAAAACATAATTCCTTTGCATTTGGTTGAATTAGTCAGTTGTTTCTATGATGTGATCTCCTTTAATTATTTCTTCTTCTAGTTGAGTATCGATACTCACACCTGATTCGTTGCGGTCTGCCAGATCCTTTTGTGGATTATTATCCGACCGTTCCGACATATCAAAACCTTGAGTTCTTCCCCTGATACATAATGCCTTTGGTAAATTGTATCCTCTACTTGGCCAACCATGCTCTGCTTTCGAGCATGTGTTTTTGCTTTTGAAACTTGTGGTATATGTTACTAAGATGCCCGATGGGTTGAACCTATGCCTCCCCCTAATCCGTGAGAACCCAAAAGTTTTCACAAGTCATACTCTTCCGGTGTTCTACCGGATAAAATTCCAACACTACAATTTTATCGAAGCAAGAGGTAATTGAAACGTATGCATTGGAGAAATGGGAGTCGACCTTGAGCTTTTGTTCATGCCCATGGAAACGATGTAGTCCGTCTCGGGAGCTTCTTGCAAATGATTTTTCATCTAAAATAATTCTTTCGGTGTCAATAAATTCGATCCCTTGCAGTTATGGTTCCGACCATGCTGTCCTTATTCTATATATCTGGAATAAATCCATTCCAGGCCTCGTCAATTTTTGACAAGGTTAAAGTATCTACTGTCATAGGTCAATGACCTAGTTCAACTTCTATCGTGTTCTCCCTTCGAGTTTTACCCTCTGATATCTCGAGGATATCATGCCTTTGCACCACACCTTTTGAACTTTTGATGAAGTAATACATTGCTTGTCGTAATCACTCTACGGGTTCTAGGTTGCCGTCAACCGAGGACACCGTTTAGTAAATCAAATCCGCTCTAAAAATTCAACACCCCTAGTAGATGTTACTGGGAAATTTTTAAACTCAAACTGGTTTTATTCCTAGACTATCGGGTACATCCCTTGTCTAGCTATCTTTGACTGTGCTACCTCGTCCATCTTTGGTGCATGAATTCTTCAGAGGTTGAGCACAACTTACGTCGAGCTTTCAACATCTGGTTGCTTGTTCAGTAAGGCAACTTTGGTTCCGAGCTTTCGTCTTATATATTGATCCTATAACTGGCCATTTTGTCATTCCCTTGCTTGTTGCAGTTGTTGTTTGATTGCATCCTCTTGAAACCTCCCGGCAAATGTGTCGGATCACCTTCAACACCTTGACTTCTTCCGACATGTCAACCGTGTTCATGATGACAAATACCCTCCTTGCCTTCGATGATTTTTATTATCATCGACAACATCCTTGACTTCCTTTCATCGCGAACTTGTCCACGTTATGATTACAACTTGCCTTCCGGCTAGTGTTGTGTTCTGCCTTGAAGTATTACTGTCTTTTATGTCGAGAATGTTGTGGGCTTGCTCCACCTCTTAGAAATTCTCGGTATGATGATACTTCTCACCATCACCATTCTTCCTTGGCCCCGTGTTGTTTCTAACCGGGAAATCAATATGTTAACGATGCTGCTTGAGTTCTGTACCTCTAGCAACCCAACTGCTTTAAAGTTATCGATCGACAGTTGTTCTTAGACTGTTGGTTATTGAATCATCACTCTAACATTGATCTTGCTGCCTAAGGTCTTATTTCGGGCACACCTTTCAACTGATGATTAATGGTGTATGTTTTCCTCGAGCATACAACATTATTATCATTTGAATTGACAAGTGTCATCTTCATGTTCACATTATTGTGGAAATCCATCCGTTTGGAATTCTCGATAAATTGACGCTGAGCCCATCAGCCACCTACTCATCCTCTCTTTGGTTAAATGATGAACTATTGTTTTGGGAAACCGCTCCCATAGTTCATTTCCCGAGAATCTTGCAATGTCATTTCATTGATTTGTGATGCACCTTTTTCTTCTCGAACATCCCGAGTCTGAGGTAAAATGACACCAATCGGATCTGAATCTCGGTCAGATATGATGGTTGGGCCAACTTTCCAGTAGTTATATTATTGGTCCTTTGATGACCCGGTAACATGATGTCATGCCCAGCACCCCTGGGTGGAGGACCTATCATTATATTCTCTTCTGCAAGGATAACTATTCTTCCAGGAGGAAATTGTAAGACTTATTTTATAACTTGCTCATGATGGATCATTTGTGTATCCAAAGTCTGGCCCTTGATTGAAACACCATATCATTGCTACCTCGAAGCATGACTATGATACCCCGCTCATCAACAAGAACATTGGAGGCGTGATGCTAAATGTTTCTTGGTCAGTTATCCAAACACCGATGTAT
This sequence comes from Secale cereale, assembly GCA_902687465.1. Taxonomy (NCBI): domain Eukaryota; kingdom Viridiplantae; phylum Streptophyta; class Magnoliopsida; order Poales; family Poaceae; genus Secale; species Secale cereale. The sequence goes on from LR738710.1 coordinate 241,559,076, forward strand.
GGGTAACATCTTGATTAATCCTTGCCTCTTTATCTAAATGATTGGGTACTTGCTCTCCTACCCTGTATGCCATGTTCTCCTTGTCCATGGGAAGGATACACTCCTAATAGTTGTGTGTAATCACAATTTTCCTTTCCATTTGTTTGTGTAACCTTTCTTTGATCTACATATAAACTAAGCAGTAATATTTTAAACACCTTGGTGTACAACTCTGTCAGTAAGACCTTGATTCTATTGATGATAACATCCTGGTACTGCCGCTGAACGAGAACTTTGCCTGTTGGTCCGCCTCGTTTCAACGAGCGGGAAAATGGTTCTCTTTGTTCCCCGTCCTTGGTACCGACATTGTTGCCAACTTAGCTGACAGACTATTCTGTGACATGCCTCCCTGTCGAGGCTGTGCATGATGTCACCACCCTTCCTATTTCAACCCACATGGTGGGCCCATAACCACAGGTCCACTGGATCGAAACCTGACTCTCCTGTACAACCCTGATTCTATTGTATCCTTGCACTTGGCGTTGTGTGGAATACACGAGCTAAATTCTACCATGTTTCATACTGGTGTCAAACACCATGTTAATCTCGTTGTTCAAGCTCCCATTTCAGCTTCTGTTTGGGCATCGACTGATTGCCTACCCGTTTGAAACTGTGGTACCATCGTATGTTGCACTCAACGAATTCACTGAAATACAACTCAAGGGGTACTTCGTGTATTCCCATTGAGTTCACCGTCAGATGCCCAACATTGTGGAGATGCGATCTTCAAAGTTTTTCCCCCTTGTCGCGTTCGTAGGACGATGGAGACCCCGAGAGAAAGGATGACGACTTGATCACGATGACTTGAAGCAGGGAACTGAAGACATCAAGAAAGGGGTCCACCTCTTCGAAAGGGCAGCCAAGACCGAGAAGACTCGTTAGCTTTTCGCTACCACCACTTTTTCCCCGTGCTCCACCGCTTAAATCTCGGGACGAGATTTCTTGTAGTGGAGGAGAATTGTGACGCCCGGATAATTAAGCTACAGTAACCCTCTACTAATGACGACACGTCACCACAATTACTGTTGATAATCCCGTGTTAGTTCGAAAACGATCCAAATTAAAATTTGAATTAAAAGAAAACACAAAAGTTTCCAAAACAATAAAACTAAAATGTTCTGAAAGTGATAAATAATTCATAAGTAATATTGGTGGAGAAACCACATTTTTATAAAATAAATAAATGCACTAAAATAAATAAAAACAGTGGCTTGACCAATTGATTAAATTCATACATAAAGTATAAAATATCAACCTAGTTTATTTAGGGATAAGAATTAGTGTGGCACTAGTATATTTATAAGTACTAATTTAGGTGCTAGTGGTAATTTTTATAAGACCTAAACTGAAAGGAACTAAAATAAAAACAGAATAGAAATAAATAAAAGGTAAGAATAAACAAAACAAAAACAAACAAAATAAAATAAAACCCCTCTGGCCAACTGGGCCTTGTCCCAGCCGGCCCAGCTGGCCCAGCTAGCCACCAGGCCGGCCCACTTACCTTCCTCC
>LR738710.1:241560633-241614642 GCA_902687465.1 Secale cereale
GTGGGCTAATTATTAAAACTAAATTATAAACTAGTTGTGTGTTTTATAAAACAAAGTTTAAAAGAATCTAAAAACAAAACAGAAAAGAATAAGTTAAAACAAAAACAAAAAAATAAAAAGAAACAAAAACCCCCGGCCCAACTGGGCCTTGGCCCAGCCAACGGGCCCAGCCAGGCCACCCCAAATTCCCCCCGGGCCATGAGGCCCACCCAGGCCGGCCCATCTCAATGGCCTATATGGCCTCCCCCACCCGCAGCAAACCCTAACCCTCCTCCCTCGCTCCCCCACTCCCTGGCCCGATCTGGATCGGGATCCCGATCCCGCGCCCCCGACGACCGCGCTCGCCGCCGACGCCGCCGCCAGGACCCCGCCACCACGCCGGCCTCCTCGACCGCCTCCCCCACGGCCGACCCCGAGCCTCGCCGCCCCTCGCCTCTCCTCGCAAGTGAGCCCCACCGCCGCTCGCCACCTCGCTCTGCCCCGCGCTCGCTCTGCCGCGTCGGCCCGCGCGCGCCCGCGCCCCTCCCCTCTCTGCTCGACGCGCCCGCGCGCGCCCCGGTCCCGACTCGTCCGCGCCCGCGCACGCTCACCGCGCCGCCCGCGCGCCCTGCCCGCACCCCGCTGCTGCTGCTCTCCGCTCGCCCGCAGCGCTCCCCGCTCGCCTCGCTGCGTCTTCCCGCCGCGCCGCCGTCTGCGCGCGCTCGCCGTTGCGCTCGCCATGGCCTCGCCGGCCCTCTGTGGCCGCGCGTGCGCTTCGGGCGGGCCGGACATGTCCGGTGCCCATAGGGCCCCGGGCGGACGTGTCCCCCCCCTGTCCCAATGACACATGGGGCCCGCCCCTGTTAAAAACGAAAAACGAATTTTAAAAGAGAATAATAAATGAAAATAATAAAAATAATAAATAAAATAATTAATTAATTAATTAGTTAATTAATTAATTTAATTAACTAAATAATTAATCTTAATTAATCTGGATTAGATAAACTAATTAATTATGATTAACCTAATTGACTTTGATTAGTTAAACTAATTAGGTTTAATTAATTAATTAACCCTAATTAATACTGTGCCACTGACAGGTGGGACCCACCTGTCAGTTTGACCAGTCAACCATGCTGACGTCAGCATGACCTCATGCTGATGTCATTAATCTATTTTCGAATTAATTTAATTAATATTAAATTCCAGAAATTAATAAAATCTTAATAAAATCATATCTTTTAAACCGTAGCTCAGATCGAAAAACTTTGAACATGAAAGTTGCTCAGAACGACGGGACGAATACGACTACGCAGTCCGTTCGTCCACCACACATCCCTATCATACCGAACCCGCAACTTTTCCCCTCCGGTCACCTGTGTGACATTGGTCCGGAACCGGGAAAGCTTTCCCGGATGGGTTCCCCCTTCCTCGGTAACGTGCAACGTTACGTTAGGACACACCCGACGCTTCTTATTGTCATGTCTTACATTGTGTAGCACTTGTTTGCTGTGTATTTACTGTTTCTTCCCCCCTCCTCTCTCGATAGACCCCGAGACTGTCGGCAACCACCAGTACGACTACGGTGTCGACGACCAGTCCTTTGCAGCAAAGCTTCCAGGCAAGCCCCCTCCCCCCTTGATCACCAGATATCGCCTACTTCTCTCTACTGCTTGCATTAGAGTAGTGTAGCATGTTACCGCTTTCGATAATCCTATTCTGCTGCATAGCCTGTCATTGTTGCTACCACTGTTGATACTTTACCTGCAATCCTAAATGCTTAGTATAGGATGCTAGTATACCATCAGTGGCCCTACACCCTTGTCCGTCTGCCCTGCTATTCTATCGGGCCGTGATCGCTTGGGGGTGATCACGGGTATATACTATATACATACTTTACATGACACATGATGATGGTTCGGAGATGGGGGCTGAAGGGGCAGATGGTTCCACACAGGTAGTGGTGGGCCTGGGTTCCCGACAGTCCCCTGATGGTTACTTTGTGGCGGAGCGACAGGGCAGGTTGCGACCACCTAGGAGACAGGTGGGCCTGGCCCTGGTCGTTGTCCGCGGTTATTTCATAATAACACGTTTAACGGGATCTTGGTATTTGATCTGAGTCTGGCCATTTGGTCTATACGCACTAACCAGCTACGTGGGAATAGTTATGGGTACTCGACGTCGTGGTATCAGCCGAAGCCTTCTTGACGTCAGCGGTTTAGCGGCGCGCGCCGGATTGGACTGGAAGCCTGCTCTGGTATTAGGAGAGGCTAGGTCTGCTTACCGGCCGCCCTCGCAACGTGCAGGTGTGCATTGGGCGATGGGCCCAGACCCCTGTGTGCTTAGGACTTAGACCGACGTGCTGACCTCTCTGCTGTGCTTAGGTAGGGCTGCGACGTGTTGATCTTCCGAGGCCGGGCATGACCCTGGACAGTGTGTCCGGCCAAATGGGATCAAGCGTGCTGGGTTATGTGGTGCACCCCTGCAGGGAAGTTAATCTATTCGAATAGCCGTGTCCCTCGGTAAAAGGACGACCCGGAGTTGTACTCTGACCTCATGACAACTAGAACCGGATACTTAATAAAACACACCCTTACAAGTGCCAGATATAACTCGGTGATTGCTCTCTCACAGGGTGACGAGGGGAGGATCACCGGGTAGGTTTATGCTATACGATGTTACTTGGTGAACTTACCATCTATTCCCTTCTACTGCTTCAAGACGGAGGCTGCCAGAAGCAAGGATACTTGTTACTTCCAGCTACTCTCTTCTTCTGCTGCAAGACGGACGTTGCGAGAAGCGTAGTCTTCGTTTGGATTAGCTATCCCCCTCTTATTCCCGCTCGCTGCAGTTCAGTCCACCGATATTACCCATATCATTGATACCGTTGCATATGTAGTGTAGATCCTTGCTTGCGAGTACTTTGGATGAGTACTCACGGTTGCTTTTCTTCCCCCTTTTCCCCTCTTGTTCCTTCTTCTCGGATGATGCAACCAGATTGATGGAGTCCAGGAGCCAGAAGATCCCGAGGATGTTTCTACGTGGAGTTCGGCTTCGAGGAGTAGTTAGGAGGTCCCAGGCAGGAGGCCTTGCCTTTTCGATCGTTGCTACTTTTGTGCTAGCCTTCTTAAGGCAAACTTGTTTAACTTATGTCTGTACTCAGATATTGTTGCTTCCGCTGACTCTTGTGTTTTCGAGCTTTTGTATTCGAGCCCTCGAGGCCCCTGGCTTGTAATATAAAGCTTGTATTATTTTAATTTGTGTCTAGAGTTGTGTTGTGATATCTTCCAGTGAGTCCTTGATCTTGGCCGTACACATTTGCGTGTATGATTAGTGTACGGACAAATCGGGGGCGTCACACCTGCCGGAGGGGAGGATCACCACCGGGAGCTTCTCCACCACCATGGACGCCTCCCGGATGACTCGTGAGTAGTCTCCCTTGGACCATGAGTCCATGACCAGTAGCTATGTGATGTTCTCTTCCCGTTCTTGTGCTTCACTAATTAGTCCTCGTGAGCTGCCCTACATGATCGAGGCACCTATGTAATCCTTATGCTGTTGCTATGTTGAGTTTGCTGGGATCCGATGGATTATGAGATTATGTTCAGATTGATCTTGAGTAATATATTTGATTCACCTCTTTTATATTTTAGTTCATAAGTAATTCTTGCATGTTCTCCGTTGTTATTTATTGCTTTGGCCGAGTAATAGGTAGTGACTCCAAGAGGGAACGTTATGCTCGATTGTGGGTTCATGCCCCTCGATGACTAGCTTGAGTGACAGAAACATGAGTCTAGGGGATGTGCTGTTGCCACAAGGGGGAAAACAACGGTGCTTGTGCCCGCGGGTGCAAGGATTGTTTACTTTACGCAAAGTTCTTTTAATGCAGTTGTCTGTTGCATTGAGTTTACACTATGAGTGAGACTCGCAACTTAATACCAGCGAGATGTTCTGGATAGATATCTCAAGGTGGATGATTAGTAGTAGATATTGATGGATTTCGGTCTACTTACTTTGGCGTACCGCCCATGCTTTGAACCTCAACCTTTCTTGCAATGTAATCAGCATTGGTTTGCGTTCGTGGTCCTGTCAATTGCCCAGCTGTAATTTGTTTACCTCACATAGCTGTTTTATCGTCTTTTGGGAGAGAGACATCACTAGTGAACATCATGAGACTCCGGTCCATATTACCATCATTGATCACATTCACTATTTACTTTTCGCTATTTTACTTACTATTGCAAAACACTATCTATCACTACTATCATATTGCTTTTAACCCTTTGTGAACTACAAGGCCGGAGAGATTGACAACCTCTCTGTACTCGTTGGGAGCAAAGTTATTTGTATCTGTGTGCAGGTCCATGTTGATTGCTAATTGCGCCGTTAGCAATTGACACCTACTTGTTGAACCTAGGAGTCTCTGGGGATTCGATCCTTGGCATCTTTGCTAAGGGAAAACACTTCTACTTACTGCATCTTACACCTTCCACTTGGGGTAACCAACGAGGGGTTCGAGGCCCATCAATGATCCAATTCCTAAAAATGAAGTTTTATATAAGCATGTTAATTTTTGTGGAGTGGATAGACCTTGTGAAAGGCCTATGATTGAAGAAGAGAAGTATTGTAAGCAACATAAGCATGAAAGAACAATCACTTGGGTCAAAGATTTAAATGAAATTGCTAGAGAATTGTGTGACCTTTATCCTTTTACTTGTGAACATTGCTGTATAGAAGGTCACTTTAATTTTCAATGCATGCACTTTCAAAACATAACTGTTAACCAGTTGTGTGATAACATGATCACCCCTGATCTTTATGATGAGCTTATGTTATTTTTGATGTGTGAAGAGTTATCAGAAAAGACTTCTTGGCTAGATGTTAATGCCATAGGAATAAAAAACACTTTAAAAAATTGCCATATCTATTGTGTTGTTAATTGTCATAAAAATGATTACATAAGTAAGATTAGAAAGGAGGGAACTTTACCAAAGTCTAAAAATGTCTCTTATATTTCTGCTAATAAAAAGGAGAGTTTCTCCCAAGTTTCCCCTATTGTTTCTAATGATAAACCAGGATATGTGGAGAAGCTTCATCTCCAACCACTCCCTCCTAAGGTGAAGAAGAAGAAAAAGAAGAGGAGGAGGAAGAGGAGCAAGAAGGAAGAAGAATGGGTATCAATCTGGCCTGAGCATATTCCTCCCATCAACTTTTATCCTAACGGTTGTAAGTTTAAAGAAGAAGGTGAAGTTTATTGCCTTAATTATCATCTTGATGATACGTCCGTAGGTACTATTGAAGATGATTTTGATTATGATATGCATGTTACTTATTGTGATTGGGAAAATGATGATAATGCTACTTATGATCTTGAAAATCTTTTTGGTACCAACTCTGAAAGTGATGATATGGAAAGCTCTAAGCTTGGGGATGATAGGATTGCAAATCCTTTACCCACTAGTGATGTGATAATTGATAATTCTTTTGCTAGTAAGAATAAAGACAACATGTTTACAAATATAGTTGCTAGCAATGATAATGCTCTTCTCTACTATGATGATGTTATAACTCCAATCTATAGCGATTATAAAGGTACCAATGACATAAGGAGAAATTATCCTTATGAAACTTGTCATAATCATGGAGGGAATTACTCCCTTGTTGAACACTATCTTCCTAATACACAATTAACCTATAGTGTTCAAGTTGTTTATGATAGTCCTACTCCCACTATTACCAATGAGAAAGATTATGCTTATGTGGAGAGTAAGAGTACCTTTTTGCATGTGGATCATGGTAACAATGCTTTATGTGATGCTTATATTGTTGAGTTTATTCGTGATCGCACTGAAAATTATTATGAGAAGGGAACATATGCTTATAGATATTTCAAAAATATCAAGTTCCCTCTCTTTATGTTGAAGGTTTTGAAGCTGCACTTGTTTTGTCTTCCTATGCTTATTGCTTTGTGATTTAATGAATTATTCTATTGCAATATTCCTATGCATAGGAAGCATGTTAGGCTTAAATGTGTTTGGTATTTGCTTCTTGATGCTCTCTTTTGTTCTTCAACTCTTATTCCTACGGGAGCATCATTAAAGTCTTAAGCCTATCTTTATGGCTATAAGGAAGAGCTCTAGGGAGACAACCCTTGTTATCTTTGCTTTCAGTTTGTTCTTTCAGTTTTTAGTGGTCTTGATGTTTGTTACTACTGTAGCAACATCATTGTATATTTATTTTTCAGCTTTGTGCCAATTTTAGCCTCTGATTGCAAGAAAGTTCAAAAGTTGTGACGTGCTGTCCAGAAAACAGATTCTGTCCTTGGACAGAAAAATTCGAATAAAATCACCAGATCATCTTTTTGAGCTGAATTGTTTTTGACAGCGTGCTCTATACAATTGGCTTTCGAGCGTCTGTTCTGAGTTTTTTGATTTGAGTTGCAGAAGTGCCCCGAAAAAATTATTTACTACCCGCTGGTCTGTTTTTCACAGATTCTGTCCTGTTTTGCCTTTTCTTCGTTTTGCAAACCTTGAGCTTGTTTTTTCTTTGCAAAAACCTTTTGGCAATCTTGAGAAACAATAGCTCTTCAAGATTATCTTTATTTCCAGTAGGGAAAAATTATTTTATTGTGGGTACTAACCTCGCTAATCAGATTATGATGAGTTATGTATGAAGGGAGTTTTCAAGTGTGCGAGGGAAGATGATAAAAGAAGATTCAGGAGGGTCAAACGCTCAAGCTTGGGGATGCCCCCGTGCACCCCCAAGAAATATTCAAGAAGACTCAAGCGTCTAAGCTTGGGGATGCCCCCATGCATCCCCTTCTCCATCAACAATTATCAGTTCGTCTTTCGTTCCACTATATTTTAATCACTTCATGCGTTATGTGCTATGCTTGGAGCGTCTTGCTCTTAGTTTCCTTTTTAGTTTTCTTTAGTTTTGCTTGTTGTTCATAACAAGTTAGAACCCAGCTTTCTTTGTGTGGGAGAGAAACACGCTCCACTTCAACCTAGAACACAACATAGGATTTTCATGCTTATCTTTGATGTGTGTGTTCTTTGTCTTTCCATAGCTGCTGTCATGTTTAGCTCTTAGTTTTCATGCTTTTCTTTTTAGAGAGCTTTTGTTTAGTTGGTTGCTGAACTCTCTTGAGTTTTCATGTTTATCTTGTTAAGAGAGTTTGCCTGTTGCACTAAGTTGTGTGTCTTAACTTAAAGTAGGTAATTGAGGTTGCTATTTAATTTTAGTAGTAACTTGCAATAGTTTTGAGGTATTGCCATGAGTAATGTCTGAACTTTTGGTGTCAAGAGCTTTAGCCTATTAGTGATAGATGTCGTATTTTGGGCAATCCGTGTTTATTTTCGAGAACCTACAAAATAGTTGAGAACTTTAGCTACTAAATGGATCACTAATCTTTGGAGGGATCGAATATTAGAGTACACTCACGTACCATGAGTCGAGGATGCGCAAGGATAACCAAACCCCCATACACTCCTCCTTGGGGTACTTGTCTCTTTGTGAACCTCCTAATTAGATTGAGAGTTACCGATAATAAGTGCATGAGTTCTTCAGACTAATGTGAGTATTCGAAAGTTGACACTTCCACCTAGCCATATTTTTCTAGCCTCTTCGGTACTGTGCATTGCCCTTTCTCACCTCGAGAGTTGGCGCATACTTCGCCGGTGCATCCAAATCCTTGGCACGATACGCTCTGTCATCATAAGCCTCATTATATCCTTCCTCAAAACAGCCACCATACCTACCTATCAAGGCATTTCCATAGCCTTTCCGAGATACATTGCCATGCAACATCCATCTTCTCATGACTTGATCTTCATGTCATACATGCTTTTGCTTGATCGATGAGCCGCATGCTAGTTGGGCCTTACCCTAATCATTGCTACATGACGCGCTAGTATCATTGCATATCCTGCTACACAAGCAGAGGCATGCATTTGCATACATCATGATAGTTTCATTTTCTTTATGTTGAGTACTTTTGTAAAGTGTGAAAGATCTTCTATACTTCTTGTAATAAATAGAGTGTTGCCCCTAAAGTGAGGAAAAGATCCCAAAGAGGACAAAATCAAAAGATCCCAAAGAGGACAAATGAGAGTTAAATAGAAAGAGCCATTGAGGCCACAAAAAAATAATAAAAAAATAGAAAAAAGAAAAAAAAGAAATAAAAAGAGAGAAGGGGGCACACTACTATTCCTTTTGAGAGATCCACACTCGTACTCCATCTTATACCTTGTACTCCATAGAGATTATCATTCATGCATATAGCTATGTGGGGACCTTCACACTATAGAACTTGGCTTGTATATTCCAATGATGAGCCTCCTCAAAAGAGCTCTAGGTCTTCTTGAGCAAGCAAGTTGGATGCACCCCCACTAGTTCCATTGGAGAGCTTACCTTAGCTCATATGTGCATCCGTTGCATGGCAATCCCTACTCCTCGCATCATATCTATCATTTGGCTTTCTCTCGCCTATGATTGTCCTCATTGATGTGAGCCTTTCACACCTTTTTTGTCTTCCCCCTTCATCATTTTTCTCTCTTTGCCATCCTAAGTGTCAACGTTCTTGCTTACGCTCATCCATTGCATGAGTGCTCAAAATATTGAAAGGGAGTGGATCATTTTGACTTGTACCTGGCTGCCGGTCTGGGGATGAGTCAAGATAAGATTCCAAAGAAGACCAAGTGTGAAACTTTAGTAGATTAAGTTCTCAACAATACAAAAACTATGTTTTACTCTCTCGTATATCCCTATCCCCTTTCTTGCACGCAAACACCATTTGGAGACATTCGAGTCACGGACAGCGAGAGCTCTTGCACCTTTATGTTCTTATGTTACTTGTTACAATGCTAATATAGACTCTTGCTTGTTATGACTTGAATTGAATTACATGCCTTGATTTCTTTACTTAAAAGTTCTTATATGGTTGGTAGCATGTCACCACAGAAATTATGCTTGTTATAATTTACCTACTCGAGGACGAGCAGGAATGAAGGTTGGGGATGTTGATACGTCCAAAGCGTATCTATAACTTCTGCTTGCTCCATGCTTATTTTGTGTGATATAGCTATGATATTTATGCACTTCCATACACTTTTGATCATATTTGGACTAACCTATTAACTCAGTGCACCACAGTGCCAGTTCCTGTTTTCTGCTGTTTTTCTATTTCAGGTTTCCCCCATATTTAAAGTGCCCCAAAAATTCCGGGAAAAATACAGGAAAAATCAGCGTACAGGAAGCTTCGAGAAAAACCAAAGCAGGGCCAGAGGGGAGCCAGGGGGGGCCCAGGCGGCCACCCGACGCGGCCCCACCCCTGGCCGCGCCAGGGGGGCGCCTGGGGCCCCGGCTCCGCCTCTGGTGACCCCCCTTCGCATATATATTCCTCCCGTCGCGGAAACCCTGAGGATAGAACCCTTTTCTCCAGAAGCAATTCCGATCTCTGCCGCCATCGCCACCAAGTTTCGGGGGACCAGAATTCCTATGCCGGCATCCTGCCGGGATGGGGAAGTGCCCCCGGATTCATCTCCATCGACGTTGCTTCCTCCCTCCATGATGCGGGAGTAGTTCCTCCTCGGGGCTGAGGTTTCTACCAGTAGCTATGTGGTCAATTCTCTCTCCCATGATGTGATCTTCGTTGTGATCATAGGCTATGTTAATCTAGGGAGATCCCATGATATTTCCCCTTCCTCTATGTATTGGATTGATGTACTCACTTGTCTTTATCTAGTATAATCCCCGAGACCAAGGTGACAGCGGTCTATTGGACATGGATTAGAAGAATATTTTCATGAGTGATTTCCTCTTTTGTGTGTTGATTGAAGATTGAGAGTCTCTTGGTGCTTGTCTTTGACTATCCTTGAGATATGTTGTGATGATTGTGGTACTCTCTTTGGATGGCCGCGGTGACATTGGGAAATCCTTAGATTGAGAACTACGAACTTTGAGGTGTGCTTTTGTAGCCCTACATAATTCTCGTCCTCTCTTGACCACAAAGGAATGACCTCCGAGTGCGTCTCCATTGCATGTTTTATGGGAAATATCATGTGATTAGATTATGTAAATGTTGTTGGGAGTTGCCACTAGTGAAAGTATGAAGCCTAGGCCTTGTTTCCACCATTGCAATATCATTTGTGCTCACGTTTACCACTTGTTTGCTTGTTGCACTTTTTATTACAGATTTACATTACTTTGCTTTGCCACTCCTATCATCCATATTTTACCATCTCTTCGCCGAACTAGTGCACCTATACAACTCCTAGTTGTATTAGGTGTGTTGGGGACACAAGAGACTTCTTGTATCTTGATTGCAGGGTTGCTTGAAAGGGGTACGTTCAACCTCCACTTCCCTGAGTTCGATAAACCTTGGGTTACTCACTTAAGGGAAATTTGCTGCTGTCCTACAAACCTCTGCTCTTGGAGGCCCAACACTATCTACAGGAATAGAAGCGTGTAGTAGACATCACCTGGCGGCCTCAAGGACTACCTGGAGACGTTCCTCGGTGCCGGGCCGCAGGCCGACATCGTGGACCATCTGGCACAGCCGGCTGATGCTCGCGCTCATCGCCTCCATGGGTCTAGCTTCTAGTCAACTAATCTTGCGATTGGAGTGATCACCCTTGCCCTTGAGTGCGTAGGTGCGTAGGATTTCGTAGATTGGACTGGTGGGAGCCTTTATATGAGAAGTGCAGACTGCGTTGAATTCACGTGTGTGTTAGCCATCTACTCCTCGCCCCTCTACTGCACGTGCCTTTGGGTGTTTGACAGGTTGGCCAGCCACCCGTTGGGCCCACGTGTCATACACCCAAAGGCAGGTGCACTAAGTCAATGAAGCTGCACCCCCCTCCGTGCCCGTGCATGCTTTCAATGACTTGAGACTACCAAACATCACATGCAGTGGTTAGTTAATTGCATGTAATCCTATTAAGTAACAAAAAGACATTAAGTTATATCGCCGATATGAATAAAACAATACACCATGTATTTATTTACATAGGGAGTAGTACATTTTTTGTGACATGCATTACTAGATATTGCTAGTCAAGTACTAAATCCAGAGGGACGTGGTAGTAATACTAAATTCAGACGGTGGTTCTAGTACTACTAGTAGTAGTACTACCAATGTAGTAGCACTGTACTACCCGTTGGTCAAATTATTACGTGCTCCTCCTCACAATGAAGTGACAAGACGGTACGCCGGAGATGACACCTGAGTATAGGCGCAATGTTCGGCATACCATAGTCAGCCTCACCATCTGCAGTCACTATCATCATGGCTGTAGACCTAGCCTGCTTACAACTAGCCGTGTTCGACATAATTTCCCGTGCGTAGATGCCCGTGCATTGCACGGAACACCAAGATTGGGGGGTGGACGGCGCCGGCAGCGGCCATCGCGCCAGATTTTTCCACGGCCTTCTAGATGTGGTGGGGAGGAGATAAGGCTGATTGTGAGAGACAAGGAGTTGTTTGTAAATAGGGAACAAGTGCGGGCATCTTTTTTGCAAAACTAGAGAAGTTTGGTTTGTATGCGTCAGATCTAGACCCGACGGCTATTGGTGAAAGATGGCAGGCACAACATCATCACCAACTCAGGACCTGTTTGATTCGCAGGATTTTGAAAACGCAGGAATAGGACACGACAATATTACAAGTTTCAAACTAATATTACAAATGTTAGGAGTAATGCTGCACATACGAAGAGGGAATTACTAGGAAGTTTACGTAAGAACTTTCGTTACTTTAGGTGGATGCAACATTATCGTACAAACTAAAATCCACCGCCCTGAAAAGTCACTAATGGGCAAATAACTATTCGAGTCTCTGGCCACTTGATGTTGCAAAACAAATTCAGCTTATGCGGAGACTTTGTCATTTAGGCTTAGACGCTTGCTGTGATCATCACGTCATTCATTGTTGCGCCAGAGAATGCCAAACCTCATTACCTTGAGCACACTTGCCTCCAGAACAAAGAACCTGGCCAATTTAATCTCAGATGTGATGCCTCGATAGTCGATCAAATCAATTTCTGTAAGATGGAGATCAAGGCATTCGATGAGATTGTTATAGTGGAGCACATTTTTCACTTTCGGGTCTTTTTTTATCTGCAAAAGAAGAGAACATATTAGAGCAGCTGGATGTATAAGATTCCCGTGTCATCGAGAGGTACCAATATCATTCGCTCATATGATAGGGTTGGCTGGCTAGTGATATTTTTCACTCTCTCTCTCTCTCTCTCTCTCTCTCTCTCTCTCTCTCTCTCTCTTTGCTCTCATTTACCTAGGAGTACGTGAAGAGCTTGGGCATTTGTTGCCTTCCACTATGTGGCCTATGCCATATTTCGCAAAAGTATGCCACATAATACACATCAATGTCAAATCAAAAGATTTTGGCACCGCCCTCGCGATGTGAGAGAGTTGGCACCGCTGTGCACACAGACCCACATGTATAAACACATCAATCAAACTAACTACACCAGCCTCTTACTCTCACAAACAAGTGTTTTTTTATTGCCTCAGTCCTCAATGCGCCCTCAATTTACTAGCGTGCGGGGTGCTACCCCGAGTGGTTTCAACTTTGCTTACTTCACCGCGTGTTAGATGGGCCTCTAGTTTACTTATTTTCACCCACTTCCACATGGGCCAGCACACGAAGATACAGAACACAAGCTGACAAGGCAGCATGTGGACTGGTTGACCGATCAACTAAACAATATACGGAGCTATACGCTGACATAGTGAGCGTATAATCCGTCGGTATAGAGTGTTCGTGTGAGAGGGGAGGCCCATGAGAGATAGCAGAGAGAGAGAGAGAAAGAGCTACTCCCTCCGTTCGATAATGTAGTTCCAATATTTTTTTAAAAGTCAAACTTTTGAAACTTTGACCAAGTTTATAAAGAAATTACTTATATCTACAATACCAAAGATAATGATAGTATGAAGTAAGTACATGTTGTGATGAATCTAATGATCTTTCCAGATGTAAATGTTTTTCTCCACATATACCTGGTCAAACTTTTCTGAGGTCTGACTTTTCAAAACATCCATATGCTTATGGACGTGAGAGAGTCCCTAACTAGAGAGAGAGAGAGAGAGAGAGAGAGAGAGAGAGAGAGAGAGAAATAGAAAGAGTGAGTGAAAAAGTGTGTGTGCGTGTGTGAAAGAGACATGGACAACACTCGATAAAAGTCGAGAAAAAAACGTGTGTGTCTTATGCAAACATATCACACATGCATCTTCGACAATGGAAGCAAGGTGAGGAGATAGTATGTGGTTGTTTGCAACCGAGAGAGCAAGACCCCTAGCACGTGGCCAAGAGGGGTCTGACAAACAAGGGAGAGAGAGGTCGAGAGAGACGTACGGAGAAAATGCAGACATGTGGAGGAGAGAGTGTATGTTTGTCATAGAGAGATCCCCTAGAGATCGTGATGGGACTACATGGGTGGGAGATCGAGTGACAAGGTGTGTGCGCGATAGAAGATACCCCGAGAGATATCGAGATAGACGTATGGATGGAAGGAGACAATACGTGTGTTCCTGATGGCTAGTGAGAGGTAATCATACTTAGGGGGGGGGAGTGCTTGCGCCTATGATGGAGTGAGGGATTATGGTACTTATTAGGGGGGTGCGTGTCACATAGAGAGAGAACAAGGGCGGAGAGTGTTGGATGGGTCTATATGTATAGCACGAGCGAGACATGTGTATGAGTGAACCAGGGAGATATAAAGTTTGAAAGAGATTGAGGAGCCCCGATAAGGCTGAGTGGTGCGTCGAATAGCTGAGAGGGGGAAAGAGATATTCCATCCGCTCGATAATGTAGTGCATGTAATTTTTTTAGAAGTCAAACTTTGGAAACTTTGATCAGGTTTACACAAATGTTATTTATATCTTCAATACCAAAGATACATCATACTAAACTACATCTCATGGTGAATCTAATCGTATATGTTTGCCGATCCAGATGTAATTGTTTTTCTCCACGTACATGGTCAAACTTTGTGATGTTTGACTTTTCAATAAATCAATATGCTATGGACCGAGGAGAGTGCCTCAGTCGAGAGGGATCAAGTGCGTGTGAAGGAGAATGAGTAAGTGTGCAAAAAGAGTATGTGTGTGAAAGATAAACTGACAACAAACGATAAATTAGAGAGAGAGAGAGAGTGTGCGTTTCTTAGGCGAACATATCACGCATGCATCTCCGAGATAGAAAAGCGAGGCGAGGAGATACACGAAGATAGCTAGTGTGTGATTGTTTGCAACGGAGAGAGACACCCCTATAACACATGTCCAATAGAGGTCTGGCCAACAAGGTACAATGGTCGAGAGGGACACATGGAGGGGCGAGAGGGTGTGTTTACGATAGAGAGACCCCCTCGAGATCGTGAGGGGGCTATATGGGTGGGAGATCGAGGGAGGTGCATGCGCGATAGAAAGATGCCCCGAGACAAATCGAGATAGACCATGCACATGTTTGTGATGGAGACTAAGATTAGTTAGTCATATACATATAGGGGGGACTGCGTGTGCATACAATTGAGTGAGAGACCACCATATTTGGCTAGCTAGGCATGAGATTGCGTGTGTGTGCGTGTGAGATGGAGATAGAACAAGGGAGAGAGATAGAGTTTTAGATGGGCCTATCGAGTGCGAGTGAGATATGCATGTGTATGTGTGACCCAGGTAGATGGAGAGTTTGAAAGAGAGGGGGAAGAGCTCCGAGACGACAGAGTGGTGCGTGAGAGAGTTACGGGTAACGAGCCAAGGAATTTGTGTGCATACGATGAGTGCACCCAAGATATCTAGCTTGGACTAGAGAATCATACATAGTGTGCGAGAGATACCTATAGATGGAGTATATATGCATGCAAACTAGAAAGACCCCCCTCGCACACACACAAAGAGAGAGATAGGTAGATAGATAGATAGATAGATAGAGAGAGAGAGAGAGAGAGAGAGAGAGAGAGAGAGAGAGATGGAGAGAAAGAGGAAGAACCAACAAGGTTTGTGTGTTGGATGCGTGATACGTCTCCAACGTATCTACTTTTCCAAACACTTTTGCCCTTGTTTTGGACTCTAACTTGCATGATTTGAATGGAACTAATCCGGATTGACGCTGTTTTCAGCAGAATTGCCATGGTGTTGTTTTTGTGCATAAATAAAAATTTCTCGGAATGACCTGAAAAGCCATGGAGAATTGTTTTGGAAAATATAAAAAATATATGCCGAAAGATCCACGTCAGGGGGCCCACACCCTGTCCACGAGGGTGGGGGGCGCACCCCCTCCCCCTGGGCGCGCCCCCTGCCTCGTGGGCCCCTGATGCTCCACCGATGTACCTCCGGACTCCATATATTCACTTTCGGGGAGAAAAAATCAGGGAGGAAGCATTATTGCGTTTTACAATATGGAGCCGCTGCCAAGCCCTAATCTCTCTCGGGAGGGCTGATCTCGAGTCCGTTCGGGGCTCTGGAGAGTGGAGATCGTCGCCATCGTCATCATCAACCTTCCTCCATCACCAATTTCATGATGCTCACCGCAGTGCGTGAGTAATTCCAACGTAGGCTTGCTGGACAGTGATGGGTTGGATGAGATTTACCATGTAATCGAGTTAGTTTTGTTAGGGTTTGATCCCTAGTATCCACTATGTTCTAAGATTGATGTTGCTATGACTTTGCTATGCTTAATGCTTGTCCCTAGGGCCCGAGTGCCATGATTTCAGATCTGAACCTATTATGTTTTCATGAATATATGTGTGTTCTTGATCCTATCTTGCAAGTCAATAGTCACCTACTATGTGTTATGATCCGGCAGCCTGAAGTGACAATAATCGGGACCACTCCCAGTGATGACCGTAGTTTGAGGAGTCCATGTATTCACTATGTGTTAATGCTTTGGTCCGGTACTCTATTAAAAGGAGGCCTTAATATCCCTTAGTTTCCACTAGGACCCCGCTGCCACGAGAGGGTAGGACACAAGATGTCATGCAAGTTCTTTTCCATAAGCACGTATGACTATATTCGGAATACATGCCTATATTACATTGATGAACTCGAGCTAGTTCTGGGTTACCCTAGGTTATAACTTTTACATGATGAATTGCATCCGACATAATTCCCCATCGGTCATCACCGATCCAATGCCTACGAGCTTTTCACATATTGCTTGTTGCTTATTTACTTTTCCGCTGCTACTATTACAAAAACTACAAAAACACTACCGTTACTTTTATTGCTGTTACCACTATTTCCATATTGCTTTGCTACTAAATTACCTTGCTGCAAATACTAAGTTTCCAGGTGTGGTTGAATTGACAACTCAGCTGCTAATACTTAAGAGTATTCTTTGGCTCCCCTTGTATTGAATCAACAAATTTGGGTTGAATACTTTACCCTCGAAAACTGTTGCGATCCCCTACACTTGCGGGTTATAAAGACTATTTTCTGGCGCCGTTGCCGGGGAGCATAGCTCAATTCTTTAAGTCACTTGGGATTTATATCTTTTGATCACTATGAAGAACTTGAAGGACTCAAAAACCAAGATTTATCCCTCAACTACGAGGGGAGGTAAGGAACTGCCATCTAGCTCTGCACTTGATTCACCATCTGTTATGGGTAAATTTGCGACACCTACTCCTGCTATTGAATCTGATATGTCGTATGTTCTTGATGATGCCACTTCTGCTATGTATGATGAAACTACTTCTATGTCTGATAATACTGTGCCACTAGGTGAATTTCTGGATGAACAAATTGCTAAGGTTAGGGAGAATGCAAATATTGAAACTAATAATATTTATGAAAGTGATGATGAAGCTTCTCGCCCTAGATATGAATTGCCTATTGTTCCTGAGGGTTATGTTATGGATGAAGAAACTGCTAGAGACTTTCTTGCTTGCAATGATAGATATGATCTTAAGAAATTATTAGCTAAGCTGAAAGAAAAGTGCTTGAATGCTAGAATGAAACATGACCCTGCTTTCGCTACTTCACCTATCTTTGTTACTGATAAGGATTATGATTTTTCTGTTGATCCTGTGTTAATTATGTTGGTTGAATCTGATCCTTGCCATGGCTATGAGTCTGAAACTGTTGTGGCACATCTTACTAAGTTGAATGATCTAGCCACCCTGTTTACCAATGATGAAAAGATTCGTTATTACTATATCCTTAAGTTGTTTCCGTTCTCGTTAAACGGTGATGCTAAGACTTTGTTTAATTCTCTTGATCCTGGTTGTGTGCGTAGTCCCCAGGATATGATGCATTACATTTCTGCTAAATATTTTCCCGCTCATAAGAAACAAGCTGCCTTACGGGAAATATATAACATTGTGCAAATTGAAGAAGAGAGTCTCCCACAAGCTTGGGGGAGGCTTCTCCAATTACTTAATGCTTTGCCTGATCATCCTCTTCAGAGGAACGATATACTTGATGTCTTTTATAAAGGAATAACCGATGCTTCCAGAGACCACCTAGATAGTTGTGTTGGTTGTGTTTTCAGGGAAAGAACAGTTGATCAAGATGAATTACTATTGAATAATATGATGGCCAATGAAAATAATTGGACACTTCCTGAACCAGCCCCTAAGCCAACTCCGAAGAAAAGGGGCGCGTTCTATTTCTTAGTCCTGAAGATATGCAAGAGGCAAAGAAATCTATGAAAGAAAAGGGTATTAAAGCCGAAGATGTTAAGAATTTACCACCTATTGAAGAAATACATGGTCTTGATAACCCGACACAGGTAGTAAAGGTAAATTCTCGTTATAGATTTGATGAAGGTGATATTCCTCATTATAAGTCTGCTAGCCAATGCTTAGATGAGTTTGACAATTTCATTGTGAAACAAGAAAACTTCAATGCTTATGTTGGTAGACAATTGCAATGCAATTCTTATATGATTGAACGCTTGAGTGATTATATGTCTAGAGTTAAAGGTGAATTGAAACTCATTAGTAAACATGCTTCTTTGGTTACCACTCAAGTAGAACAAGTACTTAAGGCTCATAATGATTTGCTCAATGAATTAAATAGTAAAAATAATGACTATGATGTTAGAGTTGCAACTAGAGGTAGTAAAGTGAGTGAGGAACCTTTGTATCCTGAAGGCCACCCTAAAAGAATTGAGCAAGATTCTCAGAGAACCAATTTAGATTCACCTAGTTCTTCTAAGAAGAAGAAAAAGAAAAATGATAGGACCTTGCATGCTTCTAGTGAACGTGTAGCTGACACACCTGCGAATCCTAATGATATATCTGTTTTTGATGCTGAGACACAATCCGGTAATGAACATGAACCTAGTGATAATGTTAATGATGATGTTCATGATGATGCTCAACCTAGCAATGCTAATGATGTAGAGATTGAACCCGCTATTGATCTTGATAACCCACAATCAAAGAATCAACGTTATGATAAGAGAGACTTTGTTGCTAGGAAGCACGGTAAGGAAAGAGAACCATGGGTTCAGAAACCCATGCCTTTTCCTCCTAAACCATCCAAGAAAAAGGATGATGAGGATTTTGAGCGCTTTGCTGAAATGATTAGACCTATCTTTTTGCGTATGCGTTTGACTGATATGCTCAAAACAAATCCTTATGCTAAGTACATGAAAGATATTATTACCAACAAAAGAAAGATACCAGAAGTAGAAATTTCCACCATGCTTGCCAATTACACTTTTAAGGGTGGAATACCTAAGAAACTAGGAGATCTAGGAGTACCCACTATACCATGCTCCATCAAAGGAAACTATGTTAAAACTGCTTTATGTGATCTTGGAGCCGGTGTTAGTGTTATGCCTCTCTCTTTATATCGTAGACTTGACTTGAGTAAGTTGACACCTACTGAAATATCTTTGCAAATGACTGATAAATCAACTGCTATACCCGTCAGTATTTGTGAGGATGTGCCTGTTGTAGTTGCAAATGTTACTATTCTAACGGACTTTGTTATACTTGATATTCCCGAGGACTATAGTATGTCTATTATCCTTAGTAGACCCTTTTTGAATACTGCAGGGGCTGTTATTGATTGCAACAAAGGCAATGTCACTTTTCATGTCAATGGTAATGAGCATACGGTACACTTTCCGAAGAAACAACCTCAGGTCCACAATATCAATTCAATTGGAAAACTTTCAACTATTACTATTGGAGGTTTTGAATTTCCTCTTCCTACTATCAAGAAGACATATGATAATCTTATTGTTGGGGACATACATATCCCCATTGAGGTAACCTAGTGCTATTAAAAAATTCTCCGGTTTCATGTTATTCGGAAACAATTTATTAACAAGACCTGATCAACCTTGTTAATGGATTCCTTTTGACGAGCATGAGATGGGTGAATCTAGATAACACAACCTTCTATACCCTCCTTTTACTTTCTGTTAATTAGGATAAATAAAGCAAAATTAGTATTTTCTGTCTGTTTCCAGACTTATCCGTGCAATAAAAAATACCCCTAAAATAAAAGTTCTCCAAATGCCCTGAAAATGAAATATGTTTTTTTCTAGAATATTTGAGAATATATGGCACAGAAAACACAGCGAGGGGAGCCAACACCTGGCCACGAGGGTCCAGGGCGCGCCCACCCTCACAGGGCGCGCCCCCTGCCTCGTGGGCTCCACGTGGCCCCCTCCACTTAGTCCTGCACCCATACCCTTCTTCTTCCTCCCAAAAAAATCACTACCCAGCTCAAGCACGAGTTCTAGCTCATCTTGCTACAATTTTCGATCTCCTTGCTCAAAGCACCATTCACCAAACTGTTTGGGGAGATTGTTCCTTGGTATGTGACTCCTCCATTGGTCCAATTAGTTTTTGTTCTAGTGCTTTATTTATTGCAAATTTTTGCTGCTGTGGTGACCTTGTTCTTGAGCTTGCATGTCAAATTTCTTTGGTCCCAAGTAGTTCTAATGCATGATATAGTCTCTAGGAACTTGTAGGAGTTGTTGCTATCAATCTTGTTGAGTTTGGTTCACTTTCATTTTGAGTTACTAATTATTTTTTAGAATTTTTTAGAAAAATGCATAGAAAAATCTTCCAAAGTGGTTCTTCAAGGAAGCAAGAACCGAGGCTCACGATTCGCGAGCCGGACAATGAACTACCGAGGGAAGCTGAAGTGCGGCCTTATGAATGGCCGTCAGACGAATTTATGGTTCAGGTTGGCATTAAGGAGGAATTTGACGCATATGTGCGCAACGCTGACCTCGAGGGCTTCATACAAGATAAGTGCCCTCAATATCGTTGCTTAACTGATACCTTTGTGAGAAGGTTTAAATTTTCATCTTCACGTAATTCTCACACTGTCCTGTTTGACCTTTATGATAAATCTTACACCATGGACTTAGAGGATTTTAATGATGCTTGTAAGCTCCCGCAGTGGGGCAGTATGGGTGATCCTCGCAAATCTGAATATAGAGACTTCCTTGCTAGTATCACTATGGGGGAATCTAGATAAATCACACAAGCTACCATAGGGAGCATTGATTTTCCTGCTATTCATTACTTTGCTCTCTTTATTGGTAGATGCATAAACGGTAAAGATGAGGCTTGCCACATGTGTGTCCCTGATCTTAGTGTTCTCAAGAGTTCTGTATTAGGTGATAGACAATATAACTTGGGAGACATTGTTGCACGTACGCTACATCATAATGGTTTGCATGGAGATTTATTTGGTGGGATTTATGCCACTCGCATAGCCCGCCGTCTTGGTGTGCCTGTCCATGAAAATGATGAACCTTTACTGCCTGCTTATTTGGATTACAATGCCATTAGTAGTCACCGATTTATAGAGAGGGATGAACAATCCCTCAAATATCGACTAATCTTTAACATGCATCATGCCGTCCATATTTCTCTTCCTGCCCCTACTTTGTTTGACTTTCAGGCAAAAGGGAGATATACTATAACCAGGGAGGAGGCAAATGCATATCATAATATGATGGAAGCAGCCTGCCTCAAAGCAGTAGCTCAGCAGGCAGTAGCTGCTGCATCTCAGTACAACCCCAACTACAACTTTGGATATCCGTCAAGCCAATATTGGCCATAGACCAACTTATGTCAAGAGCCTAAGCTTGGGGGAGTACGTGTTTCTCACCGACATTACATTCATGCTCACACACTTATTCTAATTGTCGGTGCTCACACTCTTCCATTGTACCATCCATGTTTAGTTTCAATTCTTTTTCTTAGTCTTTTTCTTGTGTGTTAGGAAAACCTTAAGAAAAAACATTAGTCGTAGCTTTTAGCTAGTTTACTTTCCTTGCTTGTAGTAGCTGCAACTAAAAGAAAACCCAAAAAGATTTCTCGTTCTTATTTTTCTTGATGGGAGCTTTCCCGTGTAAATAGTTTCTTTTCTTTTCTTTGGGGTCAAGAGTGGAAGACCATGATGAAAATGCTTAGTGGCTCTCATATGCTTTATTGTTAATTTAACCTTGAGCCATATTACCTTGTCTTCTCTCTTGTATTTAAATGCTCGCAGATTCCAACTTAGTCCAATGCACGTGCACTATTATTATTATCCACACCGTTCGGTCGTGCGAGTGAAAGGCAATAAGGATGATATATGATGAACTAATTGAGATGAGAAAAGCTGGTATGAACTCGACCTCCCTTGTTTTTGTAAATATGATAGTTCATCGTTCCTGATTCAGCTTGTTATGAATGAAACATGCTTGCAATGAGAATTAGAGATCATAGCTGCTTATGCCATGCTTAATTAGCTGAGAGTTTATAATGGTCTATCTTGCGTGCCAACATGATATTAAAATGGTTGTGATGTGGCATGATGGGGTGGTATCCTCCTTTGAACGATTCAAGTGATCTGACTTGACACATGTTCGCGCATGTAGTTGAAACAAATCAACATAGCCTCCACGATATTTATGTTCATGGTGATTTATATCCTACTCATGCTTGCATTCATTACTGATTAATTTTAATGCATGTTCATGACTGTTGTCGCTCTCTAGCTAGTCGCTTCCCAGTCTCTTTCTAGCCTTCACCTGTACTAAGCGGGAATACTGCTTGTGCATCCACTTCCATAAATCCCAAAGTTCTTCCATATGAGTCCACCATACCTTCCTAAATGCGATATTTACCCGCCGTTCCAAGTAAATTTGCATGTGCCAAACTCTAAACCTTCAAATGAAATGTTTTGTATGCTCGAACAACTCATGTATCAACTAGGGCTGTCTATATCTTCCATGCTAGGTGGGTTATTCTCACGATGAGTGGACTCCGCTCATCATTCATGAGAAAATGGCTGGTAACCGGGATGCCTAGTCCCATGCTGAAAATCATAATAATTAAACAGAACTCCCCCAGGGCTGTTGCTGGTTTGGACGGTACCCGTTGTTTTGGGCTAGCCGTGGAGTGTGCTTGTTGGTGGTTGGGGGAGCATAAACTTTACCATTCTGTTTGGGAACCGCCTATAATGTGTGCATCATGGAAGATATCGAGATTCTTGGTTGTTATGTTGACAATGAGAGTATACCGCTCAAAATGTTATTCATCTCTATTTAAAAATCAAGCTCTGGCACCTCTACAAATCCCTGCTTCCCTCTGCGAAGGCCCTATCTATTTACTTTTATGCTGAGTCATCATCCTCTTATAAAAGAGCACCAGTTGAAGAGCACCTCTATCATTTGCATGTATTGCTATTAATTTGCATTGAGTATGATCATGACTGGATCTCTTTTACCATGAATTACAATATCTAGTCAGCCCATGATCTTTAAAGGTGCTCTGCAGTTATGTTTTGCGATCTCAGAAAGGGCTAGCGAGATACCATCTTGTTATATCATATTATGATTGTTTTGAGAAGTGTTGTAATCTGAGGTTTATTATTATTGCTCGCTAGTTGATTATGCCATTGATATGAGTAGACATGAGACCGAAAAGTTATTGTGAATGTGGTTAGTTCATAATCATTGCTGAAAACTTGAATGCTGGCCTTACATATTTGCAACAACAAGAGCAAACAGAGTTTGTCAAAGTTTTTCTTTATCACTTTCAGTTTATCAACTGAATTGCTTGAGCACAAGCAAAGGTTTAAGCTTGGGGGAGTTAATACGTCTCCAACGTATCTACTTTTCCAAACACTTTTGCCCTTGTTTTGGACTCTAACTTGCATGATTTGAATTGAACTAACCCGGACTGACGCTGTTTTCAGCAGAATTGCCATGGTGTTGTTTTTGTGCATAAATAAAAATTTCTTGGAATGACATGAAAATCCACGGAGAATTATTTTGGAAAATATAAAAAATATCTATCGAAAGATCCACGTGAGGGGCCCACACCTTGTCCACGAGGGTGGGGGGAGCGCCCCCCTGCCTCGTGGGCCCCCTGATGCTCCACCGACGTACCCGCGGACTCCATATATTCACTTTCGGGGAGAAAAAAAACCAGGGAGGAAGAATTATCACGTTTTACGATACGGAGCCGCCGCCAAGCCCTAATCTCTCTCGGGAGGGCTGATTTGGAGTCCGTTCGGGGCTCCGGAGAGTGGAGATCGTCTCCATCGTCATCATCAACCTTCCTCCATCACCAATTTCATGATGCTCACCGCCGTGCGTGAGTAATTCCATCATAGGCTTGCTGGACGGTGATGGGTTGGATGAGATTTACCATGTAATCGAGTTAGTTTTGTTAGGGTTTGATCCCTAGTATCCACTATGTTCTATGATTGATGTTGCTATGACTTTGCTTTGCTTAATGCTTGTCGCTAGGGCCCGAGTGCCATGATTTCAGATATGAACCTATTATGTTTTCATGAATATATGTGTGTACTTCATCCTATCTTGCAAGTCAATGGTCACCTACTATGTGTTATGATCCGGCAACCCCGAAGTGACAATAATCAGGACCACTCCCGGTGATGACCATAGTTTGAGGAGTTCATGTATTCACTATGTGTTAATGCTTTGGTCCGGTACTCTATTAAAAGGAGGCCTTAATATCCCTTAGTTTCCAATAGAACCCCGCTGCCACGGGAGGGTAGGACAAAAGATGTCATGCAAGTTCTTTTCCATAAGCACGTATGACTATATTCGGAATACATGCCTACATTGCATTGATGAACTGGAGCTAGTTCTGTGTCACCCTAGGTTATAACTTCTACATGATGAATTGCATCCGACGTAATTTCGCATCACCGATCCAATGCCTACGAGCTTTACATATATTGCTAGCTGCTATTTACTTTTCCGTTGCTATCATCACAAAAACTACAAAAACACTATCTTTACTTTTATTGCTGCTATCACCACTATCATATTACTGTGCTACTAAACTATCTTGCTGCAGATACTAAGTTCCAGGTGTGGCTGAATTGACAACTCAGTTGCTAATACTTAAGAGTATTCTTTGGCTCCCCTTGTGTCGAATCAACAAATTTGGGTTTAATACTTTACCCTCGAAAACTGTTGCGGTCCCCT
Organism: Secale cereale; assembly: GCA_902687465.1. Classification (NCBI taxonomy): domain Eukaryota; kingdom Viridiplantae; phylum Streptophyta; class Magnoliopsida; order Poales; family Poaceae; genus Secale; species Secale cereale. The sequence goes on from LR738710.1 coordinate 241,585,055, forward strand.
ACACTTGTGGGTTATCAAGACTATTTTCTGGCGCCGTTGCCGGGGAGGATAGCTCTATTCTTTAAGTCACTTGGGATTTATATCTGCTTATCACTATGAATAATTTAAAGGACTCAAAAAACCAAGATCTTACCCTCAACTACGAGGGGAGTTAAGGAACTGTCATCTAGCTCTGCACTTGATTCTCCTTCTGTTATGAGTAAACTTGCGACACCTACTCCTGCTATTGAATCTGATATGTCGTATGTTCTTGATGATGCTACTTCTGATATGTATGATGAAACTATCTCTATGCCTGATACTGTGCCACTAGGTGAATTTCTAGATGAACAAATTGCTAAGGTTAGGGAGAGTGCAAATGTTGATGATATTTATGAAAGTGATGATGAAACTACTCCCAATAGATATGAATTGCCTGTTGTGCCTGAGGGTTATGTTATGGATGAAGAAACTGCTAGAGACTTTCTTGCTTGCAATGATAGATATGATCTTAAGAAGTTATTAGCTAAGTTGAAAGAAAAGTCCTTGAATGCTAGAATGAAACACGACCCTGCTTTTGCCACTTCACCTATATGTGTCACTGATAAGGATTATGAATTCTCTGTTGATCCTGAGTTAATTACTTTGGTTGAATCTGATCCTTTCCATGGCTATGAGTCTGAAACTGTTGTGGCACATCTTACCAAGTTGAATGATATAGCCACCCTGTTCACCAATGATAAAAAGATTCGTTACTACTATATCCTTAAGTTGTTTCCGTTCTCGTTAAAGGGTGATGCTAAGACTTGGTTTAATTCTCTTGATCCTGGTTGTGTGCGTAGTCCCCAGGATATGATGTATTACTTGTCTGCTAAATATTTTCCCGCTCATAAAAAACAAGCTGCCTTACGGAAATATATAACTTTGCTCAAACTGAAGAAGAGAGTCTCCCACAAGCTTGGGGGAGGCTTCTCCAGTTACTTAATGCTTTGCCTGATCATCCTCTTGAGATGCAAGATATACTTGATCTCTTTTATAATGGACTAACCGATGCTTCCAGAGACCACCTGGATAGTTGTGCCTAAGAAATTAGGAGATCCAGGAGTACCTACTATACCTTGCTCTATTAAGAGAAACTATGTTAAAACTGCTTTGTGTGATCTTGGAGCTGGTGTTAGTGTTATGCCTCTCTCTTTATATCGTAGACTTGACTTGAGTAAGTTGACACCTACTGAAATATCTTTGCAAATGGCTGATAAATCAACTGCTATACCTGTTGGTATTTGTGAGGATGTGCCTGTTGTAGTCGCAAATGTTACTATTCTAATGGACTTTGTTATACTTGATATTCCCGAGGATGGTAGTATGTCTATTATTCTTGGAAGACCTTTTTTGAATACTGCAGGGGCTGTTATTGATTGCAACAAAGGCAATGTCACTTTTCATGTCAATGGTAATGAGCATACGGTACACTTTCCGAGGAAACAACCTCAGGTCTTCAGTATCAATTATATTGGAAAAACTTCAACTATCACTATTGGAGGTTTTGAGTTTCCCATTCCTACTATCAAGAAGGCATATGCCATACTTATTGTTGGGGACATACATATCCCCATTGAGGTAACATAGTGTTATTCGAAAATTCTCCGGTTTCATGTTACTCGAAAAGAGTTTATTAACAAGACCTGATCAACCTTGTTAATGGATTCCTTTTGATGAAAATGGGATAGGTGAATCCAGATGGCACAAACCTTCTGCACCCTCCTTTTACTTTCTGTTAATTAGGCTAAATAAAAGAAAAATAACATTATGTGTCTGTTTCCAGACTTATCCGTGCAATAAAAAAATATCCCGAAAATAAAGTTCTCCAAATGCCATGAAAATGAAATATGTTTTTTCTAGAATATTTAAGAAAATATGGCACTGAACACACAGCGAGGGGAGCCAGCACCTGGTCTCGAGGGCACAGGGCGCCACCCCCCTTCACAAGGCGCGCCCCTGCCTCGAGGGCCCCATGTGGCCCCCCTCCACTTATCCTTTCACCCACACCCTTCTTCTTCCTCCCCCCAAAAAAATCCCCAGCCAGCTCAAACCCGAGTTCTAGCTCGTTTTGCTGCCATTTTTGATCTCCTTGCTCAAAGCACCATTCACCAAACTGTTTGGGGAGATTGTTTCTTGGTATGTGACTCCTCCATTGGTCTAATTAGTTTTTGTTCTAGTGCTTTATATGTTGCAAATTTGTGCTGCTGTGGTGACCTTGTTCTTGAGCTTGCATGTCAATTTTTCGTGGTCCCAAGTAGTTCTAATGCATGATATAGCCTCTAGGCACTTGTAGGAGTTGTTGCTATCATTCTTGTTGAGTTTGGTTAACTTTTATTTGTGAGTTACTAAAAATTTCAGAAAATTTCAGAAAAATGTCTAGGAAAAACTTCCAAGGTGGTCCTTCAAGGAAGCAAGGACCGAGGCTCGTGTTCCGTGAGCCGGATGATGAACCACCAAGGGATGCTGATGTACGGCCTTGTGAATGGCCGTCGAATGAATTTATGATTCAAGCGGGCATCAAAGATGAATTCTACGCATATGTGCATAACGCTGACCTCGAGGACTTCATGCAAGATAAGTGCCTCCAGTATCGTGGCTTAACTGATAGTTTTGTGAGAAGGTTTAAATTTTCATCTTCACGTAATTCTCACACTGTGTTGTTTGATCTATATGATAAATCTTATACCATGGACTTAGAGGATTTTAATGAAGCCTGCAAGCTCCCACAGTGGGGCAGTATGAGTGATCCTCGTAAATCTGAATTTAGAGAATTTCTTGCTTAGTTTAAATTTCTTTTTCTTAGTCTTTTTCTTGTGTGCTAGAAAAACCCAGAAAAACAAATAAATATTAGCTGTAGCTTCTAGCTAGTTTACTTTCTTTGTTTGTAGTAGTAACTAAAAATGAAAACCCAAAAAGATTTCCCGTTCTTCTTTTGCTTGTTGGGAGCTTTCCCGTGTAAATAGTTCCTTTTCTTTTCTTTAGGGGTTAAGAGTAGAAGACCATGATGAAAATGCTTAGTGGCTCTCATATGCTCTATTGTTGATTTAACCTTGAGCCATATTACCTTGTATTCTCTTTTGTATCAAATGTCTGCAGATTCCAGCTTAGTCCAATGCACGTGCACTATTATTATTATCCACGCCATTCTGTCGTGTGAGTGAAAGGCAATAGGGATGTTATATGATGAACTAATTGAGATGATAAAAACTGGTATGAACTCAACCTCTCTTGTTTTTGTAGATATGATTGCTCGTCGTTCTTGATTCAGCTTGTTATGAATGAAGCATCTTTGCAATGACAATTAGGGATCATAGCTGCTTATGCTATTCTTAATTAGCTGAGAGTTTATAATGGTGTATCTTGCGTGCCAACATGATATTAAAATGGTTGTGATGTGGTATGATGGGTGGTATCCTCCTCTGAACGATTTAAGTGACTTGACTTGGCACATGTTCACATATGTAGTTGAAACAAATCAACATAGCCTTCACGATATTTATGTTCATGGTGATTTATATCCTACTCATGCTTGCATTCATTGTTGATTAATATTAATGCATGTTCATGACCGTTGTTGCTCTCTAGCTGGACGCTTCCCAGTCTCTTTCTAGCCTTCACCTGTACTAAGCGGGAAGACTGCTTGTGCATCCACTTCCATAAACCCCAAAGTTATTCCACATGAGTCCACTATACCTTCCATTATGCGGTATTTACCTGCCGTTCCAAGTAAATTTGTATGTGCCAAACTCTAAACCTTCAAATGAAATTCTGTTTTGTATGCTTGAACATCTCATGTATCAACTAGGGCTGTCTATATCTTCCATGCTAGGTCGGTTATTCTCATGATGAGTGGACTCTGCTCATCATTCACGAGAAAATGGCTGGTAACCGGGATGCCCAGTCCCATGCTCAAAATCATAATAATTAAACAAAACTTCCCCAGGGCTATTGCTTGTTTGGACGGTACCCCGTGGATTCGGATGACCGTGGAGTGTGCATGTTGGTGGTTGGGTATAATGCCCAGTATGTGACTATGCCTCCCACATGTCGAGGCACGACTTAAAGGCATAATCACATACTAGAATGATCTCAAGTATGGTATCTTTGCACGACCCATGTAAAAGAAAGGATGAAAATGTAAAAGAGTAGTTGGCTTACACTCGCCACATCACACAATGTAATACATTAACATACATCATCCAATAACATCAGAGTCCGACTACGGATGAAGATCCAAATGAAAGATACCATAAATAAAGCAACACAAGGTCCCGATCATCCTAGTAAGAGCCCTACTGATCCTCGGGATAGGACACGTAGTAACGTCCACGCTCTTCATCGAACTCCCAATACAACTCTGAACCACCACCTGTGTAGTTCTCAACGGTACCTGCATCTGGTGTTGTGTAGATTCTGTGAGCCATGGAGGACTCAGCAATCCCGTTCCCGGGTAGCAATACTATCAAAGCCTGGTGTGGAAAAGGCTTAAAACAAGGCTCCGGCAGCACTATCACTAACTCACGAGTTTAGAGCGAGAAGAGATTAAGTGCCAACGATCGTCAAAGTGATCACGAAGTGATCCTAACTACTCACGTCAAACATAACCCCACCGTGTTCACTTCCCAAACCCCTTCTGTCGGTGTACTAAGGTAGGGGTACCCCAGTACCCCAACTTGTGCACGGGCAGCTGCAGCTTCCCGCGGCAAGGTTTACTGCGTGCTCGCCGGAGACCTTCCTGCCTCCTATTAAACCATTCAAAAACAAAGTATACAAGACAGAAGATCGAGACCCCGGCAAGAGGAGCTTGCCGGGAAGGCCGTACCAGGCTCAAGACTGTTCCAATAACACAAGACCCTGGCAAGAGGAGCTTGCCAGGAAGATTAGAAGATATTGCCTCGGCGCTATGCACGCCCCGGCAAGGGGCCCGGGGAGCGGCAGGTTCCCGGGCCCGGCAAGATCAAGGCCCCGGCAAGGCGCTTGCCGGGAAGGCTGCGCTGTGTGCCCGCGCTCCAGCTCATCGGCCCACGCGTCGCCCTGAGGCCTAACCAGGGACGCGTGGCGGATGGCTGTGCAGCCTGGGGTACACGGTGGCACACCACGGTGATAAATCCGTCGCCGTGGCGGACGGAGACGCTAAGGCGGGAGCTTTTGGGGTCGACGGCGACGGGCATTGAATGCCCTTGTCCCCCACTGTTAAAGTAGGTATAGACCACTGTTCTGTACTGTAGCTCCACTGTTCCCGCACTGTTACAACTACCACCTCTTTTACATTTTTACCCCTTTCTCCTACGTTGACACCTGTCGGAGACCCCTTTGCACTATAAAAGGAGGCCCATGCACAACGTGGAGGGGGTTCGAAACCTAGATTACTCTCACGCACGGTGTAGCTGCTTCTTCAAGCTCCCGAGCATCCCACTCAATACACAACCAAGCAGGAGTAGGGTTTTACGCATCCGTGCGGCCCGAACCTGGGTAAAACTGCCCGCGCGTCTGCTTCGATCTGCTCTTCGTGCTCCCTCCGCCCTCGTACCGCACAGACAAGGGGCTCCGGTCCCATAGGTGTTCGTGGCGGACAGTTTCCCCCGACATCTTTGGCGCGCCGGGTAGGGGGCGTCGAGGTTGTGCGAATCTGATCCGGCGTTCGCGCGGGCGCATTCTTCATCAACCTCTCCAATTTCATCAGCGACAACTCCATGGCCCCGAAGAAGAAGCCTTCGGAGGTCGGAGGCCCGTCTGCGTCTCACCCGCCGCCTCCGGAGCCGACGGTGGGCGGGGGAGACGCCGTCGGAAGGGTGGTCGCCGGCGAGGACACTCACGGTGCCACCAGATCCAAGAACAAGACGGATGACCGGACCTCGGTCTCCGTGGACGCGCCGCGTCCATCACAGCATACGACGACCCCGCAGCGCCATACCACGGGAGGTGGTATCCGCCTGCTGGGACAAGGCCATACTGGAGGTTCGCGGGACGCCCCGGACCCCCGTCCGGGCACTAGCAAAGCGAAGGCGCCGGCGCGGGACCCCGCTCCTTCTAACGTCGTTAGAAGTCCGAGCGTATCCCGCTCCTCGCACCGCTCGCCCGCGTTCCCCACTACTCCGGCAGAAGCGCTCGCAAGGGCGCAGCTGCTTCTTGATTTTCCTCCGGCGGCCGACAAGGCCGAAGAATGGAGGGCCACTATCCGGAGCCTGATAGACTTCGCCAACAACGACTCTCCGCAGCAGCCGTCGGCCTCACGACCGCGGCAGGCTGAGAAGACGAAGGCTATCGGCGACAAGACTGCCGGGGGTGCGACAAGCGTGCACTCCCCGCCGCAGAAGCAGAAGACGCCGCCCCGCCGGAACAACCCCGACGACGGCTCCACAGCCTCGTCGGACCCGCGGGCCCGTCGGGACCAGCGGCAGGTCCTCGACGACCGGCGAGATGAAGACGCTCGGACCACGATCGAGCGCCGCCGAGAAGCTCGGCGACAATCCGACAAGAGAGCTGGAAACACTGTCGACGCACCCGCGCCCGGTGAACCAGGTGACTTGCCGTACGCGGCAGGCTGCCCTGCGTTCACCCGCGAGCTGCGGCGCGTCCAGTGGCCCAGCATGAAGAACTTTAAGCCCGACGTACCGGAGAAGTACGACGGCAAGACGCACCCCTCGGAGTTTCTCAGCGTCTACACTATAGCAGTGCAAGCTGCCGGGGGGCGCGACGAGAAGATCCTAGCCAACTACTTCCCGCTCGTGCTGAAACCGAACGTCCGTTCGTGGCTCATGCACTTGCCGGAAGGCTCTATCTCTTCTTGGGCCGACCTCTGCCATCAGTTTGTTGGCGCCTTCACCGGCGGCCACAAACCCCATGGCCAGGAGAGCGATCTCCATATCTTGGCCCAGAAGGAAGGCGAGCCCCTGCGCAAATATATCCAACGCTTCAGCCGGGTGCAACACAACATCCCAGACGTTCACCCTGCCGCGGTTATCAGCGCGTTCCATCAGAACGTGCGTAACCGCCGCATGCGTGAGGAGATGGCGATGACCAAGATCAGAGACGTCAGCGAGCTTTACGCTCTTGCTGACAAGTGCGCCCGTGCGGAAGAGGGGAGGAAACTCCCCGGGGAGGATGCTGGCGCAGGGGGAAGCGACAGCGACGACGCCGCCCCGGCAAAGAAGAGCCGGCGGCGAAACAACAGGAAGAAGGGCAAGAAGGAAGTGCTTGCCGTCGAGAAGTCCGGCAAGGAGGCCCCCGCCAAGCAAGCACAGGCTGGCGGCTCCGGCAAGGAGCCTGCCCCTGCGGCGGCGGCCGACAAGCCGGGTAGCTCCGACAAGCAGTACTGTAAGATTCACCGCACCAAGGGTCACGATCTCTCCAACTGCAAGCGCGTCGAGTACCTCGTCGAGCAGCAAAAAGCTGAGTACGAGAGGCGCGACAAGGAGAAGGCCCAAGGTGGCGGGGAAGAGCCCAGCAAGAAGCGGCCGTTTAACGGCCGGGGAGGACGCCGCGGCAAGACCAAGCAGCGGCAAGGAGATCGACCTCCCCGGGGCCGCGACAACGACGAAGACGACGATGAAGACATGGAGGACGACGAGAACAGCGAGCAGGAGTTCCAGAAGGCCACGGAGGTCCTGTGCGTCGACGGTGGCGCCTCCCTGCACACTTCCCACCGCCAGCTGAAACAGTGGGTGCGTGAGGTCAATGCAGCGGAGCCGCCCGTGGAGTCGCGCAGGCTCCTCAAATGGTCCAGCACGCCCATCGTTTTTGACCTTGAGGATCACCCTGACCGCACCACGGCGGTCGGGTGCTTGCCGATGCTGGTTTCCCCCACCATTCGCAACCTCAAGGTCACCAAAATGTTGGTTGACGGCGGGGCCGGGCTGAACTTGATCTCCTCTGCTGTGATCAAGAAGCTCCAGATTCAAGACGGCGAGCTCGAAGAGACCGGTTCATTCCAAGGAATCAACCCGGGAAGGAGCAAGCCCAAGGGAAAGATTACTCTGCCGGTGACCTTTGGCGGGGAGCTCAACTTCAGGACTGAGCGCATCACCTTTGACGTTGCTGATATTCCATTGCCCTACAATGGGATACTCGGCCGTCCCGCCCTCGCCAAGTTCATGGCAGCTTCCCACTACGCCTACAACGTGCTGAAGATGCCGGGGCCGATAAGCGTCATCACTGTCCACAGCGACAAGAAGGATGCGCTTATCTGCGCCGACAAGATTTACCGGGATGCGGCAGCTGCGGCCGAGAAGGATACTCTTGCCGCTGAAGCTCCCGGAGGGAAGAAGACGAAGACCAAGTCCGGCAAGTGCTCTGGGACCCACTCCGGCAACCGCACCTCTTCGGAGTGCTGCGCTGCCGTCGAGGACGTTCCATCGAGCTCCACCGGCAAGAGCAAGAAAGGGATGGCTGCTCCTCCGGCAACCAAGAAGGTGTCCGCAAAGGAGGATGGCACTGGTGGTACCTTCACCATCAGTGCCACCCTTGACAGCAAATAGGAAAGCGCGCTCGTCGCCTTCCTGCGGGCGAATGTCGATGTGTTTGCTTGGCAACCATCTGACATCCCCGGCGTTCCCAGGAAGGTGATTGAGCACAAGCTTGCTGTCTGTCCTCATGCGCGGCCCATCAAGCAAAAAGTGAGGAAGCAAGCCGTGGAGCGCCAAGAGTTCATCAATGAGGAGATCAAGAAACTAGAGGCAGCAGGCCTAGTTAGAGGTGTGATCCATCCGACGTGGCTGGCAAACCCAGTCGTCGTGCGCAAGGCCAACGGGAAGTGGAGACTGTGTATAGACTTCACTGATGTCAATAAAGCATGTCCCAAGGATCCTTTCCCTTTGCCGCGCATTGACCAGATCGTTGACTCCACGGCCGGATGTGAGCTACTCTGTTTTCTTGATGCTTACTCAGGCTATCACCAGATTTTCATGGCCAAGGAAGATGAAGAGAAGACTGCATTTATCACTCCATGTGGCACCTATTGCTTTATCCGCATGCCATTTGGATTGAAGAATGCAGGCTCAACTTTTGCAAGGGTAGTGTACACTGCTTTTGAGCCACAGATCCACAGGAATGTAGAAGCCTACATGGATGACATCGTGGTGAAGAGCAAGAGCAAAGAAACACTGATTCAAGACTTGGAAGAAACGTTTCAGAACCTGCGCAGGATACAGCTCAAGCTGAACCCCGAGAAGTGCGTCTTTGGAGTTCCCTCCGGCAAGCTTCTCGGGTTCTTTGTATCACAGAGGGGGATTGAAGCTAACCCCGACAAGATCAAAGCCATCGAGCAGATAGAAGCCCCGAAGCGCGTCAAGGATGTCAGAAGGCTTGCAGGTTGCGTTGCTGCCCTCAGTAGGTTCATTTCAAAATCCGCAGAACGCGCCCTACCTTTCTTCAAAATCTTGAAAAAGGCAGGTCCCATGAAGTGGACTCCGGAAGCGGAGGCGGCGTTGCAGGATTTGAAACGGTACCTATCCTCCACTCCTATACTTGTCGCACCTAAACCACAGGAAAAGTTGTTGCTATACTTAGCGGCAACCAACCAGGTGGTTAGTGCTGCGTTAGTAGCGGAGAGGGAGTCCGACGAGGAGTCAGCGTCACCGGCAAGCGAACCTAGCGACAAGCAGGGGACTGTCCCGACAAGCTCTGGCCCCGACAAGGAAGACTCTGCGCAGGAACAAGGAGAGGTGCGGAAGAAGATGGTGCAGCGCCCAGTGTATTTTGTAAGTTCCCTTCTCCAGGGAGCTAGATCAAGGTACTCTGGTGTGCAAAAATTGCTTTTCGGCCTCCTCATGGCCTCGAGAAAGCTGCGCCACTACTTCCAAGCCCATGAGATAACAGTGGTCACTCGCTTTCCGTTGAAGAGGATATTGCACAATCCAGAGGCAACAGGCAGGATCGTCGAGTGGGCACTGGAGTTGTCAAGCTTTGGACTCAAGTTTGAAAGTACTTCAACCATACAGAGCCGAGCCTTGGCAGAATTCATCGCTGAGTGGACCCCAACACCAGAAGAAGAAGTTCAAGAAACGAGTGTACCCGTGCAAGAAGCGACAAGTGAATGGGTAATGTATTTTGACGGTGCCTTCTCGCTGCAGGGCGCCGGTGCCGGCGTGGTACTCATTGCGCCCACCGGAGAGCACCTCAAATATGTTATCCAGATGCACTTTCCCAGGGAGCAAGCGACAAACAACACTGCAGAATATGAAGGCTTGCTTGCCGGCCTCAGGATTGCGGCCGAACTTGGGATCAGGAAGCTGATTGTGCGGGGCGATTCTCAGTTGGTGGTCCGGCAAGTTAACAAGAGCTACCAGAGCCCTTTGATGGAAGCATATGTCGATGAAGTGAGAAAGCTTGAAGAGCACTTTGAAGGTTTGCAGATGGAGCACGTCCCAAGAGCTCAAAATGAGATTGCAGATGGCCTTTCAAAGTGCGCCGCGATGAAGTTACCTGTGGAACCAGGGACCTTTTTGCTCAAGCTGACTCAACCATCAGTTACACCATCAATTGGGCAGTCCAAGAAGAGAAAGTTGGTCTCCGGCGACTACTTGCCGGCGGATCTTCCCGAACCCGCCGCCAAAGTTCCCAAGATCAACAACAGCGCTGAGGAACAGTTTGCTCCTGCGAGCCCTCGGGCTTGTGCAGTTGAAGCAAGTGTTCCCGACAAGCCTCGCCCCGGCGAGCTTGCCGGGGGACCGTCAGCTCCGACAGGACCAGAGGTCTTTGCCGTAGAAGCTGGGGTTCCCGCAGCGGCCCTCGAGCCTTTAGTCCTTGCCGTCGAGCCTCGAGCTCCGGCGTGGGCGCAGCAGATCGTCCGTTTTCTGCAAACTGGAGAACTTCCCGACGACCCTCAAGAGATAGAGAAGATAACCAGGCAGTCAAGTATGTATCAGTTCGTAGATAACGAGCTGTACAGAAGAAGACTCAATGGTGTCAGGTTGAAGTGCATCTCCAGGGAAGATGGACAGAAGCTGTTGGCGGAAATACACGGAGGCATATGCGGCCACCACATTGGCGCAAGGGCGCTTGCCGGGAAAGCTTTCCGGCAAGGGTTCTTTTGGCAAGAAGCCCTCCAAGATGCAACTGCACTAGTAACCAAGTGTGAAGCGTGCCAGTTCCATGCAAAGCAAATTCATCAGCCAGCTCAAGCTCTCCAAACAATCCCTTTGTCATGGCCCTTCTCGGTCTGGGGGCTCGATATCCTCGGCCCTTTCCCTCGTGCTGTCGGGGGCTTTGAGTACTTGTACGTTGCAATCGACAAGTTCACAAAGTGGCCAGAAGTGGAGCCAGTGAGAAAGGTGACAGCACAGTCAGCAGTCAGGTTCTTCAAGTCGATTGTTTGCCGTTTCGGGATCCCTAACAGGATCATCACCGATAACGGTACGCAATTCACTAGTCGCACCTTCATGCAGTACGTCCAAGACCTTGGCGCCAAGGTCTGTTTCGCTTCTGTTGCTCACCCGAGGAGCAACGGTCAAGCGGAGAGGGCAAATGCTGAAGTGCTGCGCGGGCTCAAAACGAGGACCTTTGACAGGCTGCGCAAGTGCGGAAGAAATTGGATAGAGGAGCTCCCGGCGGCTCTTTGGTCAATCAGAACGACACCAAGTCGAGCCACCGGACAGACCCCCTTTGCTCTAGTCTATGGAGCAGAGGCAGTTCTCCCCACGGAACTCGTATACGGATCTCCTCGAGTACTCGCTTATGATGAGCTCGAGCAAGAGCAACTGCGGCAAGATGACGCATTGCTCCTTGAGGAGGGACGTCTCCAGGCTGCTGTACGAGCTGCTCGATACCAGCAAGCTTTGCGCCGCTATCATAGCCGCAAGGTCAAGGCCAGGAGTCTCGAGGAAGGCGACCTTGTTCTTCGGCGTGTTCAGTCCGCCAAGAATTCCAACAAGTTGACGCCGAAGTGGGAAGGCCCTTATCGGGTGAGACAAGTCACGAGGCCCGGCGCTGTCCGCCTCGAGACCGAAGAAGGCTTACCGGTGAGCAATTCCTGGAACATAGAGCATCTTCGCAAGTTTCACCCCTAAGGCGCGGTTGCCGTGATCCGCTCCGGCAACCACCTTTTGTACAAGCCTTGCCGCTGTTGCATGTAACCCTTTGTACAAAGCCGGGCGCAGACCCCGTGCATCAGTAAAGATTTCGTGTTTTCGCGTCGATTGCCTTTTGCATGCTTCTCTTTGCCATTTGCATGTTTTGTTTGGCATTTGATGCAACACTCAGACATACGGTAAGCACCATTACGTCGAAAGGCAGTATGCTTGTTTCCCTCTCCTTTTCCTTTTCTCTTAAGCAGAAGGAACGTTCCTCGCGCACAAGTTTGCCGGGGGGGAAGGAGATGGAGGAGGAACTAAGTGCTGTTCAAGTAAGAAGAGCCTTACCGGAAAGCAAACAACATGAGCAAGCAGCATATGAAAGATAAGTTGTTAGAATTTGACCAGTTCAAATTTTAAATTTTGGTTGTCTTCCTTGAACGATCACACTTTGTATGGAAAACCTGTGCGCGGAGGAACCTACCCGTAGCTTGCCGCACCCTTATCTTGTTTTCGAGTCCACTCAACGATTTAAGTGAGCTGCGACAAATGTCGCGCCCTTGCCTCGTTTCCGAGTACACTCAACAAGCTAAGTGCGTTGCGACCTGCTGCGGCAAGGTTGCTTGCCGGCGAGGACCTTGGCCAGCAGGCTGCTCAGAGTCCAGCACTCAGCGCTCGCGGCAAGGGCCCCTTGCCGGCAAGCTCCCCGGGAGCGTAGGGTGAAAAACATACAAAGTCAAAGATTGGAACAAGGAAGATAACATCGCACTGATTGATTGAAGTAAAGCAAATATATTACAAGGATAACTTGTCGCAATGGACTAATGGGTTCATAATATAATATGCAGCAACAAAAAGATAAAGATACATGAAGCCCTAGTCTACCCGGTCGCCTTCCTTCCGGCCAAGCTTTGCCACCTTGGCGATGATGTGGCCGACCTGCTCCTTCAGGGCCTCCGTGTCTGCATCAGCCGGCAGGGTGCGAAGAACGTTCGTGAGGTTGATCCCCGGGTTGCGGTACACGATCTTCGTCAAGACCCGCTCCAGAGTTCCCGCGCAGAGACGGCGCGACTCCTCGGCCAGCTGCGCGGGGATGCGGTTCCGGAGACCTGCAAGAGCTGGAGCGACGCCTCTGAAGAAGAGGCTGAGCTTGGCGCTGTGCGGGAGATCTGGATCCGGCGAGTAGATAAGATGTTCGACCTTCAAAGCAAGCAACTCCTGGTCAATGTTGGACGCAGAAGAAACCAGCTCTTCGGTCCACACCTCAATAGTCTGCCGGAAGAGCTCGGAGGCCTTGTTGACGCTCTCCATCAAGGTTCGCTCCTTGCGGAGCTCATCCTTCAGCTTGGTCTCCTGGGCCCGGGCAGCATCAAGCGATTCCTTCAGGGTGGTGACCTTCAGCTCCAAGTCTTCAATGGAATCCTTGGCGGCCTTCAGCTCGTCACCCCTCTGGGACAAACTCACCTGGAGCTCTGAGTTTGTGTGAGCATCCTTCTCGCGCTCCAGGATGAGCGCGGCAACCTTCTCGGCGCTCACCTTCATCGCCTTCTCCAGTTGTTCAACCTTGGCGGCGAGCTCTTTCTTGGCATCCTCCGCGGCAGCCGCGGCGGCCTTCGCCTCTTTCAGCTCCCCGCCAAGGGCAGCCTCGCGAGCGGCAAGGTCTTCTTCATGAGAATCCAGATCCACCTTCCGCTGCGCGAGCTCTCCCTCTCGCCGGGACATCTCCACCCCGGCGAGGCGCTGCTGTTCATCGGCTTCGGCCCTCTCAAGTACCCACTCTTGGTACTCGCCGGCGAGACGCTCTCGCTCCTCCGCCACCTGGCGGAGAGCAGCCTGGTTGGCGGCGCTGAGCTCCGCCGCACGCTTCTCCATCTCCGCCGCGGCCTTGGCGGCAAGAGCCTCCCGGGAAGCGAGCTTTGCTTGCCTGGCCCGGTAAAGGGCCAGGAGTTGATGAAGCAATCGCTCCTCCTCGGGCCCCTCACTTCCACCGGGCGCCTGGACTATCTTCAGGCCTGCGGAGGCGAGGACCTCTCCGTCGAACGCCTCGCCCTCCGCAGGAGCTCGCGACGAGGACCCCCACGGCATCTGGATGAAGACACCATTGGGGGCCTCGAGATAGAACCTTTGCTCCTCGCCGGCGGAGGGACCGGTGGCCGGCGCAGCATCCGATGCTCCCGCCACCTCCGGGTCGGCGGTGCGGCCACCGTCCCCCTCCCCGGCCGCTGCGTCCGCGGCCGGAGCAGTCTCTTGCGCGGCCGGCTCGGCGGCCTCGCCCACCTCCTCGACGACTGGAGCGTCGCCGCCGCTGCCTTGCGCGTCCTCCTCCTCGAGGATAATTACCTCCGTCTCCATAGGCACAGGAGGAGGAAGATCTAGGAAAAAGAAGAAGACAAAGAAATTCAAGACTCAAGCAAATATCCAAAAAAAGACAAGCCAAGAAGACAAGTTACGAAGGTTACCTTGGCGGGCGTCCTCGGCGGCGGGCTCCCTCGCCGGGGAGCTCGGCCTCGTCGGGGTAGTCGCCCTCGCCGGGGAACTTGGCCTTGGCGGGGTGGCCGCCCTTGCCGGGCTGCTCGTCCTTGGCGGGGTGCTCTGCCCTGGCGGGGTACCCGCCCTTGACGGAGCACTCTCCCTTGCCGGAGAGTCCTGCCTTGGCGGGGAGGGCGGTGCCTGCAGCTCCTCGGCGGTGGTCTCCGGGCGCTCTTCCCGCTGCGGCTCCTCCTCTGCACGGAACAGGACAAGAAATGTCAAAACATGAAGATAAAGTCAAAAGCCTCAGACGTACCCCGACAAGCAAAAAGAAAGAACCCCAGACTTACGCTGGGGGCTGCGCTGCGGGCTGCGCTGGGGGCTGCTCATCGGAGCAGTGCCGGAGTCCGGCAGGCTCGGCTCCGGCGCGCCCTCCGTTGCCGCCGCTGCCGAGTCCTCCGCGACCTCGGCCTCGGGCGCCTTGGCCTTCTTCGCGGCGCGATGGGCCAGGGTCCTGAAACCAGAACAGAAGACAGAATTAGCATCAACAGAAGATCAAGATAAAAATTAAGAAGATGAAGAATTACGGATCCTTACTCCTGGTCTTCCTCGTCGTCCTCGCTCAGGGCGGAGAAGTCATACTCCACCGTGGGCGCGTCGACGCGAGGAGCGGGAGGCGAAGACTCCCTCGCGCGCTTGGTGCTCACCGGGGCTGGGGGCTGCGAAGACCCAGCCCCTGTGGCTGCCGGCGCCCGGGGGGCGGGCGGAGCCGCTGCTCCGCTCCGAGAAGACCCCTGCCGGCTCGCTGCCGGCCTGCGGGGCGCCTCCGTCGTGGTCCGCGCACGGCCCGCCTCTGCTGCGGCTGGTGCGCCGGACGGCCTTGGCGCGGCTTGACTCCCCCGGGGAGCCGCCCGCCGAGGTGGCTGTCGCCGGGGCGCCTGCGCCCTTTCCCCCGTCGCCGCCTTGCGGAGGCGCTTTGCCGGGGACTCCTTCGGGCTTGCCGGAGGCGGGGAGCTCTCCGACGAGGAGAGGTCGTCGGCGTATAACTCCGTAGATCCGCCGGAGTCTTCGGCCTCCTCCTCCTCCTCCTCCTCTGCCTCGGCCGGCTCGCTGGGCCCAGCATCCGGCGCTGCGGCCCTCTTCCCCTTGGCGCCTCCGCCCCTCGCGGCGCCTCTGCTTCCTCCGGCGGTTCCCTCCCTTGCCGCGGCCTCCGTCGCGATCCCATGGATCCCGGAGTGCCTCAACGAGGGGACCCCGGTGAGCGCGTCGGGTGGGAGGTTCAGCAATCGGCGGATCTCCGCCTCTTCCGCCTGGGTGGACGCCTCTTCGGCCTCCGCCTCCTCCGGCGAGAACCCGAAGACTCCTGCCGCCGCGGCTGCGGCGGCCTCCTCAGCCCGAGAAGCTATGTAGGCGATTTCCTGCTCTGTGGTGTCCCGCGTATGCAGCTTGAGGTCCTCCTTGTTGCTCGCCACCTCGACGAGGTTGTCGTAGAAGTTGAGGACGTCGATTGGCTTCGGGGCGATCCACGAGCGGTCCAAGCCATGCGAGTCGCACATCGGCATCATGGCAAGGATTCGATCCCTCGCGGCGTTGTTGCAGAGCGGCACCACTTCCCGGGGAGTCCTGAACCACTCGGGGTGCGCCGGGTCGTACTTGAAGAGCTCTCGTACCATCCCGCGCAGCTCCAGAGTGGTGAAGTTAAAATTAAGTCCAGGGCGCAGCCGCATGATGTCCGCCGGGCCGCCGTACAACCAGGCCGGCCTCTTCCGGTCTTGGAGAGGGGCGATGCGCCGGCGGAGGAAATCTGCGCCCACCTCGGCAACTGACAGTCGGGCCAGCCGAAGACGGAGGATCCGGACGAGGGCGATGTCGAGCTTGACGTCGTCGGAGTCTAGTTCGCTCCAATCTCTGCCGCGCGCGATAGGCGTTGTGCGCGGCGCAGTGAAGGCTTGCGGCTGGTCCTCTACAATCCAGCACCACTCAGCTCGCCATTCCTCCCACTTGCCGCGGAGCTCCCCCGGCAAGTACGACCCCTTCCTCCCGAGACGGAAGACCCAAGAAATACATCCGGAGAGAGGGGCATCGGCCTCGGCTCTAGGGGTGAAAAAGTGTCTAAAGAGGGCTACGTTGGGGTGGACTCCTATGAAGTTTTCGCACATATGTGCGAAAACGGCCATGGTGAGGATGGCGTTGGGGGTGAAATCAAGCAGATGGAAGCCATACGTGTTCATGATATCACAGAAGAAGTTCGAAAAAGGAGGGCAGAGGCCACAGTGGAAAAAGGCAGCAAAGAAATAATACCCGCCGGGATAGTTGTCTTTGGCGGCGGCCGGGTATGCTCGGGTGCGGGGATGCGCATCGGTGCCCTTGGACCAGAACAAGTAGTACTTGTTCCAGAGTTCTTGCACGCCGAGCCTCGGCGAGAAGACGACGTTCCGCTTCCGGTAAGCAATGAGCTTGGCTGCTTGCTCGGATTTCTCCTTCTTGGACTTCTCCGCTTTCCCCTTGTCGGCCTTTGGGGCCATGGCGGACGCGGCGGAAGGAAGGGGACGAAGAGCTAGGCGGCGGCGGAGCTGTGGAGGCGGAGCGCTAGAAGGAATCTTTTTGCAGGAGGAAGACGACGTAATGAGAGCACAGGGAGGGGAACCGCGCCCGCTGCCTCTGCTTTTATGGGGGAGTGGGGGGCGTTTCCCCCTTTCCATTAAGAGATCGTGGGCACGTCCCATCCCACGGCGCCGCAATCGACGCGTGCCGTTACCATGGGATGCGGCGGATATGGAAGTGGATTCGGCGCGCCGCGGGCCGCGGGTGCCCGTGCACTGTTTTGGGCCTGGCCCAACAGCGCTCGGCACCGTGTGTGGCCCAGGCCCGGGGGCTCCTGTCGGTGTACTAAGGTAGGGGTACCCCAGTACCCCAACTTGTGCACGGGCAGCTGCAGCTTCCCGCGGCAAGGTTTACTGCGTGCTCGCCGGAGACCTTCCTGCCTCCTATTAAACCATTCAAAAACAAAGTATACAAGACAGAAGATCGAGACCCCGGCAAGAGGAGCTTGCCGGGAAGGCCGTACCAGGCTCAAGACTGTTCCAATAACACAAGACCCTGGCAAGAGGAGCTTGCCAGGAAGATTAGAAGATATTGCCTCGGCGCTATGCACGCCCCGGCAAGGGGCCCGGGGAGCGGCAGGTTCCCGGGCCCGGCAAGATCAAGGCCCCGGCAAGGCGCTTGCCGGGAAGGCTGCGCTGTGTGCCCGCGCTCCAGCTCATCGGCCCACGCGTCGCCCTGAGGCCTAACCAGGGACGCGTGGCGGATGGCTGTGCAGCCTGGGGTACACGGTGGCACACCACGGTGATAAATCTGTCGCCGTGGCGGACGGAGACGCTAAGGCGGGAGCTTTTGGGGTCGACGGCGACGGGCATTGAATGCCCTTGTCCCCCACTGTTAAAGTAGGTATAGACCACTGTTCTGTACTGTAGCTCCACTGTTCCCGCACTGTTACAACTACCACCTCTTTTACATTTTTACCCCTTTCTCCTACGTTGACACCTGTCGGAGACCCCTTTGCACTATAAAAGGAGGCCCATGCACAACGTGGAGGGGGTTCGAAACCTAGATTACTCTCACGCACGGTGTAGCTGCTTCTTCAAGCTCCCGAGCGTCCCACTCAATACACAACCAAGCAGGAGTAGGGTTTTACGCATCCGTGCGGCCCGAACCTGGGTAAAACTGCCCGCGCGTCTGCTTCGATCTGCTCTTCGTGCTCCCTCCGCCCTCGTACCGCACAGACAAGGGGCTCCGGTCCATAGGTGTTCGTGGCGGACAGTTTCCCCCGACACCTTCGGAAAGAGACCGTCACGGTTACTCACGCTGGTAGTGTATTATGATCATAGTGTCAAGTTATCTACATCCGGATATTAACAAATTCCCATCTGCCACATAACCGCGGGCACGGCTTTCAAAAGATCAAACCCTGCAGGGGTGTCCCAACTTAGCCCATCAAAAGCTCACGACCTGCGGAGTCGCAACTCCAAGGTGGGAAGACCCGAGTGTTCTCAGAATCCCGTGCTCAAGATATTCCGAATTAGGTAAAACTAATCCAGCAAGACCTCCCGGCATGCCGACACCCTGATAGTAGCCGCGCGTATCTCGTCTCAGGCCACGACCAGAAGGGTGATGCTACAGGTAATACCAGCCCTCGGGTTTCCCCAAGGTGGCCCCGCAGGACCCCCAGTTTGGACCAACACTCCTGAGGAGCACTGGTCCGGGTTGTTGATTAATAAATCCTCGGGTTATTTACACCCTCGACAAGTTTTAGTTGTTAGGCAAATGTAGAACCAAAGTTGGGCCTTGCTGGAAAAGCTTTAGCACCGAGCGAGTTATCAAGGGGGGCCCATAAACCCCAACCGTGTTAGGGACGCAAAATCAAGGAACATATCACCGGTTTATCGGTTCCTAGGGTGGCATGAGTGGAACAAAACACCGAGAAAAAGGACAAGCCTTCCACCCATTAACAATATATATGTGATTTAGTTTAACAGATTATATATTGTGATATCCCAACAATAACTTCATCACGAAGCAAGAATCTTCAAATCTTCACCTGCAACTAACAACGCTATAAGAGGGGCTAAGCGATGCGTACTTAACCAAACAACGGTTTGCTAGGAGGGTGGTTAAGGAGTTTCATGGCAACAATAGGAGGGCTGACAAACAGACATAGGCATCGAGGAATATCTAAAGAGCGAGACATCTAGCATAAGCAAAGATAGTAGTGATATCTGGGAATGGTCATCTTGCCTGAGATTCCGCAAGGAAGAAGAACAAGTCCATGAAGTAGTCGAACAAATCCTCACAACTCCGGAACGAAACCGAAGCTAACGAGAGAAGCAACCGGAAAGAAGCAAACAACACGGTAAACACACATATCATAAACATGGCATATGATGCACAACCAAGTATGATGCATGTCCGGTTTAAATATGCATGGCATGGCAAAGTGCACAAGCAATACTACAAGTTAAGTGGATCACAATATGCAACAGGTTGCATATTAACGAAACACCACATTTTTATTTTTTTAGTTGACTCTTGTTTATTTACAAGACAAGATTAAATGTGTTTATTAAACATGGCAAGAGGTGAAGCATGAGCAAAACTACACTATCTAGGCATTTTAAATGAGGCCGGAAATGACAACAACAATTCCGAAAACTCCCCATGTGCATATTTAGCAATTCTTAAAGCAAAGAACAAAATCAAGCATTGAAAGGTTGTTATCATGATGCGGATGACAAATGCAAGTTTTTAGTAAAAGTTGACAATTAACAAGATATGAAGCAGTTGGTCGCCACGACGGAAAGGAAATGGGTGCCATGGTGGCGAGAATGGAAACGGTGCCACTGCAACGTTTCGATGATCCGACAACCCGTCGAGATGCCGATGCAAGAGAAAAGGTGGCGTGAATGTGTCGAACAAGATGATGGGTTGCTCCCGCTTTCCGGGTTCCCACGGGTCAACGACAAAAGAGGGGCACAATGGGCACGGCGCAAACAAGTACTTCATCTCATACATCACACATTCACATGCATTCATCCACGGGGTCATCGGCTCGACAGTTATACCTTCGAAGCGGTTCGAGTTCGTAGTGGAAGTAGTCGTTCTCGCGATTCGTAGGGGAAGTAGGCGTTCACGTTCCGGCGGTAGTTGTACACGCGGTCTTCGGCGACGGTAGTGGTACACGTTTGTAGACGTTCGGGTCACGTGGTAGTCGTTCACAAGTCGTAGAGGAACTTGGCGGTTTCGAGAGCTCCAGGCGTCGTGGTACTTGCCGTAGGGGTACTTGGCGGTCTCGGTCCGTAGTGGAACTTGCCGGTCTTGAGGGTCCAAAACGCAGCAACACAAGGGCACACGAGACAACAGCAGCAACAAGGCCAAGGTGGCTGATCACCGGCGCGTCGAGGCCAAACATGGAGGAGGTTGCACGAGGGACGGAGAGGCGGCGTTGAACGAGGACCCAATGCCACGACGGAGGCGCGATGCGAGGGAGCGAGACGACGGCATCCGGCGAAGGGAACCCGCTCTCGGCGTTGGAAGCCTTGGGCAGCGCGGTGGTGGAAGGAGGCAGGGGAGCGGCGCTCGGGGTCACCAGGACGAAGCCATCACGGTCCCGCGGTGCTAGCGACTACGGGATCGGGCGCGGCGCGTGGGAGGTGGAGTAGAGCCCCGGTGGAAGCGGCTGGAGGAGCACGAGTCGGCGCTTGCGTCGGAGTCGGTCGACGGCGGGGAAGCGCGACGGCGGCGGGGCGGAGTGGATCCGGGCGGTGGCTCGGGGCCGAGGACTGCACCATGACGAGACACAGCCGCGATGACGCTTTCCATGGGCGGCGGGGCGCTACCCTCTCTCTGGCGATGCGGGTGGGAGGTGACAAGAGGGAGAGGGACGAGGGGATGGAGAGGTGAGGGGCGACGCTCGTCGAGGGAGGTCGGGGTGCGGCGATGCGAGGGATCTGGCGGCGCTGGTCGCGCGCACAGGGCGGCGGGCAGAGGAACGAGAGGAGGAGAACCAGCGAGCGAGGTCGAGGAGGGAGTTGCGGCGCACGGGAGGAGGGCGGGGTGCGGGCTAGGGTCTAGGAAAGGATGGGCCGCCGAGGGGGGGGGTTGGGCCGGCTAGGTCAGGCCGTAGGCAGACCTTAAGCGGGCTGCGGGGAAGGATGGGCCGAGTTGGTCTCCCCATCCGTTTTTTACACAAAGAAAAAAACAAGAGATAAAAGAAAAGAATAGAGGAGTAGCAATGGAGTTTTGTAGGGAGAAAAATCTTTCTGGACTCACAAAAATGTGAAGGATAACAATAAAATGGTTTGAGCATTTTTAGTGGAAGTAAGATTCGCACATGTTTGAAAATCAAAACCCATTTAAATGCACTCAAAATGGGTTGAAATTATAGGAGATGACCCTACACACTAGATGTGATTTATGGGCAGATTTGGAACATTTCTAGAGAAAGCAAAATTGCAACTCAAATTCACCAAAGGCCTTAAAGGAAGATTAGGAAGTTGAGTTGGATATGAAGGAAGTTGAAGAACGGTGCAAATGTGTTATTGGTGATTCCAAGCTAATGGAATAATTTTTATAATAGTTCCATAATAATATTAGGAGACTTTTTATATGTTATAAAGAGAAATCACCATTGTGAATATCCCTCGATTTAAATGGACCAAAGATCCACACAATTTATTTAATCGAGTTGCAACAATTAATGACATGATGGCATGATGACATGATGCAAGCACAAATAAAATAGAGCAAGCAAATAAAACACACGGCGAAACCCGGAACATATGGAAGTCTTCTCAAGCATCGGTCTCGGGGCGTCACAACTCTCCCACACTAACAGAGGATCTCGACCCGAGATCCTGGAGATGGCAACGGATAAAACGGAAAAAGGAAGAGGTATAACAAAGTTGCTTCTTCGACAAACGAGTGAAACCACAAACCTGAGAGGTTGACCAAATTGAAAGAAGAATACAACGGAGATGAACGAAGATGAAAACACTCCGTTAGAAAAGAGGAACAAGGTACATTACGAGAATGAAGAGCTTAGGTGACAAGATAGGCAATGAAACCACTCCGGTTAAAACAAGGTAGAGAAGGAATAAGAACGAAAGAATTTGGACATCACTCCGACTATAAATGGAAGAATTGAACATGAACTTGAGAAGATGGGCTGATACTTGATGATATCAACAACACACCGCCTCCAAAACAATTAAAAGAATGGCACAAGGTTAAGAAATATTTCAGATAGCACTCCGGTTGAAAAGAGAGGCAAAACTTGATAAGATGAGAGAATTTGAATGGAGAATACAACACTTTGGATAAATAGATAAACAAGGAAAATAACATGATCTTGACAAAGCAAGATTATGGGACGAAGAGAGCAATATCACAATGCCTCCGGAATGAAAGAATAGATGCTAGATCATTGGAAAGAAAAGAATGGATAAGAAAATGACAACTTCTCCCACAATTGAATTGAAGAGCATCCTTACAAAGAAGGATTGAATGGATTCGTTGGAAGAATCAACAACAAAAAGAATAAGCTTGTCGTGGCCTTATGGAAAACATCTCAAAATTATGAGGTGACAACCAGCCACTAATGGAAACCAATTGTTACTATAGATGAAGAGATGAAAACTTCTTTCACCGAGAGGATAAATGAAGAATTTGGGTCATTTATAAGCACCACAATAGCAACAATCCTTATGGAAAGCTTTTAGGTGAAATACAACCCAAGATTACTCCAACGAATAAATTGAAAGGTTAGAAAAAACTCCTGAACAAAGAAAATGATGGGTTTAAATATCTTATTCCTAACAACTTGTGAATCATGAAACATGAAGGGAAATTGTCAAAATGACATACCACCATCTCAAACAATAAGGTAGAAAGAATTTCACTTCGGAATGCAAGAAGAAGAATACTTGAGCTCATTGATCAAGAATCATGATGAACACTTCAAGGATGAATTAAATCATGATGAACCAGCAAAAGAACTCCGATAACAAAAGTATGAGAAGTGAAGGATGAAAATAATAAGATTGAAGCCTTGCAGTGATTAGATGGAGCTTCGCAACAAGATAATTGAGAGAGTTTGGAACTCCGAAAAGAAAAGATGAACAACCAATAATTTGATATCCTGAACAAACTCCAGACAAAGGAATTAATACACCTTGAAGGAATAAGAATAAGAATTATGTCATGCTTATCCTTCACCAATTAAAATTGATGACAACCAATGGATTTGGCATACTACTTATTCTTGTTGCAAAGAATTAAAGAGAGATCTCGCACAAACTTGAGAAAAGTCTTGAACGACTCACCTGTAGGATTATGAAAAGAACGAGTGAATTAATACGATAACAAGGAAGAGTAATCTTGAATGAACCACCGTAAAAATATGGAGACGAACGAAGAGGCATCAATTAAGAATAGTGGGAGGACGAAGTTGAAAACTGAGAACGAAGAAATCTTTTGAAATGATGTCCTTCGGAGGATCACAATGGAAAGAATTCATGAAATGCTTTGTATGGGTATAAAAAGAATTCTCACAATCGAAAACACTTATGAGGATGGTATGAAGCTAGAACCACGAATCTTCAAGAGAACGGGCCAAGATTTAAGAGAAACTCTTCTCCGGTCTTCACAATTATTAGAATGACGATGAGATACACCTTGAAGAATTTTTGATATATTCTGAAAGAATGAAATTTAAAGGTTGAAGCAACAATGAATGAAAGCAATCTTGGAGGATACGTTTGACCGATGAGAGATCCATTCTTATGTCAAATTTGAAAAGAATTTGAGAATAACTCCGGAAAAATAGAAGAGTCAGGTAAGATCCTGGGAAAAGACATGTGGGTTAGGGCCCACTCAAAAGAAACACCGTTGGAATGATTACTTGAGAGATATTGCACCGGTTGAATTAAATGGCTTGGATGAGATAACAATCTCAAAATATATTGAACAGGTTGAAAATGGAAACACGAGTCCTCTGAGATCTCTTGTACACTCTGGATAAGAATTAGAGAGAGTTGAATAATCAAGAGAGACTTTGGATAAAAAATTCCCACATTGGAAAACATGTGAAACAAGAGGCACATATATGATCAATACGGAAGCTTGGATTTAGTCCACCGGAGAAGAATATTAGAATTAAGAATGATGAACTTGAAACTCTTGAGCATCTTCACGATAAATCACCGGATAAGAACATTGAAGGAAATGAATGAAGAAACATCACATGAATAAAATGGATACTTGATTAAGAATTCTGGCTCCATAAGAAAAGGGTGGGAGGGTGGGGAAAAACAAGACAACTTGGGATGAATGAAATAGACACCATTGAGAAAAGACTGAGAGTTGATCTTGCAGATGATGAAGAGCTCGGATTAACTTGAAGCGAAGCACACGGGTTGAAAAGAATTTACATAATAATCTCGATGATCACGAAGGATTAGCACTCCCATATAAATATGAGAACACCGATTAAGAAAGGTATGGAATCAACATTTGACATCGAAGCAACTCGAATACGAGAATCAAAACAAAAACAACGGATAGACATGTTGCAACATAATCTTCACAATTTCATTCGAACAGAGAATTGAACGAATGAATTCCAAAAGTTTAATGGTAGCACAACTTGTCGAGAAGCCACTTGGGAGATCAAAAATGATAGAATAAAACAACAAGGTACAGATGGAACAAATACATAATAGAGATTTCGTCCCACATGTTCGTGCTGAATGCCCCATGGTACGTGTTACAAAGGGTCTTGCAATCCCCGGATCAGCATAGCCAAGGATCCTTTAAGATGCAACTCCCAATTGGAACAACGCCCATGAAACCTCTTCACTTGATGTTGAACCCCAAACCTCATACCATGCACTGGTTGGAAGAATGCCTACAAGCTACTAGAAGAACCCACCTATTAATTTCCGAAGGTTTCCGGTATGCAATCGGGTGTTGGGGATACAGGGGAAGCACCGCACACTCAACTCTAATCCTACATCTAGCTGTATCCATCCTTCAACACATAACTAGTCATTTTCGGAAACCGTTTACCTCGAACCTTCGAAACGCATCTGCTATACAAGTTGTGGCAATACTCCCGAACTATCCCACCAGTACTGGGTGACGTCGGGGTTATCTCACCACTAACCGCATAGAAGAGTTTTCGATGTCGGCCGTCTTAAGTATTCTAGAACTGCTATGATACATTTGTGACGACAACACCTCGGAGCTCAACTCCCCGGGACACTGCCACAACCCCTAAATGACAGGAGGCATCGAGAATCACGCTGGCAATGGGGATTACCCAGGCGGGTATTGGAATCCCATCCCCGTCCCCATGACAGCCTTACCATGCCCGTCCCCGTCCCCATACCTGTCTGCGGGGATAAAAATATTCCCATCCCTATCCCCGCCGGGTTTTTTTATACCCGTGGGGAAACCCATACACACAATCAACAACAACATCAGATTGCATTTCAGTAAAAATATATAGTATTTCATCATATTAAATAGTATGTTATGTCTAGGTTATGGTTTTTCTTCGGGATATTTGGCCAATGGGGTGGGATGGTGAAAATATCGGTGGGTAAGGGCGGTAATTACATGGGTTATACTAATTTTTGAGGCCCGGTGTAAGGCCTTCACGGGTAAGACGGGTAACGGGTATGGGTAATGCTATCCCGTCCCCATCCCCGTCGTGCATGCTGGGTAAGGTATTTGACCCACAAGCTTCCCCGTGGGTATTAAAACTTGCACATCCCCGTCCCCTAATAGAGTAATTACCCACGGGGGCATGGGTAACGGTTAACCATTGCCAGCTTGAATCGAGAACAATGTTCTCGTCACAATGATATCGGAACAATCCAAACAATACTCGCGTGATCCTAAATTTTTTTTTAGTGAATTTTTGAGAGTAGAAGAGATAGAACAACGTCAAAAGTCCTCACCAGAGTGATGAAGGGATGAGGAGTAAAAATAAATCCTACTCTCCGATATATATAGGACTCAAAACATTTTGTGTGTGTGCCTAGACACAACCATCAGCGGTTCGATCAATCAGGGGGGCTCCTAGGTAGGAGAAGGCTCTGATACCAACTTATAATGCCCGGTATGTGACTATGCCTCCCACGTGTCGAGGCACGACTTAAAGGCATAATCACATACTAGAATGATCTCAAGTATGGTATCTTTGCACGACTCATGTAAAAGAAAGGATGAAAATGTAAAAGAGTAGTTGGCTTACACTCGCCACGTCACACAATGTAATACATTAACATACATCATGCAATAACATCAGAGTCTGACTACGGACGAAGATCCAAATGAAAGATACCATAAATAAAGCAACACAAGGTCCCGATCATCCTAGTAAGAGCCCTACTGATCCTCAGGATAGGACACGTAGTAACGTCCACGCTCTTCATCGAACTCCCAATACAACTCTGAACCACCACTTGTGTAGTTCTCAATGGTACCTGCATCTGGTGTTGTGTAGAATCTGTGAGCCACGGAGGACTCAGCAATCCCGTTCCCGGGTAGCAATACCATCAAAGCCTGGTGTGGAAAAGGCTTAAAACAAGGTTGCAGCAGCACTAGCACTAACTTACGAGTTTAGAGCGAGAAGAGATTAAGTGCCAACGATCGTCAAAGTGATCACGAAGTGATCCTAACTACTCACGTCAAACATAACCCCACCGTGTTCACTTCCCGAACCCCTTCGGAAAGAGACCGTCACGGTTACTCATGTTGGTAGTGTATTATGATCATAGTGTCAAGTTATCTATAACCGGATATTAACAAATTCCCATCTGCCACATAACCGCGGGCACGGCTTTCGACAGATCAAACCCTGCAGGGGTGTCCCAACTTAGCCCATCACAAGCTCACGATCTGCGGAGTCGCAACTCCAAGGTGGGAAGACCCGAGTGTTCTCAGAATCCCGTGCTCAAGATATTCTGACTTAGGTAAAACTAATCCAGCAATACCTCCCGGCGTGCCGACACCCTGATAGTAGACGCGCGTATCTCGTCTCAGGCCACGATCGGATGGGTGATGCTACAGGTAATACCAGCCCTCGGGTTTCCCCAAGGTGGCCTCGCAGGACCCCCAGTTTGGACCAACACTCCTTAGGAGCACTGGCCCGGGTTGTTGATTAATAAATCCTTGGGTTAATTACTCCCATGGCAAGTTTTAGTTGTTAGGCAAATGTAGAACCAAAGTTGGGCCTTGCTGGAAAAGCTTTAGCACTGAGCGAGTTATCAAGGGTGGCCCATAAACCCCAACCGTGTTAGGGACGCAAAATCAAGGAACATAACACCAGTTTATCGGTTCCTAGGGTGGCATGAGTGGAACAAAACACCGAGCAAAAGGCCAAGCCTTCCACCCATTACCAATATATATGTGATTTAGTTTAACAGATTATATATTGTGATATCCCAACAATAACTTCATCACGAAGCAAGAATCTTCAAATCTTCACCTGCAACTAACAACGCTATAAGAGGGGCTGAGCGATGCGTACTTAGCCAAACAACGGTTTGCTAGGAGGGTGGTTAAGGAGTTTCATGGCAACAATAGGAGGGCTGACAAACAGACATAGGCATTGAGGCAATATCTAAAGAGCGAGACATCTAGCATATGCAAAGATAGTAGTGATATCCGGGAATGGTCATCTTGCTTGGGATTCCTCAAGGAAGAAGAACAAGTCCATGAAGTAGTCGAACAAATCCTCACAACTCTGGAACGAAACCGAAGCTAACGAGAGAAGCAACCGGAAAGAAGCAAACAAGATGGTAAACACACATATCATAAACATGGTATATGATGCACAACCAAGTATGATGCATGTCCGGTTTAAATATGCATGGCATGGCAAAGTGCAAGAGCAATACTTCAAGTTAAGTGGAGCACAATATGCAACAGGTTGCATATTGACGAAACACCACATTTTTATTTTTTTAGTTGACTCTCGTTTATTTACAAGACAAGATTAAATGTGTTTATTAAACATGGCAAGAGGTGAAGCATGAGCAAAACTACACTATCTAGGCATTTTAAATGAGGCCGGAAATAACAACAACAATTCCAAAAACTCCCCATGTGCATATTTAGCAATTCTTAAAGCAAAGAACAAAATCAAGCATTTAAAGGTTGTTATCATGATGCAGATGACAAATGCAAGTTTTTAGTAAAAGTTGACAATTAACAAGATATGAAGCGTTTGGTCGCCACGACGGAAAGGAAAGGGGTGTCATGGCGGAGAGAATGGAAACGATGCCATGGCAACGTTCCGATGATCCGACAACTCGTCGAGATGCCGATGCAAAAGAAAAGGTGGCGTGAACGTGTCGAACAAGATGATGGGGTGCTCCCGGCTTCCGGGTTCCCATGGGTCGACTACAAAAGAGGGGCACAACGGGCATGGCGCAAACAAGTACTTCATCTCATACATCACACATTCACATGCATTCATCCACGGGGTCATCGGCTCGACAGTTATACCTTCGAAGCGGTTCGAGTTTGTAGTGGAAGTAGTCGTTCTCGCGATTCGTAGTGGAAGTAGGCATTCATGTTTCGGCGGTAGTTGTACACGCGGTCTTCGACGACGGTAGTGGTACACGTTTGTAGACGTTCGGGTCACGTGGTAGTCGTTCACAAGTCGTAGAGGAACTTGGCGGTTCTGAGAGCTCTGGGCGTCGTGGTACTTGCCGTAGGGGTACTTGGCGATCTCGGTCCGTAGTGGAACTTGCCGGTCTTGAGGGTCCAAAACGCAGCAACACAAGGGCACACGAGACAACAACAGCAACAAGGCCAAGGTGGCCGATCACCGGCGCGTCGAGGCCAAACAAGGAGGAGGTTGCACAAGGGACAAAGAGGTGGCGTTGAACGAGGACCCAACGCGACGACGGAGGCGCGATGCGAGGGAGCAAGACGATGGCATCCGGCGAAGGGAACCCGCTCCCGGCATTGGAAGCCTTGGGCAGCGCGGTGGTGGAAGGAGGCAGGGGAGCGGCGCTCGGGGTTGCCAGGACGAAGCCGTCGCAGTCCCGCGGTGCTGGCGACTACGGGATCGGGCGCGGCGCGTGGGAGGTGGAGTAGAGCCCCGGCGGAAGCGGCTGGAGGAGCACGAGTCGGCGCTCGCGTCGGAGTCTGTCGACGGCGGGGAAGCGCGACGGCGGAGGGGCGGAGCCGGATCCGGGCGGTGGCTCGGGGCCGAGTATTGCACCATGACGAGACACAGCCACGATGACGCTGTCCATGGGCGGCGGGGCGCTACCCTCTCTCTGGCGATGCGGGTGGGAGGTGACGAGAGGGAGAGGGATGAGGGGATGGAGAGGTGAGGGGCGACGCTTGTCGAGGGAGGTCGGGGTGCGGCGATGTGAGGGATCTGGCGGCGCTGGTCGCGCGCACAGGGCGGCGGGCAGAGGAACGAGAGGAGGAGAAGCAGCGAGCGAGGTCGAGGAGGGAGTTGCGGCGCACGGGAGGAGAGCGGGGTGCGGGCTAGGGTCTAGGAAAGGATGG
>LR738710.1:241622033-241649553 GCA_902687465.1 Secale cereale
GGGGGGGGGGGGGGGCGCCCCCACCCTCGTGGACTCCACGTGTGCCCTATTCCGTGGTTCTCAAGTCTCCCGTGAAGATATCGCTCCAAAAATATCTCTCCCAAAGGTTTCATTTCGTTTGGACTCCGTTTGATATTCATTTTCTATAAAACCCTGAAATAGGCAAAAAAACAGCAATCTGGATTGGGCCTTTGGGTTAATAGGTTAGTCCCAAAAATAATACTCCCTCCGTTCCATAATGTAGTGCCTATAGATTTTTTGAAAAGTCAAACCTCACAAACTTTGACCAAGTTTGTGGAGAAATATATTTACATCTAGAGTGCGAAACATATATCACTAGATTCATCATAAGATGTAGTTTCACATTATATATTTTTGCTATTGTAGATATAAATATTTTTTTCTACAAACTTGGTCAAAGTTTACAAAGTTTGACTTCTCAAAAAATCTATAGGCACTACGTTGTGGAATGGAGGGAGTATAAAAGTGTATAACAAAGCCCATTAAACAACCAAAACATCATAACTAATAGAATGGAACAATAAAAAATTATAGATACGTTGGAGACGTATCAAAGACGACTATGTTAGAATCTGAAGGGTTACAAACTAGGTCTTTGCAAAAGATCCAAATGCCAGGAGATAATAAACCAACTCCAGTTTTTATAGATACTGCTCCAGCACAGAGAAACCCAACTCCTACTGATAATAAGCAGATTCCAGTGGCCAAAGAACTAGTCCACTACAGTCCAGCAAAAATATGTCAACTCCATTCTTAGAAGCGTGTGCGTATCCTTGCATCATGAAATTTCATAGCATGCTGATCATATTTTCTACATGTTTCTTACCCATCTCTCTTTTAGAAAATAAGCTTAACACATAAAAGAATTTCCGCACTGGCATCGTCTGTGAGGAAAGATTCTTGCAGGAATTCTCTGTACTCCAATGCAGATGTAAGTACGTGTTGTATATCACTATATTTTTACATCAGCATGTATTCTGTTAATCGGCGTGAATCCAACCTTTATCTGATCTAAATTTAGTTGTAGCAGAATGTATGATTAAATGCCACAATGTTGATTTTTGTAAGGAAATCTGCCTGGTAGTTTTGCATCCTGAGCTACATGAGTGTATCATCTCATATCAGTGGGTTTGATTACTTTGGTTCTACAGTGGGTTTTTAGTGTTTTTTACTGCGTTGTCCTGTCGTATCCCTAGATCTTACATCATACTCCCTCCATCCGGATTACATGTCACAGTAATGGATAAAATTGGATGTATGTAGAACCGAAATACGCCTAAACCCATCCATTTATTTCCAGATGGAGGGAATACATGTCAATATGTCATGCCTTTCTATTCTTCAGTACCTATTCCATCTTTGCTGTAGCATGTATTATAATTCAAGCACCATTCTTCTATATAAGGCATGCAAGGGGAAGACGGCTATGTTAGAATCTGAAGGGTTACAAACCAGGTCTTCGCAAAAGATCCAAACGCCAGTAGATAATAAACCAACTCCATTTTTCATAGATACTGCTCCAGCACAAAGAAACCCAACTCCCACTGATAATAAGCAGATTCCAGTGGCCAAAGAACTAGTCTGCTCCAGTCCAGCAAAAGAATGTCAACTCCATTCTAAGAAGCGTATGCATATCCTCACATCATGAAATTTTATAACATTCTGATAATATTTTCTACATGTTTCTTACCCATCTCCCTTTTAGAAAATAAGGTTAAATGATAGAAGATTTCCTTCATTGGCATTGTATTCGAGGAAAATATCTTGCGGGAATTCTCTGTGCTCCAATGCTGTCAGTCCAACCTTTGTCTGATCTAAAATTAGTTGTAGCAAAATGTTAAAGGCGCCAATGTTGTTTTTTGTAACGAAAACTGCCTGATAGTTTTGCATACTGAGCTGCATGAGTGTACTATCTCATATCATGCACATTACTGAATTGTAGTGCTGCTCTGGTTGCCCATTCATTCATTGTGTCAATGTTGCTTTCATATTACCTTACCTGGCTGATGATAGCTGTGCCATATTGTGTTAATTTGGTGTTGGCTAGTTGCCCAAACGTTCGTTGTGCCAATGTTGCTTTCTTATTATCTGACTTGGCCAATGATAGCAATGCTAGTGTCTTAATTTGGTGCAAGCTGCTGAAGATAAGAAGACAAACTCTGAAAATAGCAAGGCAACTCCATTGTTTCTTTCCAATAAATCTAGGCTAGGTAATATGCCAATAACTCATGATTAATCTGTTTGGTTCCCCTCCTAATTTATGTTATGATGAAGTGGTCGAGACACTCTCCCCTATCAATAATACAAGCCTGCCAAAATCGCCATCTGAATCTGTTCAATATCCTCTATCTCGAATGCAACGGAAAAAATGTATGTTTGTGAACCAATTAATGGCTGAAGGAATGATGGAAATGGTGGAGGAATCAGAGGTGCAGAGTCGTGAGACACAACAACTGATCAATGTTTTCACAGACAGTGTAGCAAAGCAGCAAGAACTTGCCCACATGCTTATGGGTGTCATCCGTGCTGAGGTTGCAGATTGTGACGTTGTAGATCGTTAGTTTCTGTTCATTTATTTGCACTGGCATCAATCTTTGATTGCCCAGTGGATGTAATTTCCTGTAATATATGCTGGATGTGCAGCGTTTTTCCATGTATGCCGTACCTTTGCTTGATCGGTTTTGGTCCTGTGCATAATCGCTCGTCGTAATGGGCTCAAATTATCTAATTTGGCCTAAAGACATGTACGAACTTTAGTGGGCCCATTAAGTTAATGGGCCGTTACCAGGCTGAAAGTTAATGGTCGGCCCTCTTAACTCCCGGGTCGTTAACAGGCTGACATCGAAGCGGGCAACAGGTGGGCCCATTTGATTTCACGGGCCATTAACATGCCGTTACTAAGTTCGGGCTACATATGGCCCAACTATACTGTGGGCCGTTAGAAGGCCGAAAGAGACAGCGGGCTTGTACTTGACCATGAAGAGCATGGGCTGCTAAGAGGCTGAAAGTCAGGTCGTATTGTAAATGGCCCAACTGTGTTGTGGGCCTTTAGCAGGCCGAACGAGAAACCGGGCTGGTATTGGACCATGAAGGGCACGGGCCGTTAAAAGGCCAAAACTCATGTCCGACTACAAATGGCCCAACTCATTTATGGCCCGTTAACAGGCTGAAAGGCACACAGGGCCGGGAATTGGCCCAACACTTAATGGGTCGCTAAAAGGCCAAAACTCAGGTCCGACTACAAATGGCCCAACAGATATATGGGCCGTCACCAGGCTGAAAGACACACCGGGCCGGAAATTGGCCCAACACTTAAATGGGTCGCTAAAAGGCCGAAACTCAGGTCTGACTACAAATGGCCCAACTGATTTATGGGCCGTCAACAGGATGAAATACACACCGGGCCGGAAATTAGCCCAATATTTAAATGGGTCGCTAAAAGGCCGAAAGATGTACATCGTGAAAATTGGCCCATCCACTGAATGGGTCGTTAACATGCCGAAGTCTCATTAGGCCGATATTGAGCCCAAATATATAGCGGGCTATTAACGGGCTCGAACCGATGATGGGCTGCAATGGTGTCAAATCTTTAATGGGCCGTTGACGGGCCGAATTGGCACATCTTGTATGGGCCGTGGGCTTAAATGGACCTGACACAAGTAGGCCTTATATGGGCCGGCCTGCTATTTTTTACTAGGGCCGGCCTTTTTCACTAGAATAGGCCACTATTGGGCCGTGCCACATGTCGACCTATCATAGGCGCCACCTGTCCAATGAGTGGATGACATCTGTCCCAACGGTGAGGCAACACATGTTTCCTCCGGCCAATCATGATTTTACACGTGGAAAATCCCCATTGGTCGGGGCTGTTAACAGGTTATCGGATCCAAAGCCAGACCCGATAGCTTAACGGCGTTCCGTTATGGTGGATGCCACGTGTCGGTCATGTAATGCCCAGGATGGGACTAAATCTCCTACGTGTCGAGGCACAACTTAGAGACTTAACCCCATGCTAGAATGATCGCAAGTCTGGTATCTTTGCACAACTCATGTAAAAGATGGGGATGGAAAACATAAAATAGTTGGCTTACACTCGCCACGTCACACAAATACAATACATGTCTCAATCATCATACATTAAAACATCACAACCCTCTAAGGGTAAAATCCAAATGACAAGATACCAAACATAATTTAAAACCACAGGTCGGATCGAATCCTAGTAGAAGTCTCCACTACTGATCATCAGGATAACGAACATAGTATCGACTACGCTCCTCGTCGTACTCCCAGTCTAGCTCGGTGCCATCACCTGGATAGCTCACCATCGGACCTGCATCTGGTGTGGTGAAGTAACTGTGAGCCACAGAGGACTCAGCAATCCCGTTCCCGGGTAACACGACTCTTTAAGCCTTGGGAGAGGATAAGGCTGAGGAAAAGAATAAGTGTCTGCAGCAGCAACTAGCACTAGCTTACGTGAGAGAGTGCGAGAAGAGAAGGCCTCGGTCCAGAGATGATCACGAAGTGATCCTAGCTAAAGCTCAACAAACATAACCCCACCGTGTTCAACTCCCGAATCCCTATTCGGAAATTGACAGTCACGGTACACACGCTGGTAGTGTATTAGAACAATGTGCCAAGTTATCTACAACCGGATATTAACAAGCTCCCATCCGCCACATAACCGCGGGCACGGCTTTCGAAAGTTCATAACCCTGCAGGGGTGTTCCAACTTGGCCCATGACAAGCCCACGATCCGCGGAGTCGCAACTCCAAAGTGGGAAGACCCGAGTATTCTCGGAATCCCGTGCTCAAGATACTCCGAACTAAGGTAAGGCTAATCCAGCAAATCCTCCCGGCGTGCCGACACCCTGATAGTAGCCGCGCGTATCTAGTCTTAGGCCACGACCGGATGAGCGCTGCGTACAGATACCGAAGATCCCAGCGAACTGGGTGGTATCCGCAAGTGACTCTAGTTTGGACCAACACTCAAATCGAGCACTGGCCCAGGGGGTTGAATTAATTAAGCCTCGGGTTAATTACTCCCTCGGAAAGTTTTAGTTGTTAAGGCGAATAGTACCAAAGTTGGGACTTGCTGGAAAAGGCTTAGCACTTAGCGGTTTATCGAGGGGGTCACATACACCCCAACCGTGTTAGGAACGCATAATCAAGGAACATAACACCGGTTTAAACGGTTCCTAACGGCATGAGTGGAACAAATCACCAAGCAAAAGTCTTAGCCTCCCACCCTTGCCAATATATAGATGATTTCATATTTAAGCATTTATATAGTGTGATATAACCCAACAAACTTCAACATGAAGCAAGCATCTTCGATCTTCACCTGCAACTAGCAATGCTATAAGAAGGGCTGAGCGAAGCGTACTTAGCCAAGCAACGGTTTGCATAGGTAGGGTGGTTAAACATGGTAATGGTTACAAGTAGGAGGCTGATAATAAAGACATGGGCATCGAGGCAAAACTATAGAGCGGAACTACTAGCAATAGGCAAAGATAGTAATGTTATCGGGGTTCGGTCATCTTGCCTGAAGTGTAGTCGTTCGGATCGTAAGAAGGGTCCTCGTGCTCAACCTCGTTGGTAACCTCGTGCTCGTACTCGTACTCGGTCTCAGCTTCCGGCTCTAAACAATACAATCACACAAGGCACAAATCAACAAGATGCAATGCGCACACCAAAATGATGGATGCATGATGGATGCACTAAGGAAGCACACGGAGCACGGAAAATAGCACTCAAGCAAATCACTTCAAAACATGATAACAATTGGAGATTATGAATCTACACGGAAAATCAATCAAGTTTCATATAAGACTCGCTGAAATCGGAGCTACGGGCTAAAAGTTATGCCCGAAACAAGAAACATGCGAAAGCTGAAAATTACAGCAACATAGCTACTTCGGAGCACTAGAAAAATAAGCTACATCACTCAAACACCATGGCAAAGAGCATTAACATAAACTAGACATATCCTACAGCAAATAAGTCCAAAGGTGCACCCCCAAAGGAGCCACGGATCAATAGCAACAAGCTTGGACATATTAAACTTGACAATAAAATTCTGACAGCAGAATTTTATTGAAACTTTGGAGCAAAAGTTAAACCTGCTACAGCCACTTAAATAAGCATGTGAGAACATGAATGGAAAAGCACCAATATATACTACAAGGAACCATCAAGATCCACTCCAAAACTATCATGGTTTGTCCTAGAGCAGCAAGCAAACATGGCATCGGAACGTTACAGATTTCAGACTTAGTGAAAATCCACTTAAGTGTTAAATCAGCAGTTTCATCATGGCATCTAAAAGAGCAAGTTTAAGTCACCTCGAAACTAAACATGGCAAGTGGTAAGCACCACATCAAAGTACACATGATGGTGATTCCGAAACATACAAGCATGCATCATGGAGATAAACACAACGATAGCAAAGAGCTCAACAAGATGGCATTTCATAACAAGTGAAACAACATCACAGCCACATGGCACTTTGCAACGAAGATATACATGGCAAGAATAAATCTATCATGCATCCTAACACAAGCAACATGTAGAGCATGGCAAGATGAACACGTGGACATGTCATTTGCATCATTCGGATAAACGAGCTAAAAGATATCACTATGCAAAGATGGCATAAAAACAACACATAACAGCAGTTTATACCGGGATGCACTCTTGCAACAGAAAAATAAGCATCTAGATGACCACAAACATGCATGGCACAATGGAATGAAACGTAGAGCTAATCACCACGAACGTCTGGACATGTCATTTGCGCAAATCAGAGTAACACACAAGAAGTTAGCGCAGTTTGAAATAAGCATCAGACACAACAAAACTGGGGACTTAGAGATTTAGAGGCAACCTTCTCAGATCTGAAAAAGGTCAAACAGGCTCGCGGATCGGGCTGGAGAGGCGGATCGGGCCCCGTCGGTGTGGATCGGGCGCGGGATCCGGCCCGCTTTGGACCCGAGCGGGGCGAACGGTGGAGCTGGCCCGCTGGAGGGAGGCGAGCCGAGGCGCTTGACGGCTTCGGGCCCAGGGCGGACGGCGGCTGGAGGTGGGCTCGGGCAGGCGGCCCAGTCCCTGGAGGCAAAACGGCCCGCGCGGGGCGGAGGAGATGCGGCCTGGCCCGACGGCTGCGCTGGCGATGCGGGAGGCCTGGCGGTCGCGGCGGCTGGAGGCTCCGAGCCTGGCCCAGGTCAAGGCGGAAGGCCCAGGCGGGAGAGACGGCGAGATCGGCCGATCGGCCTTCGATGGCGCCTGGCGAGCGGCCTGAATCGGGGCCTGCGCCCAGCTGGCGGGCTGGCGACCTTGGAGAGGTCTGCTGGGCGGCGCGGCCCAGCAGGGTTGGACCGGCGGAGCGGATCGATCGGGGCCTCCTGCCCCGATCCGATCTGGCGGAGCGCTTGATGCCTGGGGGCGGAGGCGGCACGGGGGCGTTGACCTGGCACTGGAACGGAGGGAAAATCTGGATCTGGTCGTGGGCGCTCGTTCCCAGGAGCGACGGCGGCTGCTGGTTCCTGCGGGATTCGAGGAGGGGACAGGAGAGTGGCGTTTTGGATCTGGTGTAGCACAAAAATTGAGGGGAGAAGGGGCTAGAGGTAGGTGGAGGGGATTTAGGCTGCCAAAAATGGCATGAGGGATGTTTATATAGGGTAGGTGCTAGGGTTTGAGGGATTTGGGGTGTTTTAGAGCCCTCCGATCGCGATCCGACGGATCCGATCGCGAGGGGAGTTAGGATGGGCCTAGAGGAGGGAAGTGGGCTGTTGTAGGGTTGTCTTGGGCCACAAAGTGGAGGCACTTTGAGCCCACGAGAATAACTGTTGGGGTAGCAAACGGACTCGAAACGCGACGAGATTTGACAGGCGGGTTACACACAACAAAACAACAACACACGACAAGTCTCGCGCCAAACCGGTAACGTTACACGGCCAAACAACAAAGTAGGTCTACGGGACGCCACAGACACGTGAGGGAGCTCCGGAACGCGAAATAGACAACGGGGAGGAACGCGTGGAACCGGATGCAACCGACAACACAAATGCAATGCGATGCACATGTCTACATGATATGAATGAATGCCACACACGCACACAACAAAACGACGAAAACCCGAAAGACAAAGAACCCGAAATGGAATAGATGAAGCCGGAGATATATTATATGCCCAAAAGGGAAAGTATTACATCCGGGGCATTACAAACTCTCCTCTACTACAAAAAGATCTCGTCCCGAGATCTAGGACTGGAAAAAGGAAGGGTACTCGGAACGAAGATGATCTTCTCGTTCCCACGTAGCCTCTCGGTCGGTGTGATGTGACCACTTGACTTTCAAGAATTTGATGGACTTGTTGCGGGTCTTGCGTTCGGTTTCTTCAAGAATAGCAACGGGATGCTCTCGGTAGGACAAATCTTGTTGAAGATCAATCTCTTCAAACGGAATCACGCGCTCAGGTTCCTTGAAGCATTTGCGGAGTTGAGACACATGGAACACATCATGAACATTGGCGAAGTTGGAAGGGAGCTCAAGTTGATAGGCTAGATCGCCTCTTTTGCCAAGAATCTTGAAAGGCCCGACGTATCTAGGAGCAAGCTTTCCTTTGATACCGAATCTTTGGGTGCCTTTCATCGGAGACACACGGAGATAAACGTGATCATCA
The DNA here is from genome assembly GCA_902687465.1 of Secale cereale. Lineage (NCBI taxonomy): Eukaryota > Viridiplantae > Streptophyta > Magnoliopsida > Poales > Poaceae > Secale > Secale cereale. Next base: position 241,630,738 of record LR738710.1, read on the forward strand.
ATGTTGAATGCCAAATCACGATGCTTGCCGTCATAGTAGCTCTTCTGACGCGACTGAGCGGCCTTGAGATTCTCATGTATGACTTTGCACATTTCTTCGGCTTCTGAGATCAAGTCATTGCCAAGAAGTTGACGTTCGCCTGTTTCAGACCAGTTGAGAGGGGTACGGCACTTTCTGCCATAGAGGATTTCAAACGGAGCTTTGCCGGCACTTGCTTGATAGCTGTTGTTGTACGAGAACTCGACAAATGGAAGGCACTCTTCCCATTTCATGCCAAAAGATATGACACAGGCTCTGAGCATGTCTTCTAGAATCTGATTCACTCGCTCGACTTGACCACTAGTCTGAGGGTGAAAAGCAGTGCTGAACCTGATCTTAGTGCCCATGGCGGACTGAAAGGAGTCCCAGAACTTGGATGTGAACAAACTTCCACGGTCTGAGGAGATAACTTGAGGAATGCCATGTAAGGACACAATTCTGGAAGTGTACAGCTCTGCCAATTGAGCTGCATTGATGGATTCTTTGACTGGAAGGAAGTGAGCGACTTTGGTAAGCTTGTCAATCACCACGAAGATAGAATCATTCCCTCGCTTGGACTTAGGAAAGCCAGTGACGAAATCCATTTCAATGTGGTCGAACTTCCACTCGGGAATAGGAAGAGGTTGGAGAAGACCGGCTGGACGTTGATGTTCTGCTTTCTTTCTTCTGCAAACATCACATTCATTCACGAATTTGGCAATCTCCCTCTTCATGCGTGTCCACCAGTAAGACTGCTTGAGGTCTTGGTACATCTTGGAACTGCCAGGATGAATGGAAAGGAGAGAATCATGTGCTTCTTCCATTATGAGCTTCCTGAGATCACCTTTGGGAACAACGAGTTTGTCCTCGAAGAACAAGGTATCTCTCTCATCAACACGAAAGCACTTGTATTTTGGAGTGCCCTTTGCAATACCATGTTTCACCTTCTTCACCATGGTATCACTGAGTTGGGCCTCACGGACCTGATCTTCCAAGGTAGGAGCAATTTGGAGATTTGCAAGAAAACCCTGCGGAACAACTTGAAGGTTGAGTTTCCTGAATGCTTCACAAAGCTCAGGCTGGTACGGCTTGATAAGAAGGCTGTTGCAATATGCCTTTCTGCTCAAAGCATCTGCAATCACATTCGCCTTGCCAGGAGTGTATTCAATGCTGGGATTATACTCTTGGATCATTTCAACCCAACGAGTCTGGCGGAGGTTCAGATTAGGCTGTGTGAAGATGTACTTCAAGCTCTTGTGATCGGTGTAGATGTCGACTTTTCTGCCCAACAACAGATGTCTCCACGTAATCAAAGCATGTACCACAGCTGCTAGCTCGAGATCATGTGTGGGATAGTTCTTCTCACTTGGCTTGAGCTGACGAGAAGTGTATGCCATAATTCTCTTATCTTGCATAAGCACACCACCAAGTCCTTGAAGAGAAGCATCACAGAATACTTCATAGGGCTTGGACTCATCTGAAGGAGTAAGAACTGGAGCAGAGACGAGCTTTTCTTTGAGAGTTTTGAATGCCACTTCACACTCTGGAGACCAAAAGTATTTGACATTCTTCTGAAGCAAGTTGGAAAGAGGCTTGGCAATCTTGGAGAAGTTCTCAACGAACCTTCTGCAATAGCTGGCAAGACCCAGAAAACTGCGGAGTTGCTTGACGTTCTGAGGAGTTTCCCAGTTGACAATTGCTTCAACTTTCTCGGGATTTACCGCAATGCCGTCAGCTGAGATGATATGGCCCAGGTACAAAACCTTATCGAGCCAAAACTCGCACTTGGAGAACTTGGCATAGAACTTATGCTCACGGAGTCGATCAAGAACCAGACGTAAGTGCTTTTCGTGATCTTCTTCATTCTTGGAAAACACCAGAATATCATCCAGATACACAAGCACAAACTCGCCAGTATAGGGGTTGAAGATGTAGTGCATCATCCTCGAGAAGGTAGGAGGAGCATTGGCGAGACCAAAGGACATGACTGTATACTCGTATGAACCGAAGCTCGTTCTGAAGGCAGTCTTGAGAATGTCTTTCTCGCGAATGCGAATTTGGTGATAGCCCATTCGGAGGTCGAGCTTAGAGAACACTTTAGCTCCTTTGAGCTGCTCGAAGAGTTTGTTGATGTTGGGGAGCGGATATTTGTTCTTTATTGTCTTCTTGTTCAATGGCCGGTAATCAACACAGAGACGCTCCGTGCCATCTTTCTTCTTGACAAATAAGACACCACCGCCCCAAGGAGACGTACTAGGCCTGATGAGACCCATACTCTCCTGTTTATCAAGCTGCTTCTTCAATTCCTTCAATTCATCCGGAGAGAGCTTGTACGTACGCCGGCATGCTGGCTCAGTACCCGACTCGAGTTCAATGACAAATTCCACCTGACAGTGTGGAGGCATGCCTGGAAGTTCTTCAGGAAAGACGTCTTGATATTCATTCACCATCGGAATTTGAGAGATGGCATTAATTTCGCCCTTATCATTGAGAGAGAAAAGCCTGATAGTGTTATCCCTGGAGGCAAAGATAATCACATCTTCATCAGGATGAGTCATCTTGACTTATTTCTGTGCACAATCAATGTGAGCATCATGCTGAGAAAGCCAATCCATCCCGAGGATGAGGTCAATATCAGAATTACCAAGAACCACCGGATTAGCCAGAAATCGATAATCACCCATGCGAATAGACACATTCGGAGCCACCGAGTTGGAAGTCATTTGCAAACCCGGAGAAATAATCTTCAAAGGTCTAGGAATCCTCTCCGAAACCAATTCATGCTTAGCAACAAAAGGTCTTGAAATGAAGGACAACGAAGCACCCGAATCAAACAAGACTTTAGCTGGAAAAGAGTTAACTGAAAGGTTACCCAAAATGACATCAGAAGAATTCTCCGCTTCAGCTGCACTCATCAGATTCACCCTTGCAGACTTTGGATTATGCTTGACAATTGCTGTGCTCACAGGAGGAGGAGGTGGAAGGCGCTTCGGGTTCGGACATCTGTTGGCATAATGACCCTTCTGGCCACACTTGTTGCACACCACTTCTGAGAGAGGACGGAAATGAGAACCACTTGACTTGGAGCCTTGAGAATGAAACTGATTCTTCGACTGGTTGCTCGGATTGGGTGGGTGGGAGAAGCCACGTCCACTAGAGTTCTTGTTGTTGGAGTTGTTGGAGTTGTTGTAAGGAGCTCGAATCACTGGAGGAGGAGGAAGCCAAAATTTATGTTGCTTCGAGACCATCTGAGACGATGAGGAAGAGTGAACGGCATCTCGAATTCTCTTTTTAGAAGCCTCCATCTTAAGCTGAGCTGCCTCTTGTTTCAAAGCCATATTATAGAATTTGTCAAACTCATCGGGCTCGAACAAGGTGAGAGCAAGTTGAAGTTCATCTTTCAGACCTCCACGGAACTGGTAGATTTTGCTCTTAGCATCAGGAATGTCTTGCTTAGCATAGCGGGCGAGGTTTTGGAACTTGACATTATACTGGTAGACTGTCATAGAGCCCTGCTTCAGGTTGCGGAATTGCTCACGCATACCCTCGATGACACTTGTAGGAATGTGGTGAGAGCGAAAGTCCTTGCAGAAATCCTCCCAAGAGATCACACGACCTGGCCTGGAGTCTTTGTACTGCTGCCACCAGTCAGCTGCTTGGTCTTTGAGTTGGAAGGCTGCAAACTTCACATAGTCCTCTTCTCTTACGTTACTGCACTCAAAATGCTTCTTTATATCGGTTAACCAATCTTCAGCATCAAGAGGGTCGACACAGTAACTGAAAGCTTTTGGATTATTGCCAAGAACTGGTTGAGAGTAGCATGGTGCTGCTGGTTGAAGAAGTTGCCTTGATTCCCTGGAACACCCTGATTAGCTTGATTAGCTTGCATCTGCTGCATCATCTGCATCAACATCTGGGTGTTCTGAGTTGTAGTCTGCATAATCGCTCTCCAAGCCTCAGACGGAGGAGGAGGGGAAGGAGGACGATGTGGGACCTCTTCACCCTCTGGGTTAGCGTTGGGAACCCTTTTCGGAGACATCCTGAAAGAGATGACCACGAATCAGCAATTGATTGACAGAAGGTATAAGCTGAATCAATGGAATGAATTGCAACAAGTCTTCACAATAATCATTCGAACAATAGGAACAAATGAAATCATTCGAACAAGAGGAACGAATGAAATTCTCAGTTAAATGATAACATCAATCTTCACGAGAAGCCACATAGGGGACAAAAGGTAAAATAAGAAAAACAACAAGGTACAGACGGGAACAAACACAAGATAGGAGCTTCGTTCTAACATCTTTGTGCTGAAGGCATATGCACGTGTTACGAAAGGGTTTTGCAATCCCCGGATCAGCATAGCCAAGGACCCTTTAAGATGCAACTCCCGATCGGAACATCGGTCATAATACCACTTCACTCAATGTAGAACCCCGAACTCGCTAACCTGCATTCGTTGGAAGAATGCCTACGATCTACTGGATAAACCCACCTATTAATTTCCGAAAGATTCTAGTTATGCAATCAGGTGTTGGGGATACAGGGGAAGCACCGCGCAATCAACTCTAAACCTACATCCAGCTGTATCCATCCTTCAACACATAACCAGTCTTTCTCGAAAACTGTCTACCCCGGACCTTCGAAAAGCATCCACTATAACAAGCTATGGCAATACTCCCGAACTACCTCCCCAGTACTGGGTGATGTCGGGGTTATCTTGCCACTAACCGTATAGGAGAGATTTTTGATGTCGGCCGTCTTAAGTATTTAGTACTGCCGTGATATGCTTGTGACGACAATACCCTGAAGCTCAACTCCCCGGGACACTGCCACAACCCCTAAAGCCAGGAGGCATCGAGAACAATATTCTCGTCACAAGAACATCGAAACAATCCCAGAATACTCGCGAGATTCCTAAAAAAAATCTGGTGCAATTTTTGAAAGTAGAAGAGGCAAGAGTAGTCGTCAGGAGTCCTCACCAGAGAGAAAGGAGTTGAGAAGCAAAGAAATCCTACTCTCTGATATAATATATATGACTCAAAATATTTTCAGTGTGTGCCTAGACTCGACCGTCAACGATTCGATCAATCAGTGGGGGCTCCTAGGTCGGAGAAGGCTCTGAATACCAACTTGTAATGCCCAGGATGGGACTAAATCTCCTACGTGTCGAGGCACGACTTAGAGACTTAACCCCATGCTGGAATGATCGCAAGTCTGGTATCTTTGCACAACTCATGTAAAAGATGGGGATGGAAAACATAAAATAGTTGGCTTACACTCACCACGTCACACAAATACAATACATGTCTCAATCATCATACATTAAAACATCACAACCCTCTAAGGGTAAAATCCAAATGACAAGATACCAAACATAATTTAAAACCACAGGTCGGATCGAATCCTAGTAGAAGTCTCCACTACTGATCATCAGGATAACGAACATAGTATCGACTACGCTCCTCGTCGTACTCCCAGTCTAGCTCGGTGCCATCACCTGGATAGCTCACCATCGGACCTGCATCTGGTGTGGTGAAGTAACTGTGAGCCACAGAGGACTCAGCAATCCCGTTCCCGGGTAACACGACTCTTTAAGCCTTGGGAGAGGATAAGGCTGAAGAAAAGAATAAGTGTCTGCAGCAGCAACTAGCACTAGCTTACGTGAGAGAGTGCGAGAAGAGAAGGCCTCAGTCAAGAGATGATCACGAAGTGATCCTAGCTAAAGCTCAACAAACATAACCCCACCGTGTTCAACTCCCGAATCCCTATTCGGAAATTGACAGTCACGGTACACACGCTGGTAGTGTATTAGAACAATGTGCCAAGTTATCTACAACCGGATATTAACAAGCTCCCATCCGCCACATAACCGCGGGCACGGCTTTCGAAAGTTCATAACCCTGCAGGGGTGTTCCAACTTGGCCCATGACAAGCCCACGATCCGCGGAGTCGCAACTCCAAAGTGGGAAGACCCGAGTATTCTCGGAATCCCGTGCTCAAGATACTCCGAACTAAGGTAAGGCTAATCCAGCAAATCCTCCCGGCGTGCCGACACCCTGATAGTAGCCGCGCGTATCTAGTCTTAGGCCACGACCGGATGAGCGCTACGTACAGATACCGAAGATCCCAGCGAACTGGGTGGTATCCGCAAGTGACTCTAGTTTGGACCAACACTCAAATCGAGCACTGGCCCAGGGGGTTGAATTAATTAAGCCTCGGGTTAATTACTCCCTCGGAAAGTTTTAGTTGTTAAGGCGAATAGTACCAAAGTTGGGACTTGCTGGAAAAGGCTTAGCACTTAGCGGTTTATCGAGGGGGTCACATACACCCCAACCGTGTTAGGAACGCATAATCAAGGAACATAGCACCGGTTTAAACGGTTCCTAACGGCATGAGTGGAACAAATCACCAAGCAAAAGGCTTAGCCTTCCACCCTTGCCAATATATAGATGATTTCATATTTAAGCATTTATATAGTGTGATATAACCCAACAAACTTCAACATGAAGCAAGCATCTTCGATCTTCACTTGCAACTAGCAATGCTATAAGAAGGGCTGAGCGAAGCGTACTTAGCCAAGCAACGGTTTGCATAGGTAGGGTGGTTAAACATGGTAATGGTTACAAGTAGGAGGCTGATAATAAAGACATGGGCATTGAGGCAAAACTATAGAGCGGAACTACTAGCAATAGGCAAAGATAGTAATGTTATCGGGGTTCGGTCATCTTGCCTGAAGTGTAGTCGTTCGGATCGTAAGAAGGGTCCTCGTGCTCAACCTCGTTGGTAACCTCGTGCTCGTACTCGTACTCGGTCTCAGCTTCCGGCTCTAAACAATACAATCACACAAGGCACGAATCAACAAGATGCAATGCGCACACCAAAATGATGGATGCACTAAGGAAGCACACGGAGCACGGAAAATAGCACTCAAGCAAATCACTTCAAAACATGATAACAATTGGAGATTATGAATCTACATGGAAAATCAATCAAGTTTCATATAAGACTCGCTGAAATCGGAGCTACGGGCTAAAAGTTATGCCCGAAACAAGAAACATGCGAAAGCTGAAAATTACAGCAACATAGCAACTTCGGAGCACTAGAAAAATAAGCTACAGCACTCAAACACCATGGCAAAGAGCATTAACATAAACTAGACATATCCTACAGCAAATAAGTCCAAAGGTGCACCCCCAAAGGAGCCACGGATCAATAGCAACAAGCTTGGACATATTGAACTTGACAATAAAATTCTGACAGCAGAATTTTATTGAAACTTTGGAGCAAAAGTTAAACCTGCTACAGCCACTTAAATAAGCATGTGAGAACATGAATGGAAAGCCACCAATATATACTACAAGGAACCATCAAGATCCACTCCTAAACTATCATGGTTTGTCCTAGAGCAGCAAGCAAAGATGGCATCAGAACGTTACAGATTTCTGACTTAGTGAAAATCCACTAAGTGTTAAATCAGCAGTTTCATCATGGCATCTAAAAGAGCAAGTTTAAGTCACCTCGAAACTAAACATGGCAAGTGGTAAGTACCACATCAAAGTACACATGATGGTGATTCCGAAACATACAAGCATGCATCATGGAGATAAACACAACGATAGCAAAGAGCTCAACAAGATGGCATTTCATAACAAGTGAAACAACATCACAGCCACATGGCACTTTGCAACGAAGATATACATGGCAAGAATAAATCTATCATGCATCCTAACACAAGCAACATGTAGAGCATGGCAAGACGAACACGTGGGCATGTCATTTGCATCATTCGGATAAACGAGCTAAAAGATATCACTATGCAAAGATGGCATAAAAACAACACATAACAACAGTTTATACCGGGATGCACTCTTGCAACAGAATAATAAGCATCTAGATGACCACAAACATGCATGGCACAATGGAATGAAACGTAGAGCTAATCACCACGAACGTCTGGACATCTCATTTGCGCAAATCGGAGTAACACACAAGAAGTTATCGCAGTTTGAAATAAGCATCAGACACAACAAAACTGGGGACTTAGAGATTTAGAGGCAACCTTCTCAGATCTGAAAAAGGTCAAACAGGCTCGTGGATCGGGCCCCGTCGGTGTGGATCAGCGCGGGATCCGGCCCGCTTTGGACCCGAGCGGGGCGAACGGTGGAGCTGGCCCGCTGGAGGGAGGCGAGCCGAGGCGCTCGGCGGCTTCGGGCCCAGGGCGGACGGCGGCTGGAGGTGGGATCGGGCAGGCGGCCCAATCCCTGGAGGCAAAACGGCCCGCGCGGGGCGGAGGAGATGCGGCCTGGCCCGACGGCTGCGCTGGCGATGCGGGAGGCCTGGCGGTCGCGGCGGCTGGAGGCTCCGAGCCTGGCCCAGGTCGAGGCGGAAGGCCCAGGCGGGAGAGACGGCGGGATCGGCCGATCGGCCTTCGATGGCGCCTGGCGAGCGGCCTGAATCGGGGCCTGCGCCCAGCTGGCGGGCTGGCGACCTTGGAGAGGTCTGCTGGGCGGCGCGGCCCAGCAGGGTTGGACCGGCGGAGCGGATCGATCGGGGCCTCCTGCCCCGATCCGATCTGGCGGAGCGCTCGATGAGTGGCGGCGGAGGCGGCACGGGGGCGTTGACCTGGCGCTGGAACGGAGGGAAAATCTGGATCTGGTCGTGGGCGCTCGTTCCCAGGAGCGACGCGGCTGCTGGTTCCTGCGGGATTCGAGGAGGGGACAGGAAAGTGGCGTTTTGGATCTGGTGTAGCACAAAAATTGAGGGGAGAAGGGGCTAGAGGTAGGTGGAGGGGATTTAGGCTGCCAAAAATGGCATGAGGGATGTTTATATAGGGTAGGTGCTAGGGTTTGAGGGATTTGGGGTGTTTTAGAGCCCTCCGATCGCGATCCGACGGATCCGATCGCGAGGGGAGTTAGGATGGGCCTAGAGGAGGGAAGTGGGCTGTTGTAGGGTTGTCTTGGGCCACAAAGTGGAGGCACTTTGAGCCCACGAGAATAACTGTTGGGGTAGCAAACGGACTCGAAACGCGACGAGATTTGACAGGCGGGTTACACACAACAAAACAACAACACACGATAAGTCTCGCGCCAAACCGGTAACGTTACACGGCCAAACAACAAAGTAGGTCTACGGGACGCCACGGACACGTGAGGGAGCTCCGGAACGCGAAACGGACAACGGGAAGGAATGCGTGGAACCGGATGCAACCGACAACACAAATGCAATGCGATGCACATGTCTACATGATATGAATGAATGCCACACACGCACACAACAAAACGACAAAAACCCGAAAGACAAAGAACCCGAAATGGAATAGATGAAGCCGGAGATATATTATATGCCCAAAAGGGAAAGTATTACATCCGGGGCATTACAGGTCATCCTTGACGAAAGCATTTCTGTGACGCGCGATTTATTGTCATGGAAGTGGACACTTCCGTGATGATAATTTTGGTAATGTCATGGAACACTTCTACGACAACACATGTATGACTATCTTCATTCTGTCATAAATTTGTCATGGATGTACATGCATGACAGAAAACGTGACCTACAGTGACAAACACGTATCATCACGGAAGTGTATTTTTTTGTAGTGTCAGCCACGGCTGCTTTCCCTCCTTTCTTCTTAACAGCGGCATATCGGTCTTTGTATTGGGACAATCTTTGATGAGCGAACAACAATGCTTGAGAGTAAATGGCTTGTTCTTGTGCCAGGCCTTGAAGGCTTCCAAAGATTGGAATGCCTACACAATTAATGATGATGCCATAAATGTAATAGCGAAGGACACAAGATGCATCAAACATAAACATGGCATGCAATGGAAAATACGAGAGGTTCATAACAAGTCACCAACACCTAGGCCACTCACGATACGAGCTTGGACCCTCTCAAGCGCGGCACAATACTTGTTGCACTCATGTTGAATGGACCCCATCTCTTCTGGATCGAGTTGATGCCGTGGGTGCTCGCAAACTTGTAGGGGGCAAACTTCCTTTGCTCATGAAAGGTTTTGTGAACTCCCATCCAGAAGATGAATCATTTTTGCTCGACACCTTTTGTGGGATCTTGGCCTATCTCCGTCCAACTCTCACAGATCAAAGTGTCCTCCTCTTGGGTGTATGATCCCGTGCGAATGCTTTGCCTCCTCCTTTGTGCGTCGGTCCTCTGGATGAGCTCATCGATAAACATCAATGGCTCCTCCACAATGTCAACCACTTCTCCTCATCTTCGCAATACAAGTTATCATCGTCATGCCATGAGTTGCCATGGTTTTCAATCTCATCTTCATCATGGCCACCCATAAGTCATCACCATACTGGTCGTGATCGTCCTGGCTTTGGGTTGCGTCGAGATCGAAAGCATGGCCTTGGTTGTCGACGTGCAAGGCCTCACCACAACCCTCGAAGATGATGTTCTCCATGAACACGGTGTAGTGAGGGTCGTCGACCGTCGGCGTTGGCAATGACACTTCATCGAACAACTTGTGGGCGCGAGCAAGGTTGGTCATAGGAATCGGCCGAGGCTGCTTCCTTTGCGTCCCGTCGGATGGCTGGCCCATGCCTTTGTACCCCGACGTCACATTGAGATTGATGACGCCCACTGCCGGGATGGCAAGGGTGGCCGATGTGACCACATTGTCGTCTAGTGACATGAAGAACCATGTCCAGCCATGGCCATGCAGCGCGGACGATACTCGGGCGTCTCCGGTGTGATGGACGAGATGGGTGACCGGTACTGTGGAGGATGAACGGTCGACGAGTCTGTGCTAGTCACGCCATGGCAGTGACCGAGAGAATGACCGACGGGGTTCGGCATAACCCTAACACGAGGAGGGTGTGCGCCTTTGCGATGATGGACTCCTTGTCATCGATGTCGGCCTGGTGTTGCGCGGCACGCAGCGCGACCGCCTCGGAAGCGAAGTCGGCGGCGGCTTTGTTCTTCGCCGCAACAGTCCACCGGTTCCTCATCTTGGCTGATTCATCGTCGAGCTTGGTGAGCTCCACCAGCGTGAGTTCTGACCGCGGCTTCTTGGGACCCTTCTTATTCACCGCGGGGTGCGAGGTAGCGGCCAGGTCTCCAGGATTCTTCGGGGCGCCGTCCATGGAGGAGGGAGGGTGTCAGGGATATGGTTAGTAGGTATGAACCGGATATTGTAAACCGGCTTAGTTATATTGTACTTGGTTTTAATATTTTAGTAGAGACTACGCCCCATAAGATTTCAAGGCCCATGTATAGAAGTACGGTTTGTAAACCGCCAAGAGATGTAACTTGAGAGATAGGAAAGAAAAGACAGAGACCGAGGCGGACACGATTATGAGCCGGCCTCGGGACTCTGTAAACCGGACCAGGCGTCACCTCTATATAAAGGGACGACCCGGCGACGGTTCAAGGACAAGCAACAAACAATCCGTCGAGACACAGGCAAAGCGAATCCGCTCCCTGTAAACCGACGCCCAAGCAATACCAAACAACTAGACGTAGGCTTTTACCTTCTCCGAAGGGGCCGAACTAGTATAAATCCTCTGTGTCCTTTGTGTGCCATGAATCCTTTCAAGCTAACCCGTGCGATGGTTCCATCATCAAGTCCATTAAACCGGACATCTGCCGTGTTATTTCCACGACAGTTGGCGCCCACCGTGGGGCCTGCGCACGATGGTTTCGAGTTCTTGAAAGGCGGCTTCGAAGGGTTAAAGGGTTACGCAGTCGGCCGGATGACCAAGAGTCGTCGTGGCCGGATCTACATCGACGACGCGGGTTGGGGACCGGAGGCCGATTCGATCGAATACGGGTACCGGGTCCCCTTCGGCAGCATCCAAGTCTTCATTGGCAAAATTGGTGAACCGGGACCTGAGCCGGACACCCTCCCCAACATCGTCGAGCCGGCTCAGCGTACGAGATCGGCCCGGATTCAGCCTGCCATGAAGCATGTGTTCGTTGGAGCAATTCACGGAGGCCAAGCCGAGGACGGATCAACATCTGATGGTGCAACCGTCGTCTACTCAGATGACGAGTCTTCATCCGGGGAAACTGAATCTCTGTATCAGTTGCGGGACGGCCGGTCTGAGGGCGAGTCCGATGGAAACAGTATTCTGGACCCCTTTGGCCCGCCAAACCGGGTGGCGGTCTTCATGGCCGGTTCACAACCCCCGACGAACGGAACAACAGCAGAGGCTGGTGCAGGGGGAAGCGGTTCAAATCCTTCCCTTACTGAAGTTCTATCCACCTTGATCGAGGAGTTCACAGCTAAGGCAGTGGAGGTCGTAGCTCCAGCAGACAAGGCGCAACATGATGCAGCGCTTCTTCAGTTGAAAGCCCGGATCGATCAGTTAAAGGAGGATTTAAAAGCGGAAGGAGAGATGTTAGCCATAAGACAAGCAGAGTTGGATGATCAAGCCTTTCATTTAAGGATGGAGCAGGCTTCTGTGGAAGGAGTAAGGGGGCGAAAGTATCGATCCCGCCTACCCCCGGGTTACGAATCTGCGAATTTGTTCAAAACACCTGGGGCTGGGGCCAGTAATAATCCGGCCTTAAACCGGAGAAGCCCACCGGCTCGGGATGAGCCGGTTCAGCAGCCCGCCGCAGAACGGGAGCGTCGGATTACATCGGCGCCTTATGTTCCTGTCCCTCCAGGACACTATTCAAACCCTTTGGATAATATTGCTGCAGCGGCAGCGCGGTTGGCCGCTTTACCCGTGGAAGAAACGTCCCCGGTGGCGATAGAGGCGCGCAGGGCCCAGAAGCTACTTAATACGGCATTAATACAGCAGCAAGCATACTCTCATAGCAGGGAAAGGTTACATTCAACACCACGTCCCAACCGAAGTTATTCTAGACATTGGGAGGAGCCAGAAGTGTCTAGCAGTGAGCGCAGGAGACATCAGCACAAGCAGGATAATCCGGCAAGGGCGGAGATGCCAGCCCCGGACCTAAACCGGCCTAGATCGGAGGCCAGAGAGGAAATTCGTCAGTCGACGCCGGTTCACACAGCTACTACAGGGACATGAGCTACAGCGAGCGGTTTTGGGATACAATGTCTTGTCCCCGCCTTACGGAGCGTTAAGTTGCCCAAGGATTTCAAAGGACCTCGCAAGGTGCCTAATTACACAGCCGATTTACCACCCGAAGCTTGGGTGGAGAGTTACGAGATGGCCATGGAGATGCTGGATGTGGATGAATCGGCTTGTGCCAAATATTTCACTATGATGCTTGAAGGCACGGCCCGGACTTGGCTGAAGGCGCTACCTCCGAATTCTATCGGGTCGTGGGGGGAGCTGCGCAGTCAGTTCATCAAAAACTTCAAGGATACATGCAAGCAACCGATGTCGGTGATAGATTTAGCAGCCTGTGTGCAAGGAGAGCAGGAGTCTACAGCAGCTTGGGTACGCAGAGTGGCGGAGATTTTACACTCTTCGAATGGTATCAATCCTAGTACGGCAATAGTGACGTTAGAAAACAATTGCCGGTTTGAATCTTTAAAGTTAAAGCTCGGACGGCTTAAGCGGGACTGTAATGACATGGGGACTTTAATGAGTGCCCTGGTGAAATACGGAGACTCGGATAATACCAAGTATCCGGAAGCGGAAGGAGATAAAACGGGGAAGGCCGGCAAGTCTGGTAAACCGGCGCCGGTTAATCCGGTTTCTTCAAGCTTTTTGGGTAAACGGAAGGCAGAAAATAGTTCCGATTTTGTTGCTAATACACAGGCTCAAGGCGGTCTTCAGGTCAATCAGCAGGGTTCCACTCTCCAAACCGGCGGAGGAAACCCGGGTTGGGAGCAGGATTTGGATCAACCCTGTCTAAAGCATAGCGGAAGAGGGAGGATTGCAAGGCATACTATAAGAGAATGCATACCCTTTATGAAAGCAGGGAACGGCCGTTTTAATCCTCCTAGCCGGCCTCCGAACGGCGTTTCAGGGCCCGGGTTTTATGGTCCGGGTTATCAAGGGAACAACTCCGGATCAGGATATAGGGGCAACAACGGCGGTTATCAATCCCGGCCAGGCGGCCAAAATGGTCAAGGGAACTACAATGGTCAGGGAAATCAATCGCATCATCAAGGTGGTTACAATGGTCAGGGAAGTCTATCACATCATCAAGGTGGTTATCATGGTCAGGGAAATCAATCGCATCATCAAGGTGGTTACAACAATCAGAATAATCAGCAGCAGGGCCAAGGGAGTTACAATAACCAAGGAAACCAGCAGCAACAGCGTCCGCAACAACAGCAGCAATCCGGATACCAGAGTAATCCGAAGGAGTTGAGCAGCGGTCAATATCATGTTTTCACCACGAGTTTATGTAAGAGAGACCAGAAGGTTTTAAGGCGGACTGTTAATGCAGTAGAACCGGCGACGCCACAATTCCTCCGATGGTCAGAGCAGCCCATTGTATGGAGCAGAGAGGACCATCCGTTACGCGTAGATAATCCGGGACATTTGGCATTGGTGGTAGCACCTCAGGTGGGAGGATACAAGTTTACTAAAGTCCTCATGGACGGAGGTAGCAGTATCAATATATTATATTACGAGACCTTTCGTCGTATGGGTCTGACAGATAAAAAGTTAAGGACATCAAACACAGTGTTTCACGGGGTGGTCCCAGGTAAGTCAGCTTATCCAGTTGGTAAGATTGACTTAGAAGTTACCTTTGGAGATGAGCATGATTCCAGATCGGAGATGATCACTTTTGAAGTTGTCAAAATTAAAAGTCCGTATCATGCTTTGTTTGGAAGGACGGTTTATGCTAAATTTATGGCTAGGCCATGTTATGTTTATTTGCAGCTTAAGATGCCGGGTCATAAAGGCACGATTACGGTGCATGGCAGTCGTAAGATAGCAGTGGAGTGTGAGGAAGGTGATGCAGCTTATGCAGAAGCGGTATGTGCCACGGAAGAGTTAAAATTTTATAAAGATAACATTGATCCGACAGATATGACTCCGCTGAAGAAACCAACTACCGAGCATGATCCGGCTTTGAAGTTCAAGTCAGCGGAAGAGACTAAGCAGGTTGATTTTGTGCCTGGAGACTCGTCTAAGCAATTCACCATCAGTGCTAACCTGGATCCCAAATAGGAAAGCGCGCTCATCGAGTTCATCCGTGAGAACCGGGATATCTTTGCATGGAAACCTTCTGACATGCCAGGTATACCGAGGGAACTCGCTGAGCACAAGTTGAATATTGATCCGAAGTTTAAACCGGTAAAACAGTATCTGCGCCGCTTTAATGAAGAAAGGCGCAAGGCTATAGGAGAAGAAGTGGCCAGACTTTTGGCGGCAGGGTTCGTAGTGGAAGTTTTTCATCCGGAATGGTTGGCTAATCCGGTGCTGGTTCTAAAGAAGAATGGGAAGTGGAGGATGTGTGTGGACTACACAGACCTCAATAAAGCTTGCCCGACTGATCCTTTTGCTCTACCTCGCATTGATCAGATTATTGATGCCACAGCAGGGTGTGAGCGGCTGAGTTTTCTAGATGCGTATTCAGGTTATCACCAGATCAAGATGGCAGTTGAGGATCAAGAGAAGACGGCCTTTATAACCCCTTTTGGTGCTTTTTGCTATGTGTCTATGCCCTTTGGGCTCAAGTGTGCACATGCAACTTATCAGCGTTGCGTTCAGAATTGTTTGAAAGGGCAGATAGGAAGGAACGTGCATGCTTATGTGGATGACATCGTGGTCAAATCAAAGAAGGAAAGAACAATGATAGAAGACCTCAGAGAAACCTTTGATAATCTTCGGGCTTACAGGATGATGCTTAATCCGGAGAAATGTGCTTTTGGTGTACCAGCTGGTAAGCTTCTGGGATTCCTGGTCTCGAACAGGGGAATAGAAGCCAACCCGGAGAAGATCAAGGCCATCACATCCTTGACAAAACCGGTTTGCGTCAATGATGTTCAGCGCATAGCTGGCCGGATCACGACGCTGAGCCGGTTTATCAGTCGTTTAGGAGAAAAAGCGATCCCGCTTTATCAAATGTTGAAGAAAACAGACCGGTTCATTTGGAGTGATGAGGCAAATACAGCGTTTGAGAATCTGAAACAGCAACTAGCAAAACCACCGGTTTTAGCTGCTCCCATTGATAAGGAGCCTTTGCTGTTATATGTTGCTGCGAATACACGGGCAGTCAGCGTTGCGATTGTGGTGGAGCGCAAGGAAGCAGGGAAGGAACATCCGGTTCAACGCCCGGTTTATTATGTGAGTGAAGTACTCATCGAGTCTAAGCAAAGGTACCCTCATTGGCAGAAGTTGGTATATGGGGTGTTCATGGCAAACCGGAAACTGAAGCATTATTTCCAAGGGCATCCAATAACTGTGGTTAGTTCAGCTCCGTTGGGAGACATAATCCAGAATAGGGAAGCTACAGGCAGGGTAGCCAAGTGGGCCATTGAGCTCAGTCCGCATGAGTTGAAGTATGTACCACGTACTGCTATAAAATCTCAGGCATTGGTCGACTTCATCAATGACTGGACAGAATTGCAGACTCCTGAGGAGAAGCCGGATCTTACTTATTGGACGATTCACTTCGACGGTTCAAAGCAGTTGGAGGGCTCGGGGGCTGGAGTTGTCTTAACTTCCCCCAGAGGTGATAAATTTTGTTATGTCCTCCGGTTATTATTTCCTTGTACTAATAATGCAGCAGAATATGAGGCGCTACTTCATGGTTTGCGATTGGCAAAAGAGATGAATTTGAGCCGGGTTAAGTGCCTGGGCGATTCAGACCTAGTGGCACAGCAAGTTTCGGGCAAGTGGGATTCAAGGGATCCCCTCATGGCGGCTTATCGACGAGAAGTTGAAGCGGTCGCAGGATATTTCAAGGGATATCAGGTGGAGCATATAGACCGGTGGAGGAACGAAGCAGCCGACACTTTAAGCCGGCTAGGATCGCAACGTAAACCGGTACCACCAAACACCTTTTTGGATGAATTGCACAGACCTTCGGTTCAAGTACCTTCAGAGAACGACCTAGCTGTTCCGGATCCAGAAGCACAGTTGGTTGCAGTAACCCATGTTATTCTGGATTGGACGGTACCCTATTTGGTGTACTTAAGCCGAGGAGAGTTACCGGAGGACGAAGACGAAGCACGGAAGATAATCCGGCGTTCCAAATCTATGACAATTGCCAACGGAGAGCTACACCATCGTAGCACTTCTGGAGTATTTCAACGGTGTGTTTCAGCTGAGGAAGGTTGTGAGATTCTAAGAGAGATTCATGAAGGGGATTGTGGTCATCATGCCGGATCAAAATCTTTAGTGGCTAAAGCTTTTCGACATGGCTTTTATTGGTTAACCGCGCATGCAGATGCGGCGGACCTGGTCCGCAAGTGTGACGCTTGTCAGAAGTTCTCAAGACGTGCCCTTGTTCCGGCACAGGAACTCCGGATGATACCAATAACTTGGCCTTTTGCAACTTGGGGGCTTGACATGGTTGGTCCTTTCAAGAGATCCCAAGATCAGAAAACTCATCTACTGGTAGCAGTAGACAAGTTTACGAAGTGGGTTGAAGCGGAGCCTATAAGCAAGTGTGATGCGGCAACAGCGGTCAAATTCATCAAAAAAGTAATATTCCGGTTTGGTTTTCCACACAGCATCATCACAGATAATGGCACCAATTTATCTCAGGGTGAGATGGAAGAATTCTGTCAACGAGAGCATATTCGTTTGGACGTGTCTTCTGTGGCTCACCCCCAATCCAATGGTCAGGCAGAAAGGGCAAATCAGGAGATTTTGCGAGGAATCAAACCCCGGCTTATGACACCTTTACAGAGAACCCCAGGTTGTTGGGTTGAAGAATTACCATCTGTCCTTTGGAGTATTAACACTACACCAAACCGGTCTACAGGTTATACACCTTTCTTCATGGTTTACGGCGCAGAAGCAGTTCTTCCAAGTGACATACGCCATGATTCACCGAGGGTAGCGGCCTATGTGGAAGCTGTTAATGAGGAGTCAAGACAAGACAGTTTGGATCGGTTGGATGAAGAGCGTGATATAGCTGCAGCACGGTCGGCGATTTATCAGCAAGATCTGCGCAGATATCATAGCCGCCGGATTAGAACCAGGACATTCCAGGAGGGTGACTTGGTACTTCGGCTTATCCAAGATCAAACAGATATGCACAAGCTATCCCCGCCATGGGAAGGGCCCTTTGTGGTCAGCAAGAATTTACACAACGGTTCATATTACTTGGTGGACATTCGAGAACACAAGGATTCACGGACATCAGAAGAGGAGACGAAGAGGCCGTGGAACATCGCCCATTTACGGCCATACTACACTTGAGCTATGTGCTCCAATGTATCCTATGTATATATTATGAATAATGAATAAACCGGCATCCTCGGTAAACCGGGGGCTCAGCCCTTTCTCCATATACACAAATTTTGCGACAAATAACCATATCAGTTTGTTATCAAATATCATATTTCAATGTTGGCCGGTTTTAGAAACTAATCTTTGCAGGATATGTGAAGGAGCGGTAGAACTCTCGGGAACAAGAGATTATATCCGGTTCAAGAAGAGAAAAACCCCATAAAAAAAAAGAAGAAAAACCCACAGAGTCAGGAGGAACTTTAAAGGCCCCTTGGGACAGTCCGGTTTGCCCACGTCCCATTGATTGGCTATGTTTATGATTCCTTGGGCCCTCTGAACAGTTGATACGCTCACGTTCAGGGATGGCTTGGCCCCTTGGGACAGTCCGGTTTGCCCACGTCCCATTGATTGGCTATGTTTATGATTCCTTGGGCCCTCTGAACAGTTGATACGCTCACGTTCAGGGATGGCTCGGCCCCTTGG
>LR738710.1:241649563-241674154 GCA_902687465.1 Secale cereale
CCCCCTGAACAGTCGATACGCTCACGTTCAGGGATGGCTCGGCCCCTTGGGACAGTCCGGTTTGCCCACGTCCCATTGATTGGCTATGTTTACGATTATATGGCCCCCTGAACAGTTGATACGCTCACGTTCAGTGATTGGCTAGGCCCCTTGGGACAGTCCGGTTTGCCCACGTCCCAATGATTGGCTATGTTTACGATTATATCGGCCCTCTGAACAGTTGATACGCTCACGTTCAGTGATTGGCTAGGCCCCTTGGGACAGTCAGGTTTGCCCACGTCCCAATGATTGGCTCGGTTTTTATTTGCGGTTCTATCGGCCCTCTGAACAGTCGATACGCTCACGTTTAGTGATTGGCTAGGCTCCTTGGGACAGTAGGTTTGCCCACGTCCCATTAAATTGGCTGAACCTTGTTTTTGAGCCTGGCAGCTCTTTGAAAAAGCCTCGACTACATGGTCTGATTTATAAGAATTGTGTGTTTCTTGATGTTTTTTGTGTTGCATAACCTTTTAAACCGAGTGGAACAGCTCCAGAAGTTGACCACCTATCTATAATGTTATAAGTCTGGGTCATAAACACCAGCGAGAATTAAACCGGTGTTCATCATAACCCGGATCGACCTTCATGATGAGCCAACAGGTTGGCAGTACACGATCAGTTATAATGACCGGTGTTTTTTAAACCGGCCTGGTTTTGACTATAAGTCTCCAGTATGAGACAAAACAATGACCGGAGTTTATTAACCCGACCAAGTTGTGACCAAGCCTGGTGTTCATTCAAACCTGGATGGGGTATCAGGCGCAAGTTACAAATTTCTGAACCAAGATGAGAAAGATTTATCGACAAGATGAACCGAAGAGTTTCAGGTGTTTATTAGAATTGATGAAGACCGATTAAGGTGACTTTAACATCCTGACCGGTTTAAGGTATATTGGCTACATACATCTCAGGTATCACAGTTATTTTTTAAGATATGCTTATTAGATGTGTCAAGAGAGCAAGTTAATCCGTCCAGTGGTAAGCCACTAGGACATGTTTTTCAATATTTTTATGAACAGAACAAGGCATCCGCATCAATCAACAAGTCAACGAACGAATACTTCATGAAGACCAAATGTCGGATCAAAGCGCATTAAGTTGCAGCTAAACTTATTACAAGGCACAAAAAGCCAAATAGTTGGAAGCATTGTTTGACGGAATAACAATCATGATTACAACAATAGCATTCAAGATTGTGCTGCTCCTGGCTGAGATGGCTGGCCACCGTCTTGCTCCGTAACGTCTTCATCCTCGTGAAGCGGTTGAAAATCCGGTGCACGCCAATCAATCTTTGCCAAGGCACGGAAATATACTTCATCGTTGATAAGCTCAGCAGGATCAATATCAGGAGCAAAGGTGTGAGGACGAACCGGCGGAATTAAGTTTACAACATCGTAAACCGGTCGCTCCACCCGCTCGTTCTGGAGGTTATATGATGGATGATATCGCGACAAGTCAGATTCCACCGCAAGCTTGCTGGCGAGGGGACGCATCTCCTTTGTCAGGGCATAAAGGTCTTTTTCATTGAAGGTTGAACTGTCCTCCTTGGTATCAGGAAATCCGGTTAACACCTCCTCCGGATCAATGTCCGGGACCCAAGCTTTAGCCCTCGTAAGGGCCAGAAGAGCACCTCCTCGAGCAGCCGATTTCTTAACCTCTTCGAGACGAGCCGGTAGAATGGACAAACTGTTCAAAGTATCTTGGATAGTTGAAGGAGCCGGCTTACCAAATGAAGTGGCACTGATAATCCGTTGCGCTCCGGAGTACAACTGTTCGACCAAGGTATAGCAGGCTTTCAGTTTCTTCCGTAAGTCGTCCCCAAGATGGGAGACACGGCGTCCTACATACAACAATGACAGTTAAACCGGTGCAAGTCACAGGTTACAAAGATAAGGACAGGAGTTCAAATTATACTTACCAAATATAGCAGAGGTCATCAAGTCAATTTGGCGCTTTAACCCGGTCAATTCTTCAGTAACCGGATTAAGCGCTCCTTCGGCATCCTGAACACGTTTCTCAAGATCTTTTTTCTGGACTTCAAAAGTAGTCCGCTCCTCATCAAAGAACCTCTTCAAGTCTTCAGCAGTCTTTAAACTTACTTGAAGTTCTGTCTTAGTCTTTAAAGCGGCTGACTCAGTCTCCGTAAGCCGGCTTCGAAGTTCACTGATCTCCAGAGCATTCCGGTTCAGCTCAGCCTGCAGACAAAAGTTCAAAAGCAAGATTAGAAATTACAAGTCTCAAGCACACAACCAAGTTGTCTACTAGACACTTGGGGGCTAATGGCAGTTGAAGTAATACAGCAAAGACAATTTGAAAGTACAAGTCTCAAGCACACAACCAAGTTGTCTACTTGACACTTGGGGGCTAATGGCAGTTGAAGCAATGCACCAAAGACAATTTGAAATTACAAGTATCAACTACATAACCAAGTTATCTACTTGATACTTGGGGGCTAATGTACGGATCAGCAGTTCAAACTACAAAGTTCCGGATTACCTTCAGTAAAGCAGATAAACCGGAACTTGGGGGCTGCTATGAGATAAAGATGCGTCAAAAAAGCAAAGTCAGAAGAGGAAACTTACTTCATATTTTTCTCTCATCAGGTTCACCAGGCTGGCTTCATAATCCCGGCTGCTGTGGAGCCGGTTTAAATATCCGAAATAAATATCTTGAGCACTCATACTAGAAAGACTGGATATATCAGTACTCCACTTCCCTTTTTCCTGGGCTATTTTTTCCGCTTTAGCTGTATGCTTTGCTAAAACGGTGGGTTCAGCTGGAGCAACGTAAGCAGCACCAGTAACCACAACATTAGGAGAAGTGGGTTCATTGGGAGGAATAACTTCAACTTGAGCCGGATTAGGAGACGCCGGGTTAACTTGAGGAGAATTAAACCGGGCCGGACTTGGTGGATCTTGGACATTTTCTGCAACAGGAGTTTCAAGAGCAGGTTCTTCAACCGGAGCCGCAGGGGTACCTTCTGGAGGAACAGCTGTGGATGGATCAATCACCGGTTCATCAGCAGAAGGATCAGCAACAGGCTTATTCGCCTTGGGCTTTTTGCTGGGTTTCGGTTTGCTGGAAAACAGGCAAAATAAGTTAGCCTTATAAAGGGAAAGGGGGTGTCATAAACCGGAAGAGGTGAAGAGAGAGTTACCCCGGAACGGTCTTCAAAGGAGGAAGCTGTGTAGCGGTCGATTCGCCGGAAGAAGACAGCGGAGTTTCCTGATAGTCAGGATCAGACGGTTTAAGGGGTTTTCGGATAAGTCCGGCCTTGGGATGAAGAGGAGTCGGAGAGAGTATCACCTCAGCACGACGCTTTCGAACCGGAGTTAATGAGATTCCAGATGACTCCACCGCCAGGCCACTGTGGCGAGTGGTCCGGCAAAAAGCTTCGTGCTGTTGCTTCTTCAAAGTAAAGTTAGGATCCAACTTAGCATAAGGATGAGAAAATTGATATTTTCTGACGGTCCGACGGCTTTTTTGAGGAAGAGGTTCTGAATCAGAAGAAATAAGGGTTACCTCAATCTCAGCCGGGTTATCACCTTCAAGCGGTTCCTGTGAAAAGGCATCATTAGATATGATTACAAGTACATGAAAGCGAGACTTAAACCGGAGTAAGGCATACCTCGGAGTCCGGATCATCATCCTCAGAAGGAGAACCGGCATCGACGGCTGCTTTCCTTTTCTTGTTTGCAGGGGTTTTCCGGCGAGCCTGCTTTACAGTTTTCTCCTGAGGTTTTCTCCTCCAGAAGGGGTCATCAGCCTAATTGAAAAAAGCAAAGGCAAGTGAAAGACGGTTCAAAGAGGACGGTTTACAAGTGCATGGTAAAGAGAACTTACTTCGGGCAGCTTGTTCTTCTTAAAGTACGGGGCCAAGCCAACTTTAGAGCAGTCTGTTAAGGTGGGATTTATGATCTTCTTGGCTGACTCCACTACCTCCGATTCAGAAAGTTTATCCTTGGTAAACCTCTGAGGATCATCCGGTTTACCAGAGTATTTGCACATTAACTTAGGACGCCGGCTTAAGGAAAGGATGCTCCAAGATAGCCAGCATCGAAGGAAATCAGTACCATTCAAACCATTTGCCATGAAAGCCCTCAGCTTGGACAGTTGTGGTGAAAATCGGGTCCGTTCAGCAGCACTAAGCCGTTGTGGCAAGGGGTGATTCGCCGGAATACGAGTTTCACGATAACCCGGCAAAGGATTTTCACCTTCAGGAGAAGTGTCTACACAGTAAAACCAGGACTTGTTCCAATCCTTTGGATGGGTGTGTAAAGCGGCGTGGGGAAAAACTACGTCCCTCCTTTTCTGAATACTAATCCCACCAAGTTCTTGGTGAGGTCCGCTGGTGAATTCAGTGCGCCGGTTTGCATGGAAGAAATCCCGGAATAAATCAACTGAAGGCTCCTCTTGCAGATACACTTCAGAAAATACTTGGAAATCGCAAATGTTGGAAACATAATTTGGTCCGATATCCTGTGGGTGCAGCTGGAAAGTGGCAAGAACATCCCGGAAAAATCTTGAACCGGGGGGAGAGAAGCCTCTGGAGATGTGGTCCAGAAATACGATGACTTCCCCGGATCTAGGAGTAGGAGGGCATTCATTACCCGGAGCACGCCATTTTAGCTCAGCCTGAGGGCCTAATGTGCCGACTTTCGACAGCTTGATTAAGTCATCCTCAGTCACGACGGAACGGACCCAATCGCAGGAAACATACTGCTTAGCCATAGAACAAAGTGCTGAAGAAGATAAAGTACAGAAACAGATTATGAACGTACAATGATCCGGGATCTATTTATATTATACAATGGTTGAAACTGAGAACTAGCTGGCAAGGTTAAACCGGCAATCATAAAACAAGTTATACCATTTCCGGTTTAAATGGCAGTTGAAGAGGAACAGTTCAAATCATTGCGTCAGTTTATATCATTTCCGGTTTATGGCATATCAATTTAAACCGGAACATACTTAGTGAATCTACCGAGGAGAAAAACAGGTTTCCAAATGATTGCTAAGGGGGAAAGATCTGAGTATGCTGAGGAAAAGAAACTAATCTAAGAGACTCAAAGAAAAGCTACACAGACTTTTTACTAAAAAGATGGATTTACATGTCAGACAGGAGCAATAAAGATTCGACGCATCTACAGCGGAGTAAAAATGGAGAAGATCGAAAAGCAAAACTACTACGCGTCACAGGCTCAAAGAACGAACAAGACGAAGCTTTGCTGAGAGCTCTAATGGCGGAACGGATAAATCTACAGCATTATGACGGTGAGATCTAAGCTAGTACTAAGCGGAAGATCTGCTGACTAGGGCCTAAAGGTCACAAATTTTCTATGGGGAACGTATCTACGAAGAGGCGAAGTTTCATTGGAAGCCCTAATGGCGGAAGAACAAAGTGAAGTGCCGGTAGACGCAGATCAACAGTAAGGAGGATGAACATACCTGGGACAGCGAGAATCGGCGGCGGAGATTGATCTGGTCGAGGCTCAGGTTGATGCAGCGGCCGGGCGAGGACTGGAGATCCGGCGGTCGTCGGCGGCGGTTTGAGCTCGGGCAGCAATGGAGGAAGAAGACGCAGGAAGAGGATGAAGTGAGAAGGAGATAATGAAAGGGGGGTGGCAGTATTTATAGCCAGGAGTCAGATCTGAAACGACAGGTGCGAGAATCGAGGAGACAGAAATCGGATAAAGATCCCGTGACGCCTCGATCTTCGGGATAACCCTTAAAATACGCTACAGTACAGCTCACGGCGTTAAATGCGGAGATGATGTCATTGTCAGACTTTAATGATTTCGGAGGATGACGTCAGAGCCGGTTTACAACAGATGAAGATAAAGAAGAAAATTATATGAGACAAAGAAGACTGATATGAACAAGTTCAAATCATTCTGGGGCCTAATGTCAGGGATATGGTTAGTAGGTATAAACCGGATATTGTAAACCGGCTTAGTTATATTGTACTTGGTTTTAATATTTTAGTAGAGACTACGGCCCATAAGATTTCAAGGCCCATGTATAGAAGTACGGTTTGTAAACCGCCAAGAGATGTAACTTGAGAGATAGGAAAGAAAAGACAGAGACCGAGGCGGACACGATTATGAGCCGGCCTCGGGACTCTGTAAACCGGACCAGGCGTCACCTCTATATAAAGGGACGACCCGGCGACGGTTCAAGGACAAGCAACAAACAATCCGTCGAGACACAGGCAAAGCGAATCCGCTCCCTGTAAACCGACACCCAAGCAATACCAAACCAACTAGACGTAGGCTTTTACCTTCTCCGAAGGGGCCGAACTAGTATAAATCCTCTGTGTCCTTTGTGTGCCATGAATCCTTTCAAGCTAACCCGTGCGATGGTTCCATCATCAAGTCCATTAAACCGGACATCTGCCGTGTTATTTCCACGACAGAGGGCGTGGGAGGGTTTTGGGTCAAATGGAGGGAAAGTGGGTGCGTGTTTCCCCAATGGGTGGGCCAGGGGAGGACAAGGGCGCGCGCTCCGTCTGTCCGCGCTGTCCGTTTCGAAGCAAGCGTGGTTGAAATATGGGCCGCGAATGGGTCAAAAGCAGGCCGAAGATGGATATTTGTCCATTTTCTCCAACGCGTTGGGCCGCGTTTTGTGTCTGTTTACCCCCTAACGAACGCGGACGGACCATTTGAGGTCGTGCGTTGGAGTTGCCCTTACATTTTTTTGCTAATTGAACTAGATTTCCGATTAGACAAGTGGGGAGGGTTCTTGACTTGCACGCCAAGATGAGTCTTCTGAAAGGACGCCTTCCCGCGGGTGAGGGGCCCTGGCCACGCATTGGCCTTTTGGGCCATGAGGCTGGCCTAGTGACCGTCTTCCTAGTTGATAGGCCAACCCCGATATAGTACAACATAAATCAGGGGCCACCGTGCCCCTTATTTAGGACTGTATCAACTACTCTTTTGCAATGCAATCTCTTCACCGGCGTCCTAGTTGTACAACTTATTGTCTTCATGGTGAATTTGTTGGTAGCGAGGAAGCTTCACGTGAGGTGTGATCATCTCACCTGTGTAGGCATGCTCAAAGTTTTGCCTTCCTGGATGCTTTGGCGTAATACCCGCCTAAGCTCTCGGGTGAGCGTCTTCATCATTTGATGGATTGATGTTATTCGTACCACGTCTAGGGGATCCCCCTGCGAAGTTGGATAAGATTGACATCTGAGCCGGCATGACCTTGTGACGAATGTGTGTCCTTCGCCTGCCGATTGTTTCTTCTCCTTAGGACCCAATTTCGGCTCTTTACTAATGATTCACGGTGGGAAGATTCTTTGACTACAATATGGGCTTGTTCTTTCTCTTTCGGATCTGTGCTTGTTCTTTATTGATGCATGTAATTGTTTTATAAGCACCGTGTATCTGCTTTGTCAGTTTGTGGCATTGTTAATTTGAAGCCAAGTATTTATGCATTTTGCCTATGAAAAATATGTGTTGTGATGTTGCCTCCTTAACATATCACAATGATGATGTCTGGAATAGAAACCATAGGGAAATCATGACTAATCTCCTCTCCTTATTGGCACATAGATAGTGGTTAGTAATGGCTGCAACAACGAAACCTCCAATGAAAATTATGGTAGACGCAGTAGTCACTTGTTTTGAAGGTCTTTGTGTGAAAGGTGGAGATGGATGTTAATCGTTTGTTATTGATGGCGACGAACTGATTATTATCGTGTGCCATAGTTTGATGATGAATGTGTCCGGAACATGAGAACAAATACCCTACTCCAGTACTTATGCCCGTGATCTAAAGTTTTTGCGCCCAAACATTGATGATCCACCTAAATTTATAAAGGACAGTCCATTCACGTTGATTTTTTTTCTTTTAATCGAGAATGAAATAGAACATGGAGGCATTTCCGGAAAGAAGGGAATCCCTCATTGCCTTTGCATCGATTAAGACATTCAACATCCTTCATTGCAGAGTTTTAAGTTAGGACACATTCATACATCTACAATGAACAAAGCTACGACAACCAAAATGCAGTAAGATTATTGATCCTAAAACAAAACATAACATTGAGCAAAAGAAAAAGTAGTGTGAACAACGGTTAAGGCGCGAAAAAATCGTTGTCGTCTATTTGCCTGCAGGTGCGCGAAAAAGGAGAAGCAAATACCAATACCAAAGAGAAAATGGGAAAAAGAAAAGGAAATATGAAGTGCTTCTGAATTTGGAACAAATCTGGATGACATGCAGACCATGGGTTTGATCACCATCCTTTGCCTGTGAGCCACAGCCAGTCAAGGACAGCCCCTAAACATATGCCCGCCAAGAGGCAGAACACGAGGAGGTTTCCGAGAGCATTCTGTTCTGGCCCCTGGACAAAGACATGAAATTGCAACTCAATACCAGCACCAGTATTACCCACATTAAACAGAGCCTTGGGTCTGCAATGACTAACATGTTGTAGTGTGGAATGATTGTGCAACACTAGCTAAGCTAACCTTGTATGGTGTGGGCGCCTCGGTGAGGACGCAGACCGTCAGGTACCCGTTGCTGAGACCCAGAACCGATACGAGCGTGATCATCCAAGCCCCCCCTCCGTACCTGGCGGCACAGTAGAACGCCGGGAGGAGCAGGTACCGGGCGAGCGCCGCGGCCAGCAGTCCCCTCCGAGACGTCACCTTGAGGCTCTCCACCAGAGGCACGTATCTCCCGACCAGGTCCGAGCCGTTGTAGGTAGGGCTGGGCGTTCGGTTCCCCCGAACCGTTCGGTTCGGTGCTTCGGTATTTTTTTGTTTTCGGTTCTCAGCAAATATGAACCAATCGGTCTCTACCAATTAACATAACCGAGAGTTCGGTCTCTGGATAGTTCGGTTCGGTCCTCGGGTCTGCAACCGAACAAACCTGCTACTGGAAAGATGGGGCGTTGGGGTAGGATGGGATGGTCGGATAGAATATATTATATATAGCTGTTGATGCTAGATGGGTTGGCAAACATGAGAGACAGGCACAGGCGCATAACTTGCTCTGACGAAAAAAAGCTTCAGATAGCCACAAACTGCACCAACAGACAACATGCAGTCTTACAAATGATCAGCTACAAATTTTCACCGCAGGCGATTAGCTGCATATTATGCACAGAAAATATTGCCAACATATCACCTGTATTGTACCACACCGTTCTCAAATAGACAAGAATGACAGTAAACATAGCAGATTCGACTCAAAAATTAAGTTTAGCACACATGATACACTGATAAGTCTGACTTAACACTTAAGTTTGATAAAAAGAGGCATGCAATCAGCAAGAAGCTTTTCGAACAGGATAAGTACAACCTCACCGATGTCATCTGCTAATCTCCCATCATCTAAACTTCAAGCTGATTGCTTATTCTTCAACTGTCATCAATGGTTGACTTGCAGCACATCTTGCTTATCATCGCCCACACAACAAGGATCAAATCACGAACTTGGATCTGGATGGAATAAGAATATGATAGAATATAAATCAACTAGTGTACTTAAATCGCAGGAAAGCAGCAGTGTTCGATGCAGAATTCGTCCAGCCACTTGTTGCGGCTTGCAGCAGCCAACTTCTTCTTCTGCGACCTGCCGCCGCTGCCGGTGTGGCGGACAGAGGACAAGGATCTGGGCGGCATGCGACACAGCGAGACATCGGACCTCATGTAGGATGCTCAGGGGACAAGAAATCAAGCGGCCATGAAAGGTACAGATTACGGATGCGAGACTTGCGGTCTTGGGGAGGGCAAGGGTCCATTTGTGTCGTGATTTTGGGAGGAGGCGATTTGGGATAAGCGACATTTTGGGAGGAGGGCAGGAGGAGGCGCTAGTTACCTACGTACGTGCGGGGCTGCAGTTGTGTGGCAGCTGGCAAGATAGGAATTAGGTGTAGGGCCTTGGTGTTTCGGTCAGTTCGGTGGAGCGAGGGTACATACCGAATTCACGGAACTTAATTCGGTCTTTTAGAATTGCTAACCGAGCTTTGTACCGAAGGTTTCGGTTTCGGTCTCTTCGGATTCGGTCTAAGTTAAATCGGTTCGGTAGATCGGTTTTCGGATTATATGCCCACTCCTAGTTGTAGGTCGTGATCAGCACCAGCGCGTACCTGTGCGCGTTTTCATTCCGTACGTCGTCGTTCGTAGTGAGCAAATTCTGCTGAGGTGGGGATGGATGCTAAAATGGGATGCTGGCTTACCACATACCAGGAGCCCAAGCTGTGTGACCCGAGGTCTTCGGCGAGAAATCCTGGGAAGATGGACAGCATCAGCAGGTTGATCAGGAACATGTCCAAGGCGTAGTCCATGTTCTGCATAAGGACGTGGAGCATCCTCCCCGCTCCCCCCCACCCTCCCTCTCTGCGCCGCGGGCCACTCCGGCCGCGGAGGCCACAAAATCCGCCGCGCCACCCCTGGATCCCGGGCACGCCGGCGCACTTAAGGCGGGGGAGCCCTGCTCTGCCCCCCCCCCATCGCTCTCTTTGCCGCGGGCCACTCCGGCCGCGGCGGACACCGTATCCGCCGCCCCCTGGATCTCGGGCACGCCTGCGCAGTTATGGCGGGGGAGCCTCGCACGCCGGCATCCCCCGGTCCGGCTGTGGAGCCGTTCTCGCCCGCGTCCCCCGGTCCATCCGTGGTGCTGGAGACCCAACTGTCCCCGACCGCGGCCGCGTCAGATCCGCCATCGCCGCCGCATTTACTGCTACAGCAAGGTGACTGCGGAGGTGATGGATGCTCCCCCCCCGACGGATCCAGGCACGCACCCCCCTCCTCGACTCAAATCAATAGTTATTGTGCCCCCATCTGCCGCCGAGCTTCCCATTTCGGACATGGACGGTGAATGGACGGAGGTCCGCTCTCGTAAATGCCCAAGCCCATCCCCTGCCAAGATGGCCGCTAGAGGGAGCGACCTGCGGCACCCTTCGGACCGGCGGCCACTCCTGGGGGCTGATCCGGGACGGGAGGCTTTCTTAAGCCGCTTCAAGGGCCGTTGCTTCCGCTGCCTCAACAAACACCACCGCCGCAAGGATTGTAGAGATCCTCTCCACTGCATCATCTGCGAGCTCCCCGGCCACTTTGGTAGAGAGTGCCCGCAAAATCCCAAGAACGGCGGCCCAGGGGGAAAAGCTAATAATAGGCTAGGCCCGATCCCACCCCGTCCGCCGGTGCGGCAGCGTCTTCGTTTCCCCTCGGTGACTCCATCCTCGTCCTCGACCACCATGGCGCCCCTGCCCAGCCTTGTCGATCCGTATTGCAGGCCCCGCGTCAGCCACTCCGTGGCGGTCTCCTCCCCGGCCGCTGACCAAGCTGCTTTCTTCCTCCGTCACCATGCGGTGACGCTCCGAGCGCTGGGGGGAATCAACAACGCGTCCCCCATGGCGATTGGAAGAGCTCTGGAGGAGCGCCTAAAGATCCAGCAACATCACCTGCGTGTCACCTCCCACCACCCCGAAGACTAATTCGTCATCTTCACCCAGCCGGCCCACCACGACAACGCCGTCCGGCTGGGATCGCTGCGGGTGGAGGGTGCTGATTTCCTCATCGAGCCGTGGACGGAGAACGACCACGCCATCTCCGGCACCTTCAACCTCCACGTCCGCTGCATCATTGAGGACGTCCCCATGCACTACTGGTCCCTGGAGGGGGCCGAGGAGATCTTCGGCAAGATGGTGCGCGTCGACCGCCTCGACAGCTGCACGATCGAGCGCGGCCACACGAAGACATTTGCCTGCTGGGTATGGGTGTGGGACATGGCGCACATACCCACCAAGCACTCATTCTGGCATCTCCCACGGGGCGCTGGGCGTGTTGAGGAGATGATTGGCTTCTCGCCGCCGGACCGCAGGGTTGCGCCACCGCCCGGAGCCATGCAGCACCAGGTGCTCATCCATGTGGACCGGGTGGAAGACTGGTCAAGGTGCTCCCCGCGTTCCTCTCACTCAGGCCAGAGTGGCTTGCCCTCCTCCGACTCCGACACTGAGGACAAGCAGTCGCCGCTGGAATACCAGGGCACTTGGACGATGAAGGTCGAGGACGGTCAGCTGCCAGAGAGACACCGCCCCCTGCAGCAGCCTCCTGTAGTGCGCATAGGCTGCAGAGGCCTGCCGCGGGGCGAGCAGCGTCGCGACCAAGATGGAGATGGAGATGAGCCCGACAAGCGCTCATGGAAGGACGCGCTGCTGGGGCATGGGCGCAACCAGTGCCAGGCTCCGGACAAAGATGCGGGCAAGAACAAGAGAACTCAAGAAAGGCAGCGCAGCCGCTCGCCGCCAGGGCGACGCCATAAGAGCGCTGGCGGCAGGCGCAGAAGCTCCTGCTCCAACAGGGAGGCTGCCAACGCCCCTGCTGCTAACCGCCTAGACCCCGTCGACGCCTTCTTCGCCGGCGCCAAGAGGCAATCCAGGGGAGGTGACCGTGTTGATTGCACTGCGGCGGAGCGAGAGGCGGTGGTAGAGGGGCTTGTCTCGACCCCTCTTCAGTTCTCTAACAAGCAAGAAGAGTCGCCGATGAAGACTACCATGCCACTCGACGTCTTTGGACCAACCTTGGCTGGCCCCTCCTCCAGCCCAGGCCAGTTCAACTGCCACACCCCACAGCCGGCCCGCACCGTCGAGATTCAGCTTGGCGCCGTTACACAGCAGGTTCGCGCGCTGGAGATTCAAGAGGACGACGTCGCCCCGCCCCCCCGTCGCCTCTTCAAGGACGTCCAGCCGCCGCTGCTCGCCGCTGAGCCACCGCCCCGGCCCTCAGCGCCGCCAAGGTCGAGGGAAACCTCTGTGCCCACAGGACAGAGCATCCGCCAGGCAAAGCATGCACACTTGGGCCCGGTGGCTAACTGGGCGACAATGAGGATTGTGAAGGAGCTGGGCATGCTGGGACCAAAAGAAAAGATGACCAAGAAAGCTGTAGACGCCCTGATCAAGCGTTTCGACGAGCCTCTCACCGAAGCTGACATCACCGCCCTCGCCA
The DNA here is from genome assembly GCA_902687465.1 of Secale cereale. Classification (NCBI taxonomy): domain Eukaryota; kingdom Viridiplantae; phylum Streptophyta; class Magnoliopsida; order Poales; family Poaceae; genus Secale; species Secale cereale. Next base: position 241,662,562 of record LR738710.1, read on the forward strand.
GGCTCACGCGGCTGAACAAGGACGCCCTGCTGGTGGCGGCCGGCCTTGCGGGGCCTGATGGAGTCGCCGAGGAGGCCTTGGTTTAGTTATGTTAGGACAAGTCCTCTGCATTCTTAGTCTCCGTTGTAGTGGTAGTCTCCGATGGCGGCCGGCCTTAAGCTGGCTTGAGTTAGGATCAGTTCCTGTTTCGGTTGTGAGGTTAGACGAGCAGCGGTGCATTCTGGGGCCTATTGGTGGTCACCGCTGCTACCACGCAAGTTGGATGGTGTATTTACTTGGCGTTCTGCCCACTAGTTATGATAGCCATTAGAGAAATCATCGGTGTCCATATGAATGACATACCATCTATTCTTAGTTGGAACGTCCGCGGCCTAAATTCACCAGCGAAGCGATCTACGGTTAGCGAAATAGTGGCTTCCCTCCGAACGACCATACTTTGTCTCCAGGCGACCAAAATAGACATTTGGACCCCGCAACTAGTTAGGGAGATCGGCGGCACAAGCCTCTCGAAATGCATTGTACTGCCGGCCTTCGGCACTAGAGGTGGCATAGCGATCTTCTGGAACCCGGACGTAGTCACCATCACCTCTCAGGCAGTAGGAGAATTCGCGATCACGGCAAAGGTCGACCTACTTCAAACCGGTGCTAGTTACTGGTTAACCTCCGTCTACGGCCCTGCAAATGGATCCGGCCATGATGCATTTCTCGCGGAAGTGTCTTCATCTTCACCACCCTTGGGCGAGCCCTGGCTTATAAATGGAGATTTCAACATGATTTATGAAGCAAGAGACAAAAACAACCTCAACATCAACCGTAGGTTGCTGAGCAAATTCCGTGCTGCAATAGATGCAGCAAGGCTGAGAGAAATCAAGTGCAAGAACAGACGCTTTACGTGGAGTAACGAGAGGGAGCAGCCGACCCTTGTCAGTATTGACAAGTTCTTCTGCAACACTAGCTGGGAGCTATTGTTCCCCTCCTATGCACTCATGGCAGCTTCCACAGCTTGCTCAGATCACTGCCCGCTGCTGCTCGCGGACATGGCTGCCCCTCCACGAAAAGCAGTTTTCAAATTTGAAGCTTTCTCGCCAAAGTTCCCACACTATGCTGAAACGGTCGACATGGCCTGGAACAGACCAGTGAATCACCCTTGTGCTTTTGCGAGGCTGAAGATCAAGATGGATCAGACTGCAAAAGATCTCAAGATATGGAGTAAGTCTCTTTTCAGTGACGCCAAGATGCAATTCCATATTGCCACAGAAATCATTCTACGCCTTGAGGTGGCGCAAGAAAGAAGACCCCTGTCCACGGCCGAGTTCCACCTGAGAAAGATGCTAAAACAACGACTTCTCGGCCTGGCAGCAATTGAGCGAGCAAGAAGAAGACAGGCATCAAGAATTACTTGGCTCAAAGCAGGGATGCAAGCACAAAGTTTTTCCATGCAAGAATATGCTCGCGGCGAAGAAAGAATTTCATCCACTCTCTGCAAACGGACACTGCCATTGCCACCACTCATGCAGAGAAGGAACAGCTCATCACCCAACATTTCAACTCTGTTCTTGGCACAAAAGCACCCAGAACAAGAGCGATTGATTGGGGTCAACTTAACCTGCCGTCAGTGCAAAATAGAGGACTTGACAACCCTTTCACCACTGAAGAGGTTTGGGCTGCCATCAAGAACCGCCAGCAGACAAAGCACCGGGGCCTGATGGATTTATTGGAGTGTTCTTCAGAGCTAGTTGGGACACGATCAAGGGTGACATCTTGGCAGTTTTTGAGCAGTTTCACAGGCTAGCCGGGGGAAACCTAGAGAAATTGAACACAGCTGTGGTTGCGCTAATCCCAAAGAAAGACGGCGCTACCAGGATCTCTGAATTTCGTCCAATCAGTCTGATACACTCCATGGCAAAACTCATAGCAAAAACCTTGTCAATCAGGCTGGCCACTGTGGTGCAAGACATTATTTCACCAGCGCAATCTGCCTTCCTCAGATCAAAAGGCATACATGACAGCTTCTTATATGTTCAAAACACTGTTAGATCTTTGCATAGAAAGAAAATACCGGCCCTGCTTCTGAAGTTAGATATCGCCCGTGCTTTTGACAACGTCTCCTGGGAGTACCTCCTGGAGTTGCTGCAGGCACTGGGCTTCAGTGCCAGATGGAGAGACTGGATCACTTGCCTCCTGTCAACATCCTCCTCCTCCTTCATCCTCAACGGCCAGCAAGGCCCCGCAATCATCCATCGTAGAGGTCTCCGGCAAGGTGACCCAATATCGCCACTTCTTTTCATCATAGCAATTGATGCGCTGCACAGAATCATTGAGAAGGCCACCGATGAAAACTTGCTGCCACCTCTACCGGGAAGATCTGTCAAGCTTTGTGTCAGCCTCTATGCAGATGATGCGGTGCTCTTCGCCAACCCGGACAAGGCGGAGATCGAAACTATCATGCACATTCTTGAGGAATTTGGTTGTGCGCCGGGGCTCAGGATAAACCCACAAAAATCAACAGCAACGCCCATCAGATGCGAGGGGCTAAACCTTGATGAGATCCTGCAAAGTTTTGGTGGATCAATTGCAGATTTCCCACTTCGTTATCTAGGGCTTCCGATCACGCTCTCACGGCTAAGACTAGTTCACCTTCAGTTCATTCTCGATCGGATCAAGGCAAGGCTGGCAGGATGGAAGGGAAGACTAATGTCCATTGCTGGACGAAGAGTGCTCGTGCACTGCGTTCTTAGTGCGCTGCCCACTTTTGCAATTGCAGTCCTAAAAGTACCAAAGAAGTTTCTCAAGGAGGTGGACAAGGCGAGGAGGCAATTCCTCTGGGCACAGGACCAAGAATTAACAGGAGGAAAGTGTAAGGTCAAATGGTCAGCGGTATGCTCCCCAATAGATCACGAAGGCCTTGGGATACAAGACCTGGAAAAGTTCAGCTCAGCATTAAAGCTCCGATGGCTATGAAACTCCTGGAGGCAACGAGACCGCCCATGGGTGGGAACTGAGCTACCATGCAATGAAAAGGAGAGGCAGCTTTTTTCTGCAGCCACGCTGGTAACACTGGGAAATGGAGCACTGGCCTCTTTCTGGAACTGCCAATGGACCGGATCCGTACCGCTGAAAATGTCATACCCGCTGCTATTCAAGCATTCACGGGGAAAAACAGGTCAGTAAAAGAGGCACTCTCCCAAGATAACTGGATCTCGGACCTTGCTCATGGAAACACGAGCAACCTAGTGCATGAATTTGTGGAACTAAGAAGATGGCTAGCAATAGAAACGTTCACACTAAATGAAGATCGCAAAGACACCATAACATGGCGTTTCTCGACGAAGGGCACATACAGCACAGCTTCAGCCTACAAGATACAGTTCCAAGGACACACCAGATCATCTTTCAGCAAGCTAGTTTGGAAAGCTTGGGCGCCGGGCCGCATCAAAGTGTTCACCTGGCTCCTCCTACAAAACAGACTCTGGTGCAATGACAGGTTGCAACGACGCGGCTGGCCGAACCCCTATTTCTGCCAATGCTGCCTCCGCAACCTGGAGTCTTCTGGCCATCTTTTTTGGAGCTGCAAAATGGCCCATGAGGTCTGGTCCAGGGCAGCAGCCTGGGTTGGATGCCAGGCTTTTGCCAAGCATGACCAGCACCCAAGTGAAAACTCAAGCGACATCTTCTTGGCCATGGTTGAAGCAACGCCCCCAAACCACAGGAAGGCTATAAAAACACTCACCATGCTCATTCTATGGAAGATTTGGCAGCAAAGAAATGACAGCACTTTCAGGGGAGACATTGCCTCGGCAACAAATATTATAGCAGCCATAAGAACTAAGCTAGATCTCTGGAGACAGGCAGGAGTAAACTGTATTGAGCCCCCTTTTGGGGATGCAGCTATGAGGGATTAGCACCCTTTTACAGAACCCTGATGGGGTTGGGCCCTAAGCTTTTATTTTTATCCTTGATCCTCGGATCACCCTCACCCTTTGTATTTCTCCACTATTCTCCCTACTATGATCAATGAAAATGCCAGCCAGCTGCTGGATTTTTCAAAAAAAAATGTTCTGCATAAGGAGCTGCTTGTTGCTCAAACGTTCAGGAATGGCAGGGTCGTCTTCAGCCTGGAACGTACACATGGATCTTTCATTTGCCGTCGGCCAGGAACCAGATTACAGGTTAAGGGGACATATGGACAATCGGTTGGCGCCGCTTCCTTGCAACACTGCTCTTCTTCTACCTCTTGCCTCACAGAAGGAGAAACTCCACACACACACACGCACACATGCACCAAGGAAGAACACACAAGCTTTGCCATGAGGCTCCCTTAGTGATCACACGATGGCTACATTGTTTTTCCAGCCCTCACGACCATTCTTCTCATTGCTCATTGACACATATATATTCAAGAGTACAAGATCATACACGCACCGGCCAGCCACCTCTCTCGGGCAACTAATCCCACAAACTATGCATGCACTATCAGGCCTTATCCTATTCCTGGAATCACTCCAACAACCAGCACGACTCAGCCATGCATTGCCATGCACTAACAGATCATAAATCTAGCTAACAGCCGGTGCCTTACTAGCCGGACCCGGAGCGCGCGCACGCACCGGACACCATGGCCACAGGCATGGCTTATTGCCAACACTCACCCCCTAAGCCATGACCTCGTCGTCGTCGAAGTTGTTGTAGCTCCCGTCGTCGATGTCGTCACGACCGTGACCCAGCCCATGGACCCGACCTGGCGCAACGACGCCGGTCGCACCGCCACGGACCCGATCTGGCGCACTGACGCCAATCGCACCGTGCTCCGTCACGATCCCGGCGACATACGCCGAGCTCCTTCTCCGTCGGCGACACACGCCTAGCGTCCCTCTGCGCCCCGCACGTCCCACGCGCACCCGACGCGCCCGACGAGCCCGACGGCACCAGTGCGTCCCGCTCGTCCCGCGCGCACCCGACGCGCCCGACGAGCCCGACTGCACCACACGCTCACCGCGCGCCTGCGGTGCCGACGCGCCCGACGCGTCCAGTGTGCACCCATAACACACACCGGTCGCGCCCGGCTCGCCGCCGCGGCTTATTGCCCTGCACCGCCGCGGCCTCCATGCCGCCATGCAGTGCCTCCATGCCGCCACGCCGTGCTGCGCCGCCGTGCCACCACGTAGCGCCTCGGCGGTCTCCGCGGTCGCCGCACGTACGACGTCACCGCCCGCTGCCTCTGCCACGCGCCATGACAGCCACAGCACCGCCCACCTCCATGGGCCGACACATAGCCCGGAGCTCTGTCGCGCAGCTGCCGGCGAGCGCCGCCATCGCTGCCACGCCTCCGGTACGGCAAGCACGCCCAAGACACCAAGCTCATGATACCAATTGTTGGCGCCGCTTCCTTGCAACGCCACTCTTCTTCTACCTCTTGCCTCACATAAGGAGAAACTTCACACACACACACACGCACACATGCACCAAGGAAGAACACACAAGCTTTGCCAAGAGGCTCCCTTGGTGATCACACGATGGCTACATTGTTTTTCCAGCCCTCACGGCCATTCTTCTCATTGCTCATTGACACATATATATACAAGAGTAGAAGACCATACACGCACCGGCCAGCCACCTCTCTCGGGCAACTAATCCCACAAACTATGCATGCACTATCAGGCCTTATCCTACTCCTGGAATCACTCCAACAATCAGCACGACTCAGCCATGCATTGCCATGCACTAACAGACCATAAATCTAGCTAACAGCCGGTGCCTTACCAGCCGGACCCGGAGCGCGCGCACGCACCGGACACCACGGCCACAGGCATGGCTTATTGCCAACACAATCGTGTACAGATGTACCGATAGTTTAGGGTGTCTTTGAAGGCCAGCGGCAGCAAGGTCGGCAGCGACCGTCAGAGATCCCTCGGAAGCCGCCTTTGCACGGTAGAATTTCACTATTGGCAGCTTGGGGAAGACGTGGGCGTACAGCACGAGGCACAGCAGCTCGAAGAAACATGATGTAGCGAAAAATAACACTGCAATATACTTGTATGAATAAGCAACATACCAGGTGGGTGGACTGGATAAACCATAGTACTAGTAGAAACTCAGAGAATGAATCGGAGGTTCGATGCGGCGTACTAGCTCCCTTGCGAAGGCCGTCTCTGGATTTCTCGAAAGCCGCTCTTGTAACGAGCCTCAAGGCCGATGTTATTGCGCCCGAGGCAGCCATGCCAGCAGAAAATGACTGGTTCCAAACAAGTTATATCAAATTACTGTCTCTTATTCCTCAAAGAAAAATAAATGTCTCCTACACAGAAACAAGCTCCCTACAATAACCCTGTATGTTCTGGCACAAGAAATGGCACCTGTATGAACTCCGGGCACATCAAGGATAGGTCCCCGGTCATGGCACCTTCGACGTGAACTTCCGCCACGCCAAACACCGCCACAACCGTACTCACGCCGATGAAGGTTGCGATTCCACCTCTTCCCGACGTCGCAAGATCCAGCTACGGCGCAGGAGAGAGGAATCGAGCAGTCAATGTTTAATGGTGCAGAACACTGAGTTTCTGAAAATGTGCTTACGATGATGAGAGCGAGTGAGCTGAGGAAGAAGAGTGAGTACCCCACCAAGTTGCGCACCCTGGTGTTTACTTTCGCCTCATGGTAGGCAAACACCGCAGCTATCACGAGCACAAACGGCTGATAGGTGAGAGTGATAACTCTAACCGGATGGTAGTTCTGAATTTACAAGTGTCAAAAGTTAGTTCTCTCTCTGTGTGTGTGGCATACTTTTTTTGAAATGGAGGTGTGCCCCCGGCCTCTGCATCATGAAGATGCATGCAGCCATATTATTGATAATCCAAAAAGGTCAATCCAGAAAAGGTCTTACAGCTCACAAACGGAGCAAAAATATGTGAAAAACAAAATTACATCATGTCTTAAGCAACTGTAGGTATCAAAAATATAAGATAGATTCCCTAGACACCTATCCTGTTATGTGATCGCCATCCAAACCGGTTGAATATAGCCTGAGCTACCATCTTCCATCGGTTGCACCCAGTAACCAAAGGCTCCCTGGAGTCCATAGGAGTGAGTAGGGACCACGTACGGATCCAAGCTGTAGCCCTGAAGATAACCTGCAAGAAATTTAATTTATGTTGTCTGTTAAAAATCATATCGTTTCTGCAGTTCCATATAGCCCATAAAAGCGCACATATTCCAATCCGAATACGAGCTGCAGTAGTGTGATCAACCCCAGCCAACCACGTCCCAAACAATGACGCAATATCAGCAGGGGGGTGAATGGTGAAAGCTATATGAATTGTTCTCCACAATAGTTTCGCTAGAGGGCATACAAGGAAAAGGTGTTGTATTGTTTCATCATGATCACAAAAACAGCACCGCGAGCTTCCCACCCATCTTCTTTTGATTAAGTTATCCTTGATAAGTATCACTTTTTTGTGGACGAACCACATAAAGATTTTAATCCGCAAAGGAACCTTAACCTTCCAGATATGTAATGACCTTGGTATTTGGCCAAAATTAATCAAGTCTAAATAAAAAGATTTCACCGTAAAAATCCCATTCTTAGTAAGAGTCCAGTGTATCGTGTCCGGTTGGTCAGAGAATTGAACGTCCATCAATCTCCGAACCAAGTGTAACCATGCATTCCATCTATCACCAACTAACGTACGTCGAAACTGGATGTTTAGGGGTGTGGTTTGCATAACTATGCCCACGTACGCCTCCTTTCGTTGCACAATGTTATAAAGTGATGGATATTGGAGTGCCAGGGGCGTGTCTCCTAACCACGTATCTTCCCAGAATCTCGTGGAGAAACCATTGCCTACCAAGAATTTGACCCTGTGAAAGAACAAATCCCTCGTTTTCATAAGGCCCTTCCCTAATGGTGAGTCCGTTGGTCTCATGGTAACCTGGGCTAATGTTTTAGATTGTAAGTATTTATTGCGCAGAATTTGTGACCACATACTCTCCGGTTCGGTCTCTAGCCTGTACAACCATTTGCACATAAGGCATTTATTCTTGATTTCTAGGTTCTCAATACCAAGTCCCCCTTGTTCTTTGGGTCGACAAAGAATATCCCATCTCGCCAGACGGTATTTTCTTTTGACCTCATCAGACTGCCAAAAGAAGCATGACCTAAAAGAAATCAAGGCGCTTTCTGACTCCTATCAGAATTTCGAAGAATGAAAGTAGGAACATTGGCATACTCGTCAAGACCGAATTAATCAAGACTAGCCGACCTCCGTACGACATAAGCTTGCCCTTCCAGCAACTAAGTTTTTTTTCAAATCGTTGTCCAATACATTTCCACTCTTTATTGGATAATTTACGGTGATGAATCGGTATGCCCAAGTAATTAAATGGTAAAGCACCTAACTCACATCCGAACAGCTGTCTATACTTGTGTTCCTCGTCTTTAGCCTTTCCAAAACAGAACAGCTCGCTCTTATGGAAGTTTATTTTTAAGCCAGACAACTGTTCGAAAAGACACAATATGAGTTTCATGTTACGTGCCTTAGCCAAGTCATGTTCCATAAAGAGAACAGTATCATCTGCATATTGTAGAATGGATACCCCTCCATCGACTAGGTGAGGGACTAATCCATTGACATGTCCGTTTTGCTTGGCCCTGCCTATAAGAATAGCTAGCATGTCGGCCACAATATTAAACAGGAGAGGAGACATGGAATCCCCTTGTCTCAACCCCTTATGAGTCTGAAAATAATGACCAATGTCATCATTCACCTTGACTCCGACATTGCCCTTCTGTACTTGGGTGTCTACCTGTTTTCTCCAACTTTCACTAAAACCCTTCATGCGCATTGCCTGTTGTAGGAATGGCCATTTGACTTTATCATAAGCCTTTTCAAAGTCTACTTTGAAGATAACCCCATCGAGTTTCTTCGAATGAATCTCGTGAAGTGTTTCATGCAATACGACGACCCCTTCCATAATGTGTCGTCCGGGCATAAAAGCAGTTTGGCTTGGTTGGACTACGTTATGGGCAACTTGTGTTAAGCGATTGGTTCCAACCTTAGTGAAAATTTTAAAGCTCACATTCAAAAGACATATGGGCCTAAATTGTTCAATCCGAATTTCCTCCTCTTTCTTTGGTAGTAATATTATCGTACCGAAATTGAGGTGGAACAATTCCAAATGGCCATTAAAAAAGTCTTGAAACATAGGCATAAGGTCATCTTTTATAATATGCCAACATTTCTTGTAGAATTCAGCAGGGAACCCATCTGGCCCCGGTGCTTTATTTGGTTTCATTTGTGAAATGGCCTGAAGAATCTCTTTCTCAGTAAACGGTGCAGAGAGAACATCATTCTCCGCTTCGTGTAATTGAGGAATGTGACGCCCCCGATTTGACCGTACACTAATCATGCACGCAAATGTGTACGACCAAGATCAAGGACTCACTGGAAGATATCAGAACACAACTCTAAACACAAATAAAATAATACAAGCTTTATATTACAAGCCAGGGCCTCGAGGGCTCGAATACATAAGCTCGAATACACAAGAGTCAGCGGAAGCAATAATATCTGAGTACAGACATAAGTTAAACAAGATTGCCATAAGAAGGCTAGCACAAAGCATCAACGATCGAAAAGGCAAGGCCTCCTGCCTGGGACCTCCTAACTACTCCTGGTCGTCGGCGGTCTTCACGTAGTAGTAGCCTTTGTCGGGGTAGTAGTCGTTGTCAAGTGTGGCGTCTGGATCCTGGACTCCACCATCTGGTTGCATCAACCAGCAAGAAGAAAGAAGGGGGAAAATGGGGAGCAAAGCAACCGTGAGTACTCATCCAAAGTACTCGCAAGCAAGGATCTATACTACATATGCATCGGTATCAATGAAAAGGGTAGAATCTGCGGACTAAGCTGCAGAATGCCAGAATAAGAGGGGGAGAAGCTAGTCCTATCGAAGACTAGCATCTTCTGGAAACCACCGTCTTGCAGCAAGAGGGGGAAGTAGAGTAGTATAACATAAGTCATATTTATGTTGTTGTTCCAATGCTCCGGGATCATTTCTCGACTCCCGAAGCAACATGTCCAAACAAAGCCTCAGCATCCAGTTCTAGTTGTAGCGATCGGGATACAACTCCAAGTGTCCGTTACCGTAGGACAGGCTATCGATAGATGTTTTCTTCCCTGCAGGGGTGCACCAACTTACCCAACACGCTTGCTTAACTCCGGCCGGACACACCATCAGGTCATGCCCGCCCTCGGCCAAACAATACGCCGCAACCCGACCTAGGCTTAATAGAGAGGTCATGCATGCCGGACTAAACCCTATGCCCCCAGGGGTCATGGGCCAATCGCCCCGGGAACTCCTGCACGTTGCCTGGGCGGCCGGTGAGCAGACCTGTGCAACCTCCTTAAAAAGGTAGGTGCTTACGCAGTCCAACCCGGCGCGCGCCGCTCAGTTGCAATGACGTCAATTAAGCTTCGGCTGATGCATACGACGCAGAACGCCCATACTATGCCCACGTGATGGTTAGTGCTATCTGGCCAGAGGCCCCTTGGATCAAATATCCAAACCGTTTAGTGTCTTGGGAACGCGCGGTAACGAGTAGAGACTCACGATAATGTGACCCCATCGCCCCGTCTCGAGAACTTGCGGCAAGGGCGAGTGCCCGGCCACGCCTCGTATTTATCTCACGGGCACCTTCCAGGTCAACCCGACTACACATCACTCGCAATTAAGCTCGCGCGGGTACCCCTCGGGGTCGACCCGTCTTTAGTAACCAGGTTCAGTGTAAAGTCATAGTAACCAAAGTAACTGTGTGTCTGACACCAAAGGAAAACCTGAGGAAATCACCCTCGATGGAATTCCACCTGATGTTTATCGTCAAGGTGAACGAAAGAGGAGTCACCCTCGAGGTCCACTCTTGAGGAGTTGCATGACAATGTCGTTATCGGGAGTGGAGAAAGAGGAATCACCCTCGATGACCACAACCGATGAACTAACCTACAAGGTTAACATCAGAAGTGCTGATGAGGTCTCACCCTCGGCACTCGATAGTAACCCAGTAGTGTCGAGCAACTAAGTGGAAAGTGATGTGCGGTGCCGGGTCCTGGTCTTCGATCCCGTTGAACGGGTCTTCTGATAATCCAGCAAGGCAGTCGGGACAAGGTAGGGGGGGGTCACTAGTGGATCTCTAACCAGCCTATACTGAGCAGTTTAGTATAAACATGTAAGGTATGAAAGCAGTATCAACAACAGGCTATGCATCAGAATAGGATCATACAAAAAGCGGTAGCAGTTCTAATGCAAGCATAAGAGAGAAGAGAATGGGCGATATCGGAATGATCAAAGGGGGTTGGCTTGCCTGGTTGCTCTGGCAAGAAAGGAGAGGTCGTCAACGCCGTAGTCGATCACTGGGGCATCGTCGGTCTCGGGGTCTATCGGAGAGAAGAAGGGGAAGAAACAATAAATACAAAGCATACATATGCAAAAAAGAGGCACGGCAAGTTAACACGCAGTGCTAGGGGGCTCTATCGTGGTGGTACACGGTACCGGCGAAGGGGGATATCACTCGGGAAAGTATCCCCGGTGTTTCGGGTTTTCGGGC
>LR738710.1:241675308-241803883 GCA_902687465.1 Secale cereale
TCGGTCGTGTGGCCTAATAGGCCAAGGACAGCGGGGTGGGCCGGTTGGGCCACGTGGGTGGCCGACTGGGCCTATTGGCTCAGTTGACCAGGGGGGTCTCTTTTGCAATTTTTTATATAAATTTTGTGTTTTGTTTTCATTTTATCTAATGCTTTAAGTTAGTTTTAGGTTTTGTGAAAAACACAACTAGTCCCCAACTTTGTATTAATAAATATGTCACTGCCACAAGTATATTGTGAGGCTTTTGAAAAAGTTTGCAATTTTTGTAAAATAAAAAGGCATTTAATTTATCGCCTATGCCACTGTTTTAAATAGTTTAGGCCACTTAAACATGTTGCAAAAAAGCTGGTTCACCGCCAGTATTAACAAGTGATTATGTGACACACTTTGAACATTTTAGATTTGTCTTTTGAAAACTTTTAAATTTGACTTTGTTTTAAATTTTGAAATTGAACCGGTTTCAAACCGAAGCGAGTTTAGTAATAGTAATCATGGTGACGTGGCATCATTACCAGTGGGTTACTATAGCTTGATTACCCGGGCGTTACAAATCTCCTCCACTACAAGAAATCTCGTCCCGAGATTCAAGTGGGGAAGTAATGGTAACTTCGGGAGAACTGACCCTTATAGGGTTAACTATTTGGTGAACAAAACAGGGAATGAGGTAGAAGTATCTGTCGAGTTGAAACTTAATAAAACATCGAGAGCAAAGTACGAAGGTACAATATGAAGTTTTCGAGCGAATGGACAAACGATTGATACTTGAAGAGAGCGTGAAAAAGGGGTTCAGACCAACAGAATAAATATTGCGGCTGAAACCATAATAGAACATCTCTAGGGAGGTGGCTCATGATCAACATACGAAGCCAAGCGTGAGGAATAACCTTGGGAACATGGGTGTACAGGATAGTCAGGTTTCGATCCTGTGGAACTGTGGGTTATGGGCCCACCATGTGGGTTAACAGAAGGAAGGGCGATGACGCCTTGCACGATCATGTAAGCAAGGCATGTCAGAAGATAGCATGTCAGTTATGCCGGCAACAATATCGGTACCAAGGGCGAGGGACGATGAGAACCATTCTCCTGCTCGTTGAACGAGGCGGACCAATAGGCAAGGTTCTCGTCCATCGGTGGTTACCGGAATGTTATCAACAAAAGTAACAGGGTCTTGCTGACCGAGTTGTACGCCGAGGTGTTTACATAAGCAGGGAATTATTACTGCTTCGATTATATATAGATCAAAGAAAGGTTAAATAAGCAATTAGAAAGGAAAATGTGTTTAAACACAATGACTAGGAGCACATCATCCCTAAGGTTAAGCAGGGCATGATATACATGTCAGGAGATCAACGTCATGACCATATAGATAAAGGGGTAAGATAATTATGATATGTACCCACACAACGATGTTGGATACTTGATCAAGAGACATTTAGTATTGCGCTTACAATGTTCTTGTGGATCTTCGGAGTACCACAGACATGCTTGGACATAGCATTGACATGGCCTTCAAGCAAAGGTCGAACTTTGGATACTCAAAGAATCCATCGGAAACAACTTAAAATAAGTCTTGCAATTTTAGCAAGGAAAATATGAGGATGTGGTTGATGGGGTCAGCAGCAACTCATTCATGATTTCCATATCATGGATTTCCACAATTAAGTGAACAAGGTGAAAATATTGGACATGCCGAAGTATATAATGTAGTACGTTCGAGGAGAACATCCATGAGTAAACATTGATCGAAATGTGCACCTGGAAAGATGGAGTAGGTAGCATGATCAATGTTAGAGTGGTGATTCATTAATCAAAAGTCTAAGAATGAATTGTCGATCATTAACTTCAAAGCAATAGGGTTGCTAGATGTACATGATCCAAGCAGCACCATCCACTCGTTGATATCCCGGTTAGCATCAACACGGGGACCAAGAAAGAATGGTGATGGCGAGAAGTATCACTATATCAAGAATTCTTAAGAGGTGGTGAAATTCTCACGACATCCTTGACGCAATAGATGGTAGTACTCCAAGGTAGAGCATATCATAAGTCGGATAACAAGGAACTCAAGGTACAACACAAAACATGAACAAGTTTGTGTTGGAGGGAAATGCAAGAATGTTGTCGATGTTAATACAAATCATCGAGGGGAAAGGATGGTATTCACCATCATGAATTCGATTCACAACTTGGAAGAAGGCAATTCATTGTTGATGATGATCACGACACATTTGTCGAGAGATTTCATTAGGATGTAATCGATCGGCGATGACATCAAGTCAACTGAATGATGGAGCGAAAGGTTATTGAAACCTCTAGTACAATACAAACTTGAAATCAAGTTAGTTGTTCAAGGCGAAATGATATGCCGAGGAAGATCGACGTAAGCTTAGCTCATTGCCGAAATTATGCTCTGGGAAGAAGGACCAGGTAGCACAGTTAAATAGATGCACGATAATGATATAGCCGATCGGGCTAGATATGACTTGAAGAATTAATAAACTCATAAGCAATGGAGATTACTTAGAGTTATTGAATCGGAGTACAGAATTGATTCATTTATTAGTGTCCTTGAGTGTCTAACAACTCAGAACCCGGGGAAAATTGGAATTGGTGGGAAGTAATACTTGAAGAAGAACTCATAATAAGTAATATGGTTCTGTGACATTATCGAGATACCAAGGGGTAATACTCGAAGGTAATCATAATAGAGGTTGGACAGGTGCATTGACCTACAGAGGACAAGTGGTTTAACTTGTCTTAGATATGGTATTTAAAGGAGAGCATGGTCGGAACCATGATTGCAAAAGGCCATATCACAGATATAAGATGCACTTATATCAAGGGAATAAATAATTTAAGAGAAGCTTTAAGGATAAGATCTACATCGTGTCTATGGGCATGAACAGAAAGCTCAAGGTTGACTTCCACTTTTTCAATGCATAAGCTTTCATTCACTGCTCTATTAAAAAAATGAATTGATTGCGAAGACTTGCCTGGTGAATTACCAGAGGAGTATGAACCTTGGAAAACTTTCGGGTTCGCACAGATTAATGAAGGCATAAGTTCAACCCATCGGGGCATCCTAGGCACATACTATGCAAACTTGAGGAGCAAATTATACAAGCTCGAAAGCAGAGCATGGTTGAGAAAGCAGATGATATATTTTACCCAAGGCATTATATATCATGGCAGTACTCACAAGGTATTTGAATATGAGGTCCGCTGTCGGATAAAATCCAACAAAGGATCCAGTGGTCTACAAGGGATCTGATGTGAGCATCGGTACTCAATCAGAAGAAGAAAGAATACAGGGGGATCAGATTATAGAAACGACCGACTAATTCAAGCTCGGATGCAAAGGAATTACGATTTCCAAACCAACGGATCGGAAGCAAATGCTCTGATAAAGGATGCATAAGTTGAATAGACTTAGGGGTAGAATCGACGATAAATAGGTTGGTCGAGAACAAGCTCATATTCGGAATGACGTCTGAGCTGGAAGAACGAATTCTAGTTTGACTGATGATTGCAAGTATTTGCAACCTATTGAATCAATAAGATCATAAAGTCAATCACAAAGGATTTTAATGAATATTGCTATACATATGGAATTAACCATAATGGAAGCAGGTAAAACTTTCCAGAGCAATAGGTTGCTGAGGATTTTGGAAGATTGAATAGTGTTTCAAAGACCTCTGTGAAATGCATGAACAACTGGGGATGAACAAACCCCCAGTAAGTGTGATGAATTGTTCATACATGTATTCATGCGGAAAAGGAGTTGCAAAGCAGCAGGAAAAACAATTCCCGAAAGTCGAAGAATACTTTCGAGTATCTTGTAATAACAAGAACAACTAGGGATGGAAGTATGAATGGCGAGGGTATGCAGTTACCCATAAGGATCCAACGGTATTAAGGATTGTAAAAGAAAAGAACACAAGTTCTCGGGAGTAGATCTGAGAGTATCTTCGAAGTCTTCTGGTGAAGCAGGCAACCGTCTGGAATGAAGGGGCTCTCCGGGGAAAGTCGTTACGAGAACCTAATGTAGTTAGTAAATTCATTTAACCCGAATAGAAGAGAGAACAGAGTCCCAGAGTATAGACGAGGAGTAAAAGATCCTAATACCACGCAATTGGCGACGTGGGCCCGTAAGCCACACAGCCATGTTAGTAAAACAATTTTTCAAAGACTAGACTCAACTTCGGCCAAGGAGTTGGAAAGGGGGGTTCCTACAGGCAGTCCGCTCTGATACCAACTTGTGACGCCCCCGATTTGACCGTACACTAATCATGCGCGCAAATGTGTACGACCAAGATCAAGGACTCACTGGAAGATATCACAACACAACTCTAAACACAAATAAAAATAATACAAGCTTTATATTACAAGCCAGGGGCCTCGAAGGCTCGAATACGTAAGCTCGAATACACAAGAGTCAGCGGAAGCAATAATATCTGAGTACAGACATAAGTTAAACAAGATTGCCTTAAGAAGGCTAGCACAAAGCATCAACGATCGAAAAGGCAAGGCCTCCTGCCTGGGACCTCCTAACTACTCCTGGTCGTCGGCGGTCTTCACGTAGTAGTAGCCTTTGTCGGGGTAGTAGTCGTTGTCAAGTGTGGCGTCTGGATCCTGGACTCCACCATCTGGTTGCATCAACCAGCAAGAAGAAAGAAGGGGGAAAATGGGGAGCAAAGCAACCGTGAGTACTCATCCAAAGTACTCGCAAGCAAGGATCTACACTACATATGCATCGGTATCAATGAAAAGGGTAGAATCTGTGGACTAAGCTGCAGAATGCCAGAATAAGAGGGGGAGAAGCTAGTCCTATCGAAGACTAGCATCTTCTGGAAACCACCGTCTTGCAGCAAGAGGGGGAAGTAGAGTAGTATAACATAAGTCATATTTATGTTATTGTTCCAACACTCCGGGATCATTTCTCGACTCCCGAAGCAACATATCCAAACAAAGCCTCAGCATCCAGTTCTAGTTGTAGCGATCGGGATACAACTCCAAGTGTCCGTTACCGTAGGATGGGCTATCGATAGATGTTTTCTTCCCTGCAGGGGTGCACCAACTTACCCAACATGCTTGCTTAACTCCAGCCGGACACACCATCAGGTCATGCCCGCCCTCGGCCAAACAATACGCCGCAACCCGACCTAGGCTTAATAGAGAGGTCATGCACGCCGGACTAAACCCTATGCCCCCAGGGGTCATGGGCCAATCGCCCCGGGAACTCCTGCACGTTGCGTGGGCGGCCGGTGAGCAGACCTGGGCAACCTCCTTAAAAAGGTAGGTGCTTACGCAGTCCAACCCGGCGCGCGCCGCTCAGTTGCAATGACGTCAGTTAAGCTTCGGCTGATGCATACGACGCAGAACGCCCATACTATGCCCACGTGATGGTTAGTGCTATCAGGCCCGAGGCCCCTTGGATCAAATATCCAAACCGTTTAGTGTCTTGGGAACGCGCGGTAACAAGCAGAGACTCACGATAATGTGACCCCATCGCCCCGTCTCGAGAACTTGCGGCAAGGGCGAGTGCCCGGCCACGCCTCATATTTATCTCACGGGCACCTTCCAGGTCAACCCGACTACACATCACTCGCAATTAAGCTCGCGCGGGTACCCCTCGGGGCCGACCCGTCTTTAGTAACCAGGTTCAGTGTAAAGTCATAGTAACCAAAGTAACTGTGTGTCTGACACCAAAGGAAAACCTGAGGAAATCACCCTCGATGGAATTCCACCTGATGTTTATCGTCATGGTGAACGAAAGAGGAGTCACCCTCGAGGTCCACTCTTGAGGAGTTGCATGACAATGTCGTTATCGGGAGTGGAGAAAGAGGAATCACCCTCGATGACCACAACCGATGAACTAACCTACAAGGTTAACATCAGAAGTGCTGATGAGGTCTCACCCTCGGCACTCGATAGTATCCCAGTAGTGTCGAGCAACTAAGGGGAAAGTAATGTGCGGTGCCGGGTCCTGGTCTTCGATCCCGTTGAACGGGTCTTCTGATAATCCAGCGAGGCAGTCGGGACAAGGTAGGGGGGTCACTGGTGGATCTCTAACCAGCCTATACTAAGCAATTTAGTATAAACATGTAAGGTATGAAAGCAGTATCAACAACAGGCTATGCATCAGAATAGGATCATACAAAAAGCGGTAGCAGTTCTAATGCAAGCATAAGAGAGAAGAGAATGGGCGATATCGGAATGATCAAAGGGGGTTGGCTTGCCTGGTTGCTCTGGAAAGAAAGGAGAGGTCGTCAACACCGTAGTCGATCACCGGGGCATCGTCGGTCTCGGGGTCTATCGGAGAGAAGAGGGGGAAGAAACAATAAATACAAAGCATACATATGCAAAAAAGAGGCACGGCAAGTTAACACGCAGTGCTAGGGGGCTCTATAGTGGTGGTACACGGTACCGGCGAAGGGGGATATCACTCGGGAAAGTACCCCCGATGTTTCGTGTTTTCGGGCAGATGAAACGGAGGGGGAAAGTTGCAGGTTCACTATGATAGAGATGTGTGGTGGACGAACGGGCCGCGTATTCGGATTCGTCTTGTCGTTCTGAGCGATTTTCATATATAAAACATTTTCATCCGAGTTACAGATTATTTTATATGATTTTCTAAAGTTTAAAAGATTTTCTGAATTTATTTAATTAATTAAGTCTAACATTATCCAGAATAGTAAAAGGTGATGTCAGCATGACATCACCATTACATCAGCAGGTCAGCAGGTTGACTAAGTCGAACCTGGCGCATGGGCCCCGTCTGTCATAGGTACAGACTAACTAACAGTTTTAATTAAACTAACCTAGCTCATTAGACTAATTAAGCACGGTTAATTAAGTTAATTAATTAATTAATTAATTAATTAATTATTAATTTTATCATTATTATTTTTAAAGTCTTTTTTTAACCTTTTTTTTTTAAAAAAAGGGGGCTGGGGCCCGGATGTCATAGGCCCAGGGGGCCTAGACGGGGCAGGTTATCGGGCGCACGGGTGCGGGCGCTCGCACCCGAGGCCACCGGAGGCGAGGGCGGGAGCGGCCGGCGACGGTAGTTCGACGCCTGATCGGGAATTGGCCCGCGGGGCTTGCCCGACTAGGGCCGCGGGGGCCACTACGGGCGGCCGGCAGGGGCGGCCCGAGCGCCGCGACGCGGGCCAGGGGAGCGGCGGGAGGCGCCGCTGCGGTGGTGGCCAGGAAATGCGGCGAAGGCCGCGGGCAGTGAGGCGGGACGCGCGGCCGCGACCGTGGCCAGGGGCTCGCCGACTCGCGAGCGCAGGTGGGAGCCGAGCTCCGACGCGGCCACGAGATGGTGAGGGCGGCGACAGCAAGCGAGCAAGGGGCGCGGGGGGGGGGGAGGCGAGCAGCGGTAGGGGCCGGGCGCCGGTAGGCGCAGCGGCCAGGTGGGGTCGCGCGCTGGGTGGTGGTGCGGCGTGCGGTGACTGCGGGATGCGGCGCGGGGAGCACGACGCCGGGCGCGCGGGCAGCTATAGTGGCCGCGGTGACCAAACGGGGTAGGAAAGGGGAAGAGAGGCCGGGGGCCTCACCGCGGGGCCGTAGGGACTAGGGCAGCGCGGCTCGGGGAGGAGGACGGAGACGACGTGCGTGGGGAGGAGACGAGGTCGATGCGGCTCCGACGTCGGCGTCGAACGGCGGGGCGCGTCGGGCACAGGAGCGACCGTGCGTTCGTTCCCCCGATCCATATCTGGATCGGGGAGGAGGGGGAGGCGAACGTGGGGGGCAAGTGGGGATTGTCGGGGGGGTTAGGGTTCGGTCGTGTGGCCTAATAGGCCAAGGACAGCGGGGTGGGCCGGTTGGGCCACGTGGGTGGCCGACTGGGCCTATTGGCTCAGTTGACCAGGGGGTCTGTTTTGCAATTTTTTACATAAATTTTGTGTTTTGTTTTCATTTTATCTAATGCTTTAAGTTAGTTTTAGGTTTTGTGAAAAACACAACTAGTCCCCAACTTTGTATTAATAAATATGTCACTGCCACAAGTATATTGTGAGGCTTTTGAAAAAGTTTGCAATTTTTGTAAAATAAAAAGGCATTTAATTTATCGCCTATGGCACTGTTTTAAGTAGTTTAGGCCACTTAAACATGTTGCAAAAAAGCTGGTTCACCGCCAGTATTAACAAGTGATTATGTGACACACTTTGAACATTTTAGATTTGTCTTTTGAAAACTTTTAAATTTGACTTTGTTTTAAATTTTGAAATTGAACCGGTTTCAAACCGAAGCGAGTTTAGTAATAGTAATCATGGTGACAGGCATCATTACCAGTGGGTTACTATAGCTTGATTACCCGGGCGTTACAAGGAATATCTTCAATCATTGATTCATTTAAAGTTACAGTATTTGCAATAGGTGGTCCAAAAAGTTGTTTGTAATAATTCGAGATATATGCTTTCAAATTTTCATGCCCCACTATTGTCCCCTCATCCTGTTCAAGTTGGATAATTTTCTTCTTCCTATGTTTGCCATTTGCAATCATATGAAAGAATTGTGTATTATCGTCCCCTTGAACCACCTTGAGTGTCTTAGCGCGTAACACCCACTTAAGCTCCTCCTCCCTCAGGAGCACTCGTAGACCTTGCTCAGCCTCAGATTTAACCCTTTGCTCATCTACCGAGAGAAGGGTCTGTTCGGCCTTTATGTCTAAAGTCTCAATTAGCTGAGTAAGACGGTCTCTTTCATGTTTATAGATACCACTCTCATTTTTGGCCCAGCCTCTCAAAAATTGCCAAAGATGTCTAATCTTGTTCTGCCATCTATCTACGTGTGACTTACCACTCACCGGTTTCGTCCACTCACGTCTGCTGATGTCAAGAAAATCTTCCCGCTCGAACCAACTTTGTTCAAATGAGAAATAACTTTTATTTGCCACATGAGTAGCAACACCCGAGTCTAAAAGAAGAGGGGTATGGTCCGATATCGTTCTCTGCATCGCGTGAACCGACACTAGAGGATATTTTTGTTCCCATTCCACACTAGCCAGAACTCTATCTAGCTTTTCATAAGTTGGAACGGTTAGCGAGTTGGCCCATGTAAATTGTCGACCAGTGAGTTCAATTTCTCTCAAATTTAGACTCTCAATAATCATGTTAAACATCATCGACCAGCGGCAATCAAAATTATCATTATTCTTTTCCTCTCTCCTCCTAATGATATTGAAGTCCCCTCCAACAAGTGTGGGTAAATTTTCATCACCACAAATTCTTACTAAATCGGCCAAGAAATCCGGTTTGAATTCGGGTTGTGCTGCTCCGTATACAACAACAATTGACCATCGAAACCCATCTAGTTTTGATTTCACCCTAAATTTTACCGAAAAGTCACCATGGACCACATTAAGCACCTGAAGCGTGTCACACCGTACGCCTAGTAAAATCCCTCCGGATCTTCCTCTAGGTGGTAAGATATGCCAATCAAAATCAATCCCATTGGACAGAGTGTGCAAAAACTGTGGTGTGAAATTATCTCGTCCCGTTTCCAATAGTGCAATGAAATCTAAATGTTGTTCTAACGTTGTTTCTGATAAGAACCTTTGTTTAGCCAAGTCAGCAAGACCTCTCCTATTCCAGAAAAGTCCTTTCATAGCTCATCATGAAATTTTTTCTTAAGCTTAATGCGATTACTCCTCCTAATTGCCGAAGTGGGATAAATTTTCCTCTTCCAGGGTCTTTTGAGCTTCTCCTCATTACCCTGTGGGGGAGTAGGAACGTCTATCTTGGTAGACGTCCCCCCATTAAGAAAGGTTCTAACATCTCCACATTCTCCAGTCCCTCATCATCTTCAGCCTCTGTCTGAGGTAGAAGATTATCGCAAATGTTTTTGAGGGCAGCCATTCCTAAATTAGTCACGTCATTATCATCCATAAGCTTGACTGATGCAAGGTTATGAAGAATTTCAGAAGCTCTCTCCGCTTCCATGTCTAAAAGGTCATTAACGGATTTAGCTACCTCACTTTCATTTAAACCCAAAGAGATCCCTAAGTCATGTGCTTTATCTACTATTTCATACTCAGTGAAATGCAGGATTGAACAACTTTTATCAAAAGACGTACCTGTCGAGACCTCGGCATGGCGTAGCATGGCTGCCCTCTTGGCACGTGCTAGCTGCATGTCGTCCGCATCTGGCTGTCCCTGAATCCGATCACTGACACGCCTGCCAGCTGTCACCGGATCCGCAATCCCACCGAAAGTGATTAGCTCCTCCATCGTCCTCTCCCGTGAAAAAGTGTCCGGACTCCCATATCCTTCCCCTAAAGTCTGTGATGAGGGGTGAGATATGGTCGCACAAACACCGCCCGCAGTGATAAGAGGGGTCTGGGATTGTGTAGCCGCCTGCTGTGTGTTCCCAATCCCCCTCTCGGCAGCCTGTAGACGTAGTTCCTGCCCATCTGAATAGGCCATGTCCTGCGCAAGAATAGCATCGTTAGCCTCCTGCCCGCCCTATGTTCCCAAGGCGCTCTGGACCTCCGAAATCGGTGAGGCACAGTGGCCATCTTGTCCAAGAGGCTCACTCTGAGGTGTCTGCTGCGAGCCTGAACTGTCAAGTGCTAACTCCATCTCATGCATAGGGTCCAGGACCGGTGGTAACTGCAATTCCACCGGATCATCCAACTCCACTCGTGAACTCCATAAACGACTGGGAGCTGACTGAGCTCCAAACGAGCCAAAATGAAGTGAGTTCATCGGAGTAGTAAGCGGGGGAGCATCCCTGGTAGAGTCATCACCCTTATCTGATTGTGCACTGTGTCCCTTGCCCTGGTCGCGTGGTGTGTTATCAGATCCCTTTTCCTGGTTACCAGGGGCTCCACCCCCCTCGGTTGTGTCCATGTCCTCAATCTCATTCCCATCTAAGGAAGTCGGAGTATCCTCAATCTCAAGCTCAAGAACATATGTGACTCCAGCATGTGTCCATCGAACCACATCTGGTACGAACTTGACGCTCACCACGCTGACCAATAACCTCGCAGCCCCGTGCGCACGTGTGAACGGCATGTCCACCATAGAACCCAGACTCCAAGCAATCAAAAAGTGATTAATCAGCTTGGATGGTGCACCATAGAAACGTACCCACACCTTCTCCAAAGGTGTTCCCACTGGTTCGTCCTGCTTCCATTCATCAAAAGCAATCACAGTAGTAGTACTAGGAACCCTGCAAAGACCCCACTTAAGAAAATGTTTCTGGTCTTCTCTAGTTGGGAACTCCACTTTGTAAGACTGACCCTCCAGTTTTTCCAGATGCCACGGATGATTCCCCGGAACCAGATCACGCAACTGCCTCACAATCTGAGCTTCAGTTAGCTGTCCATTAGTAACCCGGACCACTGCCAGGAAAGAACTCTCAGGTACCTGCGGCAGAGGTTCCACCTCCGGTGTCTCAAAGAACATCAGCTCCTTGCAACACACACCATATATGCTTACTCCAGGTTTAGTACCAGATAAAAGAGGACACTCACCGGACGCATGTTGTGACTTGAGACAAATATCACACAGTTCATTAGTACACTCAGCCACAAAATGCCCTGGTTTGCCACATCGATAACAAGGCAATTTCTTCTTCTTAATTGCCCACTTAGAGAGTTTATCCCCTTCCGGTTTATTTGAGTTCTTACCCACTCCAGCATCATGGCTCTTAGCAGCCTCAGTGACCTCCGGTAAAGACACTTCCGCTAGAGCCTTTACTGTTTCGATAGCCACAACAGGGAGAGATGGTGTAACGGCCAGATTTAGTACCAGATAAAAGAGGACACTCACCGGACGCATGTTGTGACTTGAGACAAATATCACACAGTTCATTAGTACACTCAGCCACAAAATGCCCTAGTTCGCCACATCGATAACAAGGCAATTTCTTCTTCTTAATTGCCCACTTAGAGAGTTTATCCCCTTCCGGTTTATTTGAGTTCTTACCCACTCCAGCATCATGGCTCTTAGCAGCCTCAGTGACCTCTGGTAAAGACACTTCCGCTAGAGCCTTTACTGTTTCGATAGCCACAACAGGGAGAGATGGTGTAACGGCCGTTGTCGAAACAGCGCTATCGATCACCGTCCCCGGGGGAATGGCCGTTGGTGTCTGAGCAGGTGGAGCGTGCCGAGGAGGAGGTGGGCGCCTCGCCCCACCTCTCCCACGACGAAAGCCCCCCCGGTAACGGTCATGAGGTCCAGCCACTCCTTCAACAAAGTGCCCGGGCGGTCCCTTGAAATACCCGCCTCCATTGTGCCAACCATTGCCTCGTCCACCACCCGAGGATGATCCGCGGTGCTGGCCCTCTCCGTATGCATCGTAACCATCATCGCCCCAAGGTCCATAGCGATTGTATCTGCCAGAGCTTCCATAACCCTTGCCATCCCAACGCTGGTTCGGCCCGCCGCCGCGACCTAGCGTACGTGCCTTGGTCGGCATCTGTAACTGATCCTCTGGAGGTCTATCGTCTCTCCGAACTGCAGCTGAAGAAGGCCGATCTGCATTCGCTGCTTGTGCCTGCGTGCCGGTCACAGAGGGAACTGCGCCCCGGATATCTCCCGCAGCGGCCGCTGCAGCAGGCTTGGCCGGTGCGTGCTGCCTCGCCGGATTGGAACCACGGCCGGCTCCAGTGGCTGGAGGGGCGCCTCCCCTCCCCACCATCGTGCGAGCTACAGGGACTCTGGCCGCTCGTCCCGCACCCAACGAAGGGAAGCCAGGCGAACGGAAAACCCTAGACAGAACGAGACTCGCCTCGGTCTTCGATGGATGAGATGACGGCGTTGGATCAGGCGAGCTGGCTTGGGCGCCTGGTTGGGCCACTTGTCCCACATCCATAGCACCCACGACCACTGCCTTCTCCAGGCCCACAACGTCGTTCTGTCGGCCCGTATCAGCCCAGACCATCTCAGGCCCAGGGAGACCGAGCAACGAATTCAAACGAGCTTCCCTGCTCGAACGGATCTCGGCCACCGGCCGGATCACGGGCGCCATCGCCGGCGGCGCCGCCAAAAGTCTGCTAGTTCTCTTCTTCCTTGTGACCTTAGTCCAAGTTTCTGGCAGGATGAAATCGGACAAGGTTAAAGGCTGAAGACTCACCTTAGGAAGGGGTCCCTTCCATGGCCGGATCGCGGTTGTCGACGTTCTCCGGTGAAGGATCCGGCGTACCACCTCCTCCTTTTCGTCCCGGCGTAGTCCAATCCTTGCCGGATCATCTAGTGGAACCACTCCATCCACGATAGTAGCGATCTCCTCTACCGAGTAACCTGGACTGAAAGCTTCGCAGATCAAGTCAGACGGCGTCGGCGAGCTTACCTCCGGCGACTCCTCCTCCGTGTCCGCATCGTCTCCGTCGTCTGAGCCGGCAAGGGCCCAGAAACGGCCCCCAACAGTCCCCGCCATGGAAGCGGGTTTGAGAGCGGCGGTCGCCGCCGGCGCCATCCAAAATCATTCATATACTTTTTTTTTGAAAGTAAAATCATTCATAACTAATAGTAAAAGTTTCTTATACTGGGAAGAGGTGGACGAGGTAGTCTTCGATGGTGAGCATGCTGTTGTACCCATAGAGGCATCCGTTTCCCAGAAGCCAGCAGATGAAAACGCCCAAACTCTTGCCCTGATCAACGCATGCATATCATATACGTATATGTTTGCAAAAATAAATAGATGCTCCTGGTTATTCAAGAGATCGAGCGATCAAGCACAGAATTATCTCAGGAGGAAAATGATGATTTGATGCATGCAAACCTCCTGAGTTGTGTGCACCCCGCGATGATCATCTTCGCCGTATGCCATGCTTAGTTCACTTTGGTGGCCCTGTACCTTTAGAACGAGAACAAGCAACACAAATGAGAAAATAAAGACTTTGGGGACGGCTAGCATTGAAAGCGCCATGAAAGAAAATACAAATAAGAACCCTAGATAGCATATACGCTTAGGATAATCAGACAACACAGGCTGCAGCCACGCCTCGTTCGCAGGTTAGAACATCCAGGGCAGGAGTACTAGTCAACAAAATTAACTGTTGCCGTAAGCACGCATGTCATCTGATCCACAGCGTATTCTTTTCCGTCTAACAGAAGTAAGAGCATCTCCACTCGTTCGCCGCCCCGGGGCTTAAAATAAATGGCGTCTGGGAGCGAGCCGGCGAAAAAGTGGGCGTGAGGGCGGCCGGTTTTCCAACCGCCGACTCAAGGCCGTCCCAACCGCCGTCTAAAAAAAACTCGGGCACAATTCGGTCAAACACGACACATTTTTTGACCAAATTAGATTGATTCATTGATATTTGTACATTTTTTTAAAACAAACATAAACATAAAAAAACTAAACTAGATACTACCGCGCCCGCCGTCGCCGCTGCCGTGCCGTCCCGAGACTTCTACATGCCGAGGAGTTTCTAGAAGTTCGTGTAGTCACCGCCGTCGCTGCCGTCCTGCCTGCCGCCGCTGTCCCTGCTGCTCCCCTGTCCGGCGTCTCCAATGTGTGGGAGGTTGGAGGGCCCGAGCACTGCCTCGTCACTGTCTTCGAGGAAGACGACGCCGCCCACCTCGCGTCCACGACAGCGAGTGGCTATCTCCTCGAGGGTGCGGCGCTGGCGGGCCATTTCCTAGCAGATGTAGTCCTCCCGCGCCCATTTCATGGCGGCCTCGTCGACGGCGGCCATCTTCTCGTGCTCCTTCTTCACGGCGAGGAGCACCGGCTCTGTCTTCACGGCGGCGAGCCCCGGCTCCCTCTTCAGCCTGACGAGGCAGGCAGAGGCGGAAGGGCTTGTTGATGATGAGGGCGCCGCCACCGCGGTTGCGCCGTCCGAGCAGCGTCTCCTGGGGATCCGGCTTGATGGGGCGGAGCGCCGGCGAGCCGGAGGATAGGGAGCCCGACAACGAGGAGGACGTTGTCTTCATCCGGCACGGCGTCCACGAGATACCGTGGCGGCGAGAGAAGGAGGGTGCCGCCAGGTAGTCCAAGCGCGACGTGTTGCCGCCCTCAATGTGCTCGAGGACGGCTTCGAGGGTGCGGCCGGGGACGCCCCACCATCGGCGACGCCTCTCGGAGTTGAGGCGGCCGTGGGGCTCGACGCCGTTGTTGGAGGCGAGCTGCTCCTCGTGGAGGTGCTCGAAGTACGCCGTCCACAGTGTGTAGCTGTCGGGGGCGTACCTCGGCTGGTTCCACACCGGCTCCTGCAGCGAGGACCAGATCCACGTGATCTTGCCCGCCGGTCGGCACCAGTGGGCGGTGGTGGCACCGGCATGCCGCCAACGCTCAACCTCCACGAGCCCGCACCCGCATGTCAGGCGGTGCCGGGTAGTCGGCCTCGTAGAGGAGGCGCGCCTCGTCCTCGTGTAGGTGGTGGCGGCCGAAGTCGTTGGCCGCCGCGCCGTTGCGTGGGTAGCGTTCGGCCATGCTGGTCACCGGGGAGAGAGGAGAGGTTAAGACGAGAGGGCGTCAGCGGTGAGAGGGAGGGGGGAAGGGCGTCGGCTCGTTGACGATGAGAGTGGTTGATTTCGATGGGAGAGTTTTTGTGCATTCACCGGCGAGAGAGAGGCGACTTTTATAGCCGCGGGCGGGAGGCGAGCGCGTGGCCACCGTGAGTACACGTGGCGGAAGCGGGCGGGACGCGCGCCGCCGAGCCGCCCGCGAGGCATCAATGGAAGGCTGACCGGCGCGACAACCGTGCATTGATTCCCACCGGAACCGAGGCGATGAGGACGACAAAGTCGCTGAGTCGCTGACTCGGCGGGCCCAGTTGTTTTCGCACCAAAATCGCATCGCTCGGCGCCCCCGAGCGCCCCAGCACGCCGGGTTCGGCCTGGATCCGCCGGCAGCAAATTCGCCCCTAACCGGCGAAAAATGGTCTTTTGGAGACATGACTGAGCCGATTTTTCGACGCCAACGATAGAAAATGACCTTAGGGGGAAGCTTGTTGGCGGCGCAGCTGGAGATGCTCTAAGCCCCAGCTAGTGGCATTGTGATCATAACGATCACAC
This sequence comes from Secale cereale, assembly GCA_902687465.1. Classification (NCBI taxonomy): domain Eukaryota; kingdom Viridiplantae; phylum Streptophyta; class Magnoliopsida; order Poales; family Poaceae; genus Secale; species Secale cereale. The sequence continues at coordinate 241,691,280 of LR738710.1, forward strand.
TGCCACGATGCTCTTGCAGGCTTCGACCGATGGCATGTGGCTGTGGCCGCTTTACTTTCTGTTGTTCTGTGTTGAAATTGTTGGATTTTACTTGTTTGTGGGCTTTATTAATTTAAAGCCGGACGTCTTCGACGTCTTCGTTCTATAAAAAACGCCAGCACGCATCCTGCAAAAACGCATTCTAAATTTCTACACAACGTGTTTTTAACACATTCAGAAGGTTGATAGATTGCTCCGTTGTGGTTCGCCAAACTGTGGGTTGTGTCCTCTTTGCAAGACTCCATGGTTCACCTCCTCTGTCACTGCTGATACACGCGCAAGTCTGGACGGAGATCATCAGCTGTTGACTGTTGGTTTGGGCTACATCGCATCATGGATTCAGATTGACGACTGGCAACCTCGGTGAATGAGTGGTGGATCGATATGGCTAGCATGAGGGATCCAAATAAAAAACTGAAAAGGGGGAAATTTGAAAAGAGCAGAATGCCAGGATCATCCGTAACATTAGCGCCCCATCGACGGTGACTGTGATGAAGATCAAGGAGGAGGCCCGTCTTTGGGCATTGGCGGGGCTACTGAAGGAAATATGCCCTAGAGGCAATAATAAAGTTGTTATTTATATTTCCTTATATCATGATAAATGTTTTTTATTCATGCTAGAATTGAATTAACCGGAAACTTAGTACATGTGTGGATACATAGACAAAACAGTATGTCCCAAGTATGCCTCTACTAGACTAGCTCATTGATCAAAGATGGTTATGTTTCCTAGCCATAGACATGAGTTATCATTTGATCAACGGGATCACATCATTAGGAGAATGATGTGATGGACAAGACCCATCCGTTAGCATAGCACTATGATCGTTTAGTTTTACTGCTATTGCTTTCTTCATGACTTATACATGTTCCTATGACTATGAGATTATGCAACTCCCGAATACCGTAGGAACACCTTGTGTGCTATCAAACATCACAACGTAACTGGGTGATCATAAAGATGCTCTATAGGTGTCTCCGAAAGTATTTGTGGTGTTGGCATAGATCAAGATTAGGATTTGTCACTCCGAGTGTCGGAGAGGTATCTCTGGGCCCTCTCGGTAACACACATCATAATAAGCCTTGCAAGCAAAAGACTAATGAGTTAGTCACGAGATGATGTGTTACGGAACGAGTAAAGAGACTTGCCGATAACGAGATTGAACTAGGTATAGAGATACCAACGATCGAATCTCGGGCAAGTAACATACCGATGACAAAAGGAACAACGTATGTTGTTATGCGGTTTGACCGATAAAGATCTTCGTAGAATATGTAGGAGCCAATATGAACATCCAGGTTCCGCTATTGGTTATTGACCGGAGATGAGTCTCGGTCATGTCTACATAGTTCTCGAACCCGTAGGGTCCGCACGCTTAACGTTTGATGACGATCGGTATTATGAATTTATGAGTTTTGATGTACCGAAGGTAGTTCGGAGTCCCGGATGAGATCACGGACATAACGAGGAGTCTCAGAATGTCCGAGACATAAAGATTGATATATTGGACGACTATATTCGGACACCGGAAGTGTTCCGGAAAAGTTTCGGATTTAACTGGATTGCCGAAGGGGGTTACCGAAACCCCCTACGAGGGGGGATGGTCCATAGTGGGCCTTGAGGAAAGGAGAGAGGCAGCCCATAGAGGCTGGCCGGCGCCCCACCTAGGGATCCTAGTTGGACTAGGATTGGGGGGGCGCCACCTCTCCCTCTTTTCCTTTCCCTCTCTTCCTTCTTGGTGGACTCCTACTAGGAATAGGATTGCAATCCTATTCCTAGTAGGATTGCCCTAGCCGCACCATAGGAGGCCGGCCGGCCCTCCTCCCTTGCTCCTTTATATACGGGGGCAGGGGGGCACCCAAAGACACACAAGTTGAATTGTTCCAGCCGTGTGCGGTGCCCCCCTCCACAGAAACACACCTCGGCCATATCGTCGCAGTGCTTAGGCGAAGCCCTGCGCTGGTGAATACATCATATCCGTCACCACGCCGTCGTGCTGACGAAACTCTCCCGTGAAGCTCAACTGGATCAAGAGCTCGTGGGACGTCATCAAGCTGAACGTGTGCTGAACGCGGAGGTGCCGTACGTTCGGTGCTTGATCGGTTGAATCGCGAAGAAGTTCGACTACATCAACCACGTCACTTGACGCTTCCGCTTCCAGTCTACGAGGGTACGTAGACACACTCTTCCCTCTCGTTGCTATGCATCTGGTAGATAGATCTTGCGTGATCGTAGGAAAATTTTAAAATACTACGTTCCCCAACAGTGGTATCAGAGCCAGGTCTATGCGTAGATGATATGCACGAGTAGAACACAATGAGTTGTGGGCGATACTAGTCATACTGCTTACCAGCATGTCATACTTTGCTTCGGCGGTATTGTGAGATGAAGCGGCCCGGACTGACATTACGCGTACGCTTACGCGAGACTGGTTTCACCGTTACGAGCACTCGTTGCTTAAAGGTGACTGGCGGGTGTCTGTCTCTCTCACTTTAGCTGAATCAAGTGTGGCTACGCCCGGTCCTTGTGAAGGTTAAAACATCACATACTTGACGAAACATCGTTGTGGTTTTGTATGCGTAGGTAAGAACGGTTCTTGCTAAGCCCATAGCAGCCACGTAAAACTTGCAACAACAAAGTAGAGGACGTGTAGCTTGTTTTTGCAGGGCATGTTGTGATGTGATATGGTCAAGACATGATGAGTTATACGGTTTTGTATGAGATGATCATGTTTTGTAATGTTATCGGCAACTGGCAGGAGCCATATGGTTGTCGCTTTATTGTATGAAATGCAATCGCCATGTAATTGCTTTACTTTATCACTAAGCGGTAGCGATAGTCGTAGAAGCAATAGTTGGCGAAACGACAACGATGCTACGATGGAGATCAAGGTGTCGCGCCGGTGACGAAGGTGATCATGAAGGTGCTTTGGAGATGGAGATCAAAAGCATAAGATGATGATGGCCATATCATGTCACATATTTTTGCATGTGATGTTTATCTTATTATGCTTCTTAGTTTGCTTAGAACGACGGTAGCATTATAAGATGATCCCTTACTAAATTTCAAGGTATAAGTGTTCTCCCTGAGTATGCACCGTTGTGAAAGTTCGTCGTGCCGAGACACCACGTGATGATCGGGTGTGATAAGCTCTACGTTCAAATACAACGGGTGTAAGCCAGTTTTGCACACGCAGAATACTCGGGTTAAACTTGACGAGCCTAGCATATGCAGATATGGCCTCGGAACACTGGAGACCGAAAGGTCGAGCGTGAATCATATAGTAGATATGATCAACATAAGATGTTCACCATTGAAACTACTCCATCTCACGTGATGATCGGACATGGTTTAGTTGATTTGGATCACGTGATCATTTAGATGACTAGAGGGATGTCAATCTAAGTGGGAGTTCTTAAGTAATATGATTAAATTGAACTTTAATTTATCATGAACTTAGTCCTCGTAGTATTAGCATATCTGTGTTGTAGATCAATAGCTCACGATGTTGCTCCCCGTTTATTTTTTATATGTTCCTAGAGAAAACTAAGTTGAAAGATGTTAGTAGCAATGATGCGGAATTGTTCCGTGATCTGAGGATTATCCTCATTGCTCCACAGAGAATTATGTCCTTGATGCACCGCTAGGTGACAGACCTATTGCGGGAGCAGATGTAGACGTTATGAACGTTTTGACAAAAGCTCAGTATGATGACTACTTGATAGTTTAAGTGCACCATGCTTTACGGCTTAGAACCGGGACTTCAAAAACGTTTTGAACGCCACGGAGCATATAAGATGTTCCAAGAGTTGAAATTAGTATTTCATACTCATGCCCGTGTCGAGAGGTATGAGACCTCTGACAGTACTTTGCCAACAAGATGGAGGAGAATAGCTCAACCAGTGAGCCTGTGCTCAGATTGTCTGGGTACTACAATTACTTGAATCAAGTGGGAGTTAATCTTCCAGATAAGATAGTAATTGACAAAGTTCTCTAGTCACTATCACCAAGTTAGTAGAACTTCGTGATGAACAATAATATGCAAGGGATGACGAAAGGAATTCCCGAGCTCTTCGCGATGCTGAAGTCAGCGAAGGTAGAAATCATGAAAAAGCATCAAGTGTTGATGGTTAACAAGACCACTTGTTTCAAGTAAAGGGCAAAGGGATAGAAGGGGAACTTCAATAAGAATGACAAGCAAGTTGTCACTCCCGTGAAGAAACCCAAAGCTAAAACTCAAGCCTGAAACTAAGTGCTTCTATTGCAAAGGAAATGGTCACTGGAAGTGGAACTGCCCTAGATACTTGGCGGATAAGAAGGATGGCAAAGTGAACAAAGGTATATTTTGATATACAGATTATTGATGTGTACTTTACTAGTGTTCATAGCAACCCCTGGGTATTTGATACCGGTTCAGTTGCTAAAATTAGTAACTCGAAACGAGAATTGCATAATGAACAGAGACTAGTTAAAGGTGAAGTGACGATGTGTGTTGGAAGTGGTTCCAAGATTGATATGATCATCATCGCACACTCCCTATACTTTCGGGATTAGTGTAAAACCTAAATAAATGTTGTTTGGCATTTGCGTTGAGCATGAATATGATTTGATCATATTTGTTGCAATACGGTTATTCATGTAAAGTCATAGAATAAATGTTATTCTGTTTACATGAATAAAACCTTCGATGGTCATACACCCAATGAAAATAGTTTATTGGATCTCGATCGTGGTGATACACATATTCATAATATTGAAGCCAAAAGATGCAAGGTTAATAATGATAGTGCAACTTATTTGTGGCACTGCCGTTTAGGTCATAATGGTGTAAAGCGCATGAAGAAACTCCATAGTGATGGACTTTTGGAATCACTTGGTGCTTGCGAACCATGCCTCATGGGCAAGATGACTAAAACTCCATTCTCCGGAACAATGGAGCGAGCAACAGATTTGTTGGAGATCATACATACAGATGTATGTGGACCAATGAGTGTTGAAGCTCGCGGCGGGTATCGTTATTTTCTGACCTTCACTGATGATTTGAGCAGATATGGGTATATCTACTTATTGAAGCACAAGTCTGAAACATTTGAAAAGTTCAAAGAATTTCAGAGTGAAGTGGAGAATCATCGTAACAAGAAAATAAGAGTTTCTACGATATGATCGTAGAGGTAAAATATTTGAGTTAGCAAGTTTGGCCTTCAGTAAAAACAATGTGAAATAGTTTCACTACTCACGCCACCTGGAACACCACAGTGTAATGGTGTGTCCGAACGTCATAACCGTACTTTATTAGATATGGTGCGATCGATGATGTCTCTTATCGATCTACCACTATCGCTTTTGGGGTTATGCATTAGAGACAGCTACATTCACGTTAAAATAGGGCACCATCTAAATCCGTGGAGATGACACCGTATGAACTCTGGTTTGACGAGAAACCTAAGCTGTCATTTCTTTAAGTTTGGGACTGCGATACTTATGTGAAAAAGTTTCAACATGATAAGCTCGAACCCAAATCGGAGAAGTAAATCTTCATAGGATACCCAAAAGAAACTGTTGGGTACACCTTCTATCACAGATCCGAAGGCAAGGTCTTTGTTGCTAAGAGTGGATCCTTTCTAGAGAAGGAGTTTCTCTCGAAAGAAGTGAGTGGGAGGAAAGTAGAACTTGATGAGGTAATTGTACCTTCTCCCGAATTGGAAAGTAGTACATCACAGAAAATTGTTCCAGTGATTCCTACACCAATCAGTGAGGAAGTTAATGATGATGATCATGAAACTTCAGATCAAGTTTCTGCTGAACGTCGTAGATCAACCAGAGTACGTTCCGCACCAGAGTGGTACGGCAACCCAGTTCTGGAAATCATGTTACTATACCATGATGAACCTGCGAACTATGAGGAAGCGATGATGAGCCCAGATTCCGCAAAATGGCTTGAAGCCATGAAATCTGAGATGGGATCCATGTATGAGAACAAAGTGTGGACTTTGGTTGACTTGCCTGATGATCGGCAGGCCATCGAAAATAAATGGACCTTCAAGAGGAAGACCGACGCAGACAGTAATATTACTGTTTACAAAGCTCGACTTGTTGCAAAAGGGTTTCGACAAGTTCAAGGAGTTGACTACGATGAGACTTTCTCACCTGTAGCGATGCTTAAGTCTGTCCGAATCATGTTAGCAATTGCCGCATTTTATGATTATGAAATCTGGCAAATGGATGTCAAAACTGCATTCCTGAATGGATATCTCAAAGAAGAGTTGTATATGATGCAACCAGAAGGTTTTGTCGATCCAAAAGGTGCTAACAAAGTGTGCAAGCTCCAGTGATCCATCTATGGACTGGTGCATGCATCTCGAAGTTAGAATATACGCTTTGATGAGGTGATCAAAGCTTATGGTTTTATACAGACTTTTGGAGAAGCCTGTATTTACAAGAAAGTGAGTGGGAGCTCTGTAGCATTTCTAATATTATATATGGATGACATATTGCTGATTGGAAATGATATAGAATTTCTGGATAGCATAAAAGGATACTTGAATAAGAATTTTTCAATGAAAGACCTCGGTGAAGCTGCTTATATATTAGGCATCAAGATCTATAGAGATAGATCAAGACGCTTAATTGGACTTTCACAAAGCACATACCTTGATAAGATTTTGAAGAAGTTCAAAATGGATCAGTCAAAGAAAGGGTTCTTGCCTGTATTACAAGGTATGAAGTTGAGTAAGACTCAATGCCCGACCACTGCAGAAAAATATAGAGAGAATGAAAGTCATTCCCTATGCCTCAGCCATAGGTTCTATAAAGTATGCCATGCTATGTACCAAACATGTTGTATACCTTGCCATGAGTTTGTCAAGGGGGTACAATAGTGATCCAGTATTAGATCACTGTACAGCGGTCAAAATTATCCTTAGTAACTGGATGACTAAGGAAATATTTCTCGATTATGGAGGTGATAAAGAGTTCGTCGTAAAGGGTTATGCCGATGCAAGCTTTGACACCAAATCTAGATGACTCTAAGTATAAATCTGGATGCGTATTGAAAGTGGGAGCAATTAGCTAGAGTAGCTCTATGCAGAGCATTGTAGACATAGAAATTTCCGAAATACATACGGATCTGAATGTGACAGACCCGTTGACTAAACTTCTCTCACAAGCAAAACATGATCACACCTTATTACTCTTGGGTATTAATCACATAGCAATGTGAACTAGATTATTGACTCTAGTAAACCCTTTGGGTGTTGGTCACATGGCGATGTGAACTATGGGTGTTATTCACATAACGATGTGAACTATCGGTATTAAATCACATGGCGATGTGAGCTAGATTATTGACTCTAGTGCAAGTGGGAGACTGAAGGAAATATGCCCTAGAGGCAATAATAAAGTTGTTATTTATATTTCCTTATATCATTATAAATGTTTTTTATTCATGCTAGAATTGTATTAACCGGAAACTTAGTACATGTGTGGATACATAGACAAAACAATATGTCCCTAGTATGCCTCTACTAGACTAGCTCATTGATCAAAGATGGTTATGTTTCCTAGCCATAGACATGAGTTGTCATTTGATCAACGGGATCACATCATTAGGAGAATGATGTGATGGACAAGACCCATCCGTTAGCATAGCACTATGATCGTTTAGTTTTACTGCTATTGCTTTCTTCATGACTTACACATGTTCCTATGACTATGAGATTATGCAACTCCCGAATACCGTAGGAACACCTTGTGTGCTATCAAATGTCACAACATAACTGGGTGATCATAAAGATGCTCTACAGGTGTCTCCAAAAGTATTCGTGGTGTTGGCATAGATCAAGATTAGGATTTGTCACTCCAAGTGTCGGAGAGGTATCTCTGGGCCCTCTCGGTAACAAACATCATAATAAGCCTTGCAAGCAAAAGGCTAATGAGTTAGTCACGAGATGATGTGTTACGGAACTAGTAAAGAGACTTGCCGGTAACGAGATTGAACTAGGTATAGAGATACCAACGATCGAATCTCGGGCAAGTAACATACCGATGACAAAAGGAACAACGTATGTTGTTATGCGGTTTGACCGATAAAGATCTTCGTAGAATATGTAGGAGCCAATATGAACATCCAGGTTCCGCTATTGGTTATTGACCGGAGATGAGTCTCGGTCATGTCTACATAGTTCTCGAACCCGTAGGGTCCGCACGCTTAACGTTTGATGACGATCGGTATTATGAGTTTATGAGTTTCGATGTACCGATGGTAGTTCGGAGTCCCGGATGAGATCACGGACATAACGAGGAGTCTCGGAATGTCCGAGACATAAAGATTGATATATTGGACGACTATATTCGGACACCGGAAGTGTTCCGGAAAAGTTTCGGATTTAACTGGATTGCCGGAGGGGGTTACCGGAACCCCCTTCGAGGGGGGATGGTCCATAGTGGGCCTTGAGGAAAGGAGAGAGGCAGCCCATAGAGGCTGGCCGGCGCCCCACCTAGGGATCCTAGTTGGACTAGGATTGGGGGGGGGCGCCACCTCTCCCTCTTTTCCTTTCCCTCTCTTCCTTCTTGGTGGACTCCTACTAGGAATAGGATTGCAATCCTATTCCTAGTAGGATTGCCCTAGCCGCACCATAGGAGGCCGGCCGGCCCTCCTCCCTTGCTCCTTTATATACGGGGGCAGGGGGGCACCCAAAGACACACAAGTTGAATTGTTCCAGCCGTGTGCGGTGCCCCCCTCCACAGAAACACACCTCGGTCATACCGTCGCAGTGCTTAGGCGAAGCCCTGCGCCGGTGAATACATCATATCCGTCACCACGCCGTCGTGCTGACGAAACTCTCCCGTGAAGCTCAACTGGATCAAGAGCTCGTGGGACGTCATCAAGCTGAACGTGTGCTGAACGCGGAGGTGCCGTACGTTCGGTGCTTGATCGGTTGAATCGCGAAGAAGTTCGACTACATCAACCGCGTCACTTGACGCTTCCGCTTCCGGTCTACGAGGGTACGTAGACACACTCTTCCCTCTCGTTGCTATGCATCTGGTAGATAGATCTTGCGTGATCGTAGGAAAATTTTAAAATACTAAGTTCCCCAACAGCTACACACTTGAGTATTGTATAAATGCCATGAGAGCATTTATTTTTCTTCTAACCCGCTTTGCGGGATCAAGTTAAACTTTCTTCCTTAATCAATAAAAGTGGTAAGTCTTTTGTTATGTTTTTAAAAAACTTATTCATAAACTCGGTAAAATATATAGTTATGATATTACTTTATTAGACGCTACAATGTACTCACTCCGTAAAGATATATAAGAAGTCTAGAACACCAAAATAAGTTAAGATTCTGTTTACAGTGGATAAAATCGATATGGGCCGTTAAATCAAAGGGATTTCATGGTCTAGATTAGTTTTACTACTCCCGATTTCGTGTACTCCTCCGATCCTAGGATACATTGATATTTAAACAAATCTAAGACAACTAATATAAATCAGAGGGTGCAATACTTTTCAACCTAAGGGGCATTACATTGTTTCAAACCGTGCAACGAGTTCCCTCTCAAAACAAGTCGAAGGATAAAATGGGAAGTGAGAACATTCATTTCAATGAACGTACTCATCTACTCCCGCATGTCCTACATTGGGCAACGCTAGGGCATGAGGCCTTCTCAGTTGGATCAACCTGTCCTGCGGTGTTGGTCTCATGTGACTAGCCATAGTGGAAGTAACTTCAGTAGTAACTTCGAATCCAACTCAGCAAATTTGTCTATGTGGCAATGAGTTAATGAAGATAGAGATAGTTTGAGTAACTTAGCTAGTTGCTGTAACATCACATATCCCAATACAATATGAGTTTATAATCTAATAAATAAAGCTTTGCATGACATCACACATACTAACCACTATGAAAGTAGTAACATAGTCTAGGGATATGTATATGTTACTAATGTACGTTACTCCCCATTGTGACTAATCTATGTGTGCCCCTAATCCCACCATAATCCACTCGCCCCAATCCACGTGTGCGCGACCCCCAGAGATAGAGGCAACGGTAGGCACCATTCACGCTACTGGCGGCCTACTGCGGGATGGGGATGAAATTGGCCTGGTCCGCGGAGGCTGAACACTTTCTGGGGCGCAATGAAAAGGACACACGTAGGGTTCCTGGAGCTACCAAGGTCTGCATGAGAAGGACGGCTACACGATGGTAAGCTTGTGTTCTACAACCTCATCCACCTCAGACAAGATCTCGGTACTTTTACGCAACCCGAGTTTTGCCTCTTGTTCGGCTGGAAGCGAGCCCAAGTTCTGCCTATATTTGCTGTATCGGCCAACAACGAGAGTGATCTGTTTTTCTTTTTCGAAACGAAGGCAAAAGCTTGGCAATCCCATTAATAAAGCAGAAGAGAGTTACTCGGTTAATAAAAGGAAAATCGGGAAAACCTTCTCAAACCGCTGAGTGGCACACTGATAATACCACACACACCTCACATAAAGGGTCTCGTCAACATCACATGCCGGTGTCATCGTCATCACTTCTCCCCAACATGTGTCATCACCCTCCCGAATCTCCGATCAAGCGACTCCGACTTCTCAGAAGATAGTTGTTGACCCAACCCACATCATAGAGGCTATGTGAAACACAAGAAGCCCCGCACCAAACTCAGCCACCCGCGCCAAGGTCAGCACAACTCCGACTCTGAATGATAGCTCCGAAGGAGAACTATGCAAGGTTGGCGCCGCGGAAGACCACCGAACAGACCACCGAACAGACCACCTGCTACCTGTCATTGTCACCACAAGGGCCCTGCCGCTGCAGCTCTGACTTCACCACAACAAAACAACCCGAGGTAATCCCACGAACACGCCGGAGAAGAGCCGACTATCGCAACCATTGCCGCTTCTCCGACATCGCACACACCCATCATCGTTGCCACAAAAGCCTCGACGCCAACACCACCAACTTCCAACGGTCCCGCTTGATGATGCCTAGCTCCAAAGACGAAGCCCCCGAGAGGGGATACGATGCTAGAGCACCATCATCGTCCGATCCCATGGATCTAAGGTTTCCCCCAAAGCTGTGAAGATTGGAGCTGAGAGTACCTCGACGATGCCAACAAGAAGGAAACGACGCTTGAAAGCGTCGCCATCGTCGGCTCCGGACACGCCGGAGACAAGCTTTTGCCCGGATCAACCTCTCGAGCCCCGCACATCATGCATCAGCAAGCCCTCCATCGAGCCACCGATGTCAAATCCGGCCGGATCTAACCACCCTCACCCTTCGCGACGTTTGAGGAGCAGATCCGCGCCGCCCCACGCGGCCAGGACCGCAAGACTGCGTTGCCTCCACCCCGGGCAGTCGCACTGCCCGAGCAGCAGCAACCGACCGCGCTGTTGCACATCCTCACGACGACAGAACATAGCCGACGGGCACCTCGTGCCGCACCTCCCCGCACGGACGATCGCAGCCCACCCGCACCCGCACCTCAAGCTTCGCCTCCCGTCTGGCCGCACCTCCCAGCCAGAGCACCGGCCCACGCCTGCGCCGGATCAGATCAGCCGCAGCACGGGCATTATCCCACAGCGCCAGGGTCGCCGCAGCAGGCCGGCCCCGCCCGCACACCACCAGATCCGGGCGTGAGGGCCCCGGATCCGCCGCCCCGCCGGAGGAGAGGGGCTTCAGGTCGCCGACGCCGAGCTCGCGACGACCGCACCCCGGTGCCGCACGAGCCAGCCACGAGCCGCTCACCCCGTGGAGAAGAAACCACGTCGTCGCCGCCGCCGCGCGGGCTTCGCTCGGCGGCACATCTCGGCGGCGACAAGGGAGGGAGACGCCAGAGGAAGAGTTGTCGGCGGTGGCTTGGGTCGCCGCCCGTGTCGCTCGTGCGGAGCGACACAGGGGCCTGTTCAGTCTTTATGTTGGATATTACGTACGAGAGTGATTTGTAATTATTGATCGATTTGTGTTGCTAAATAATGGCAATTTCCTAGTTTAATTCGTACTCTGCTAGCAAGGTCTGAGACATTGATTGTTTCAATGTTGTTTCCTTCTTGTTTTGCATGATACATCTCATGAATGGAGGAGCGACATTGGAGGGTGGCCATATAGACCATAGTGATGATAAGTACATTGTGTGCTTGATAAATTCCATTCTTGCGATGACTCTGCTCTATCTCTTTCCCATAATGATCCGGATTTTGATCCGAGGACGGATCTTTTCCAAAGAGGAGGAGATGGTGGGGAGCGCCCTAGGGTCACCACCATGGACTTGGCTCCATCGTCAAGGAACACGCGCATCACATATAGTAAGGTGAATCATATCCTTTATGCAGGTGTACTTGGTTATCTCGTGGATGGTATACTACTTGACCTTCCTTCCTCATGCATCCATAGGTTTGGGTCGAGCTTCACATGATTCGGGGTGGTGTGCAAGCACAAGAGTGCACCTACACCATCCACGAGGGAAGCGTGAAAGCGGAGATGGAAGAGAGAAGAAGAAGATGGAGAACCTGTTGACCAGTAACTGTATGTCTAGACACCAACGCGGATTGTACGACCTCAGCTCGAGCGATAATGAGGGACGCACAACTATAGTAACTATGTCATTAACCCGAATTGTCTAAACTCTAAACTACTACCCGGACGTCCAATCCCAGCTACACACCATGCGAAAATCTGGGCTCGACTCGGACGAGATTCAGCCACCGGAGGTTTGGCTTGCAACCCGAACAGTTCGGGCCTGGTCGTCCGTCCAGCAACCCAGATGTCTGACCCCTGCCGGCGTGCACTTCGAGCCAAGTGGCCTTATATCCTCTTCTATGTAGGGACCCGACCTCAAACGGTCAAGCCTCTGTGTATCTGTGTCATCCCTGGATTAGTATGCTGGCACACACAGTACATCAATGTATATACCAAAGAGCAATCACATGTATAAATAACGTAAAACTGACATATACCTCAATTCTCAGTGGAAACAAATGAACGGGTGTGGAGTCCCATCAACGCCATCAGCAAGTTGAGTGTAGACCGTAACTGAAGGAAATATGCCCTAGAGGCAATAGTAACAAAGTTGTTATTTTATATTTCCTTATTCATGATGAATGTTTATTATTCATGCTCGAATTGTATTGATCGGAACTCTTGATACATGTGTGAATATATAGACAAACACTGTGTCCCTAATGAGCATCTACTCGACTAGCTCGTTGATCAAAGATGGTTAAGGTTTCCTAACCATGGACATGAGTTGTCATTTCATAACGGGATCACATCATCAATAGGAGGATAATGTGATGGACAAGACCCATCCGTTAGCTTAGCATATTGATCGTTCAGTCTTATTGCTATTGTTTTCTTCATGTCAAATACATATTCCTTCGACTATGAGATTATGCAACTCCCGGATACCGGAGGAATGCCTTGTGTGCTATCAAATGTCACAACACAACTGAGTGATTATAAAAATGATCTACACATATCTCTGAAGGTGTTTGTTGGGTTGGCATAGATCGAGATCAAGATTTGTCACTCCGAGTATCGGAGAGGTATCTCTGGGCCCTCTCGGTAATACACATCATAAGAAGCCTTGCAAGCAAAGTGACTAATGAGTTAGTTGCACGATGATGTATTACGGAAATAGTAAAGAGACTTGCCGATAACGAGATTGAACTAGGTATGAAGATACCGACGATCGAATCTCGGGCAAGTAACATACCGATGACAAAGGGAATAATGTATGTTGCCATAACGGTTCGACCGATAAAGATCTTTGTAGAATATTTAGGAACCAATATGAGCATCCAGGTTCAGCTATTGGTTATTGACCGGAGAAGTGTCTCGGTCATGTCTACATAGTTCTCGAACCCATAGGGTCCGCACGCATAACGTTCGATGATGATTTAGTATTATACAAGTTAGATGATTTGGTGACTGAATGTTGTTCGGAGTCCCGGATGAGTTCACGGACATGACGAGGAGTCTCAAAGTGGTCGATAGGTAAAGATTGATATATATGATGATAGTATTCGGACACCGGAAATGTTCCGGAATGTATCGAGTAGTTATCGGAGTACTGGGGGGTTATCGGAACCCCGAGGGGAAAGATATGTGCCATATGGGCCATAGGAGGGGAGCACACCAGCCCACAAGGGGTGGAGCCCCCCCTTCATGCACGAGGCCAAATTGGAGAAGGAAGAGGGTGTTCGCCCCCCCCCCCCCTTCCTTCCTCCCTTCCCTCTTCCCTTTTCCTCTCCGGTAAATTAAGGAGGGGGGGGGGGCGAATTGGGATAGGACCCCAAGTAGGATTCCTCCTACTTGGGGCGCCCCATGGCTGCTCCCCTCCCCCTCCCACCTATATATATATATACACGTGGGGAGGGGGTGCCTAGAACATACAACAACATCTGTTAGCCGTGAGCGGCGCCCCCCTCCATAGTTTCCCATGGTCATATCTTCGTAGTGCTTAGGCGAAGCCCTGCACGGATCACATCACCATCAGCGTCACCACGCTGTCGTGTTGACGAAACTCATCTACTTCCTCAACATATTGCTAGATCAAGAGGACGAGGGACGCCATCGAGATGAACGTGTGCAGAACTCCGAGGTGCCGTATGTTCGGTGCTTGATCGATCAGAGCTAGAAGAAGTTCGACTACATCAACCGCATTGTAAAACGCTTCCACTTTTGGTCTAGGAGCCCGTTTTTCATCGATTAGGCCTGAAAATGACGCCGGTGGACCCAAGCCGAACCCGGCGCGTCGGGGGGCGCCTGGGGGAGCAGGGGCAATCATTTTTAGCACGAACAAACAGCGGGTCTGCTGAGTCAGCGACCCCCGCATCGTCGTGCTCACAACGCCTTGGTTTTCCCACAGGGAATCAATGCCAAGGCTTCCGCCGGTTAGCCTTCCATTCATTTTTCATGGGGCGGCGCGGTGCAGCGACAATCCCCCTTCCGCCACGCGCGCCGGCATTGTCATTGATACGTCTCCAACGTATCTATAATTTTTTATTGTTCCATGCTATTATTTATGATGTTTTGGATGTTTAATGGGCTTTGTTATACACTTTTATATTATTTTTGGGACTAACCTACTAACCCAAAGGCCCAGTCCAGATTGCTGTTTTTTTGTCTATTTCAGGGTTTTACAGAAAAGGAATATCAAACGAAGTCCAAACGGAATGAAACTTCTGGAGAGATATTTTTGGAGCAAAATACGCACGGGAGACTTGAGAACCACGGAATAGGGCTGACGTGGTGTCCACGAGGGTGGGCATGCGCCCCCCCTATAGCGCACGTCCCTCTGCCTCATGGGCACCCCGTCTGGCCCCCGGTCCTATGTACCCCGAAACCATCAGAAGAACAGAGAAAACCCTAGTTCCACCGTCGCAACCTTCTGTTCCCGTGAGATCCCATCTTGGGGCCTGTTTCGGAGCTCCGCCGGAGGGGGGATCTACCACGGAGTGCTTCTACATCATCATCATCACCTCACCATGAGTTGTAAGTAGTTTACCACAGACCTTCGGGTCCATAGCTAGTACCTAGATGGCTTCTCTCTCTTTGGATCTCAATACCAAGTTCTCCTCGGTCTTCGAGGAGATCCATTCGATGTAATCTCTTTTTGCGGTGTGTTTGTCGAGATCCGATGAATTGTGGGTTTATGATCAAGATTATCTATGAGAAATATTTGGTTCTTTTCTGAACTCTTTATGTATGGTTATAATATCCTTGCAAGTCTCTTCGAATTATTGGTTTGGTTTGGCCTACTAGATCTATAGTTCTTGCAATGGGAGAAGTGCTTGGCTTTGGGTTCAATCTTGCGATGTCCTTTCCTAGTGACAGTAGCGGCAGCAAGGCAAGTACTGTATTGTTGCCATCAAGGATAAAAATATGGGGTTTATATCATGTTATTTGAGTTTATCCCTCTACATCATGTCATCTTGCTTAAGGCGTTACTCTGTTCTTATGAACTTAATACTCTAGATGCATGCTGGATAGCGGTCGATGTGTGGAGTAATAGTAGTAGATGCATAATCGTTTTGGTCTACTTGTTTCGGACATGATGCCTTGTAATGCCCCATATGTAACACTTTCCTATAATGGCAATAAAGCTTCCTCTTTGATCCTTGTCATTATCCTTGGGGGTTCTTGTCATTTATTTTATTTGCATTGCCATACCTTTTATTATTTTTGCATCCTTGCATTGCTCACCATCATATCATCATGGCATCATAGTTTACTTTATTTTGTGCATGTGGAGACCTTGTGATGTTGTTGTGTGTGGGTTCTAGCTAAACCCTACCCCTCTCCCTCTTCTTCTTGTTCTTCTTCTACTTTCTTTTCTTTCTGGCCTTTTGTTTGCTCAATTATGCAAGCCACCTAACCAAGTGCCATAGTGATTCTTTCTCCTCCCTTAAATCTTGCACCATGTGAACATCCTCACCACCAACTATCAACCTATTTGAAAATGATTTGGTTGGGTTTTAAAATATCAAGAGTTTGAACCATATTCAAACTCCTTTTATTTTTCTGCCTCTAAAAATGTCCAAGTCAAGTTATTTAAATAGGGCATAATTCACTAAGCTTGGGGGTATTTTTCTTTTCCGCTAAATTTTCTTCTTTATTTCTGTGCTTTTCTTTTTTTCTTTCTGCCTGCAGAAATAAAGAAAAAGGACAAAGTAGCAGCCTGCAGTGCAACTGGGCCTCCTCCTTCTCTCTCTCTCTCCCAAGGCCCATCTCCTCTCCATCGCAGCACAGCCCAACTCCACCGCAGGCCCAGCCAACAGCCGCACCGTCGTGCCGTGGCCTTTCCGAGCGCCTGGCCCCACCTGTCTGTGACACAGGGCCACGTCGTCGTCTTCCTCCGTTAGAAAAGCAGAGCACGCCCGCGCTCACCGTTGCGCCGTCAGTTCACGGACGTCGAGGCCGTGCGCCGAGCCCCCCTTTTAAACCCAAACCTTGTCCTCCACTCCTCTCTAGGTTTCCTCTCCCACCTCTCGCCGTCTGGAGAGCCGAGATCCTCCAGATCTGCCGCCCCCATCGACACCCGAGCGCATCTGAGAGCAGCCCCTCGTCGCCGGCG
Source organism: Secale cereale (assembly GCA_902687465.1). Lineage (NCBI taxonomy): Eukaryota > Viridiplantae > Streptophyta > Magnoliopsida > Poales > Poaceae > Secale > Secale cereale. Next base: position 241,708,396 of record LR738710.1, read on the forward strand.
AGCCCCGCATCGTCTTCAGCTTCGCCAAAGTTGTCTGCCTGCTTCCTCGACGCGACTCCGTCGTCTACGTCAACTACGCGGACCCGATCGCCTCCGCGTCGAGCTCTTCTTCCTCTCCTTCCTCTACGGTGGCCGTAGGTGTTCGAGGCGCGCCGTCGTTGACTCCGTCCACGCCTGGGCCAGCCGAGCACACCGCCGTGCTCGTGGTGAGCTCCTCTCTCTCCCCGTGCCCTTTTCCCCTTTCTACGCGTACTCTAGGCCCTAGTTCCTCGAGCACCCGATCGTGTCGCCGTCAGACCTCGTCGCCGGTGAGTGTTCCAACCCCTCTAGGTCTTGTTGTGCTGCCTGTTCGCTTCGCCTAGACGCGTAGGTTCTTCCTGTGCAGTCGCCGTGCCACCTAGAGCCTTGCTTCGCCTCACCGCCGCTCTGTCGCCGCCGGTGCTGTAGTGCCCCGTAGGTGCAGCTAGCGCGCGGGTTGGATGTGGATCTCCTCTAGGAGCCTCTCGCACCCCTCCGCCGTGCTATTTGGTCGCCGGAGCGGCTCCGACGAGGGCCAGTGCCTCCCCTTTTCTGCCTGTTGTTGTTTAGTCTTCAGATATACTACCTGCTATCTCTCGAATTCAGTTCAGTAGCGCAGTGGTTTGTCTCCGTCAGATTCAGCGAAAGGGTGTGGGTTCGATCCCTCGCGGGCGCAGTGGAGATTCGCCCATTTGCTTTTCGCCTGAGGCTAACAGGTAGGCCCCACCTGCCAGCCTCACAGCGTTGCCCCAGCCCCCGCGCACCCACATCGCCAGCTCAGCCCCGTCGGGCCCCCTTGTCAGTGAGCGTGGCTAGCTGAGCCTGGGTCGTTTTAGACCCTGGCGCCTATATTGTTTTATTTTCTTTTTCCTTTTCTTTTCTATTTTTCTTGTTTATTTAATATCCGCATATTTATGTTTCAGATGAATTTGAGTTATATATGAAAAGTGCTTAGAATTTTATGTAGATTATGAATATACTACCTGTTGCCATGTTTAAAAACATTTAAAATGCTGTTTGAATTTAAACTTGTTTTAAATATGCTTAAACTTGCAAAAATCATAACTAAATATCTACAACTCCAAACTTAACAAACTTTATATGCATTTGGGGTGGAAAAATGTGTAGAATACTTTTGGTGCTGTTGTTTAGCATGTTTGACAACTCTTTCGTAGAAGTTTTTCAAATCTGTCCCATATGCAAATAGATGAATATGGGAGTTTCTGGATATTGATGTATTTAATTCCAGCCCATTTAAATGTGCTAGCATGTTGCTGTTATATTAGTTGCATCCTTGCCATGTTAACCAACTCTTAAAACCTTGTTGGTTGCTTGTTTGGAAAAAATACATAGACTTGTTAAGTTGTTCTTTGCTTGTTTCATACTTGTGTTTGATCTTGTTTGGTTGTGATGATATTGCACTCTTGTGACCCCCTAGGCCATGCACCATTTCTTCCATGTTCATATGCTTCATGTGCATGCATCATGTGGTTGAGCACTGCATGTTGATTGATTCTGTTCCGTTGTTGCATTGTTGTATTTGGTTAGAGCCCGGTGACGATACGGAGTACGGGGTTTCTACCGAGGTTGAGTGTGAGGAGCAAGGTTACGTTCCCTACGAGGATTCAACAGGCAAGATGACCTTACCCAGATATCACTACTATCTTTGCCTATGCTAGATGTCTCGCTCTTTAGCTTATTGCCTCGATGCCTATGTCTGTTTGTCAGCCTCCTATTGTTGCCATGAACCTCTCTAACCACCCAACCTAGCAAACCTTTGATTGGATATGTAAGCTTCGCTCAGCCCCTCTTATAGCATTGTTAGTTGCAGGAGAAGATTCGAAGATTCTTTCTTCATGATGAAGTTATTGTTGGGATATCACAATATATAATCTGTTAAACTGAATCACCTATATATTTTGGCAATGCGTGGAAGGCTAAGCCTTTGCTTGGTGTTTTGTTCCACTCATGCCTCCTTAGGAACCGTTTAAACTGGTGTTATATTCCTTGATTTTGCGTCCCTAACATGGTTGGGGTTTATGGGCCCCCCTCGATTACCCGCTTAACGCTAAAGCTTTTCCAGCAAGGCCCAACATTGGTTTTACATTTGCCTAATAATTTAAACTTGCATAGAAAGTTATAAACCCTTTCTTAATTAACAACACGGGCCAGTGCTCCACATGACTGTTGGTCCAAACTGAGCATACCGCGGGGCCACCTCGAGGAAACTCGAGGGCTGGTAAAAACCTGTAGGATGACTTATCCGGTCGTGGCCTGAGACGAGATACACGCGGCTGCTATCAGGGTGCCGGCACGCCGGGAGGACTTGCTTGATTAGTTTTACCTTAGTCGGAATATCTTGAGCACGGGATTATGAGAATACTCGTTTCTTCCCACCTTGGAGTTGCGACTCCGCAGATCGTGAGCTTGTGATGGGCTAAGTTGGGACACCCCTGCAAAGTTTTTATCTTTCGAAAGCCGTGCCCGTGGTTATGTGGCAGATGGGAATTTGTTAATATCCGGTTGTAGAAAACTTGACACTATGTTCATAATACACTACCAGCATGAGTAACCGTGACGGTCGCTTTCTGAAGGGGTTCGGAAAGTGAACATGGTGGGGTTATGTTTGGCGTGCTTAGATAGGATCACTCTGTGATCACTTTGACGATAGTTGGCACATCTCTTCTCGCACTAAACACGTAAGCTAGTGCTAGTGCAGCTGCAACATTGTTCTTCAGCCTTGTTCCACACCCAAGGCTTTGATAGTATTGCTACCCGGGGAAGGGATTGCTGAGTCCTCCGTGGCTCACAGATTCTACACAACACCAGATGCAGGTACCGTGGAGAACTACACAGCTGGTGGTTCAGAGTTGTACTGGGATTTCGATGAAGAACGTGGGCGATACTACGTGTCTTATCCAGAGGATCAGTAGGGCTCTTACTAGGATGATCGGGACCTTGTGTTGTTTATTTATGGTATCTTTATTTTGGGTCTTCATCCGTAGCCGGACTCTGATGTTATTTGGATGATGAATGTTTATGTAATGCATTGTGTGACGTGGCGAGTGTAAGCCAACTACTCTTTTGCAATTTCATCCCTCCTTTACATGAGTCGTGCAAAGATACCATACTTGAGATCATTCTAGTATGAGATTATGCCTTTAAGTCGTGCCTTGACACGTAGGAGGTATAGTCTCATACTGGGCATTACAAGTTGGTAATCAGAGCCTTCTCCGACCTAGGAGCCCCCACTGATTGATCGAATCATTGACGGTTGAGTCTAGGCACACACATGAAAATGTTTTGAGTCCTATATATATCGGAGAGTAGGATTTCTTTTACTCCTCATCCCTTTGTCACTCTGGTGAGGACTCCTGACGATTACTCTATCTCTTCTACTCTCAAAAATTCACAAAATTTTTTAGGATCACGCGAGTATTGTTTGGATTGTTTCGATGTCTTTGTGACGAGAACATTGTTCTCGATGCATCCTGTCATTTAGGGGTTGTGGCAGTGTCCCGGGGAGTTGAGCTCCGAGGTGTTGTCGTCACAAATCTATCGCAGCAGTTCTGGAATACTTAAGACGGCCGACATCGAAAACTCTTCTATGCGGTTAGTGGCAAGATAACTCCGACATCACCCAGTACTGGGGAGGTAGTTCGGGAGTATTGCCATAGCTTGTATAGCAGATGCGTTTCGAAGGTCCGAGGTAAACGGTTTTCGGAAATAACTGGTTATGTGTTGAAGGATGGATACAGCTGGATGTAGGATTAGAGTTGAGTGCGCGGTGCTTCCCCTTTATCCCCAACACCCGATTGCATAACTGGAAACTTTCAGAAATTAATAGGTGGGTTCATCTAGTAGCTCGTAGGCATTCTTCCAACGAATGCATGATATGGAGTTCGGGGTTCTACATTGAGTGAAGTGGTTTTATGGGCGTTTGTTCCGATCGGGAGTTGCATCTTAAAGGGTCCTTGGCTATGCTGATACGGGGATTGCAAAACCCTTTCGTAACACGTTCCATGAGCTTTCAGCACGAACATGTGGAACTTGTATTTGTTCTATCTGCTCCTTGTTGTTTTATTTACCTTTTGTTCTAGCAAGTGGCTTCTTGAGAAGATCGTTGTACCATTGAACTGTGGATTACATTCGTTCATTTTTGTTCGAATGTTCTTGTGAAGACTTATGTTGCAAGTTCTAGCCGTTGATTCAGCTTATATATTTCAATCAATGGCTAATAGTTGTCATCTCATTCAGGATGGCTCCTAAGAAGGTTCTCAATGCTAACCCAGAGGGTGCAGAAGTTCCTGATCGTCCTCCTTCCCCTCCTCCTCTATCTGAGGCCTGGAGAGCAATTATGCAAGCGACAAACCAGAACACCCAGATGCTTATGCAAATGATGCAGAACATTCAAGCCAACCAAGCAAATCAAGGTGGTCATGGGAACCAAGGCAAAGGCAATCTGTTCAATCAACCTCACTTTGCTACGCTCAACCAGTTCCTAGCAAACCAACCGAAGTCTTTCAGTTACTATGTGGATCCGCTAGATGCTGAAGACTGGATAACAGACATCAAGAAGCACTTTGAATGTAGTAACGTTAGACTTGAGGATTATGTCAAGTTTGCCGCCTTCCAACTCAAGGATCAAGCTGCTGATTGGTGGCAACAGTACAAAGATTCCACAGGTGGACATGAAATCTTGTGGATTGACTTCTGCAAGGATTTCCGCTCTCACCACATTCTAACTAGTGTCACCGAAGGCATGCGTGAGAAATTCCGCAACCTGAAGCAAGGCACCATGTCCGTCTATCAATACAATGTCAAGTTCCAGAACCTTGCCCGCTATGCCAAGCAAGACATCCCAGATTCCAAGAGCAAGATTTATCAGTTCCGTGGTGGTCTGAAGGATGAACTCCAACTAGCTCTCACCTTGTTCGAGACGAATGAATTTGATCAATTCTATAACATGGCCCTTAAGCAAGAGGCAGCCCAGCTCAAGGTTGAAGCTTCCAAAAATAGGATCAGCGATGCTGTCAACTCCTCCTCTTCTTCCCAAGTGGTTGCAAAGCAGCAGAAGTTTTGGCTTCCACCTCCTCAAGTGCTCCGCCCTCCCAACAACAACAACAAGCACTCTGGTGGCCGTGGTTTCTCCCACCCACCCAACCCAAGCAATCAGTCCAAGAATCACTTTCAAGCTTCGAAGTCAAGTGGTCCTTACCATCGTCCTCTCTCAGAAGTGGTTTGCAACAAGTGCACTCAGAAGGGTCATTATGCTAACAAGTGTCCCAACCCAAGACGCCTTCTGCCTCCTCCACATGTCAGCACTGCTATTGTCAAGCACAACCCCAAGGTTGCAAGAGTGAATCTGATGAATGCAGCTCAAGCAGAGAATTCTTCAGATGTGATACTTGGTAACCTCTCAGTTTACTCTATTCCTGCAAAAGTATTATTTGATTCTGGTGCACCAATTTGCTTCATGTCAAGACCATTCTTTACCAAGCATAATTTCACTTCGGCATTTCTGGATAAGAAGTTGCAAATTATTTCTCCGGGCAAAAATATGACTTCTAATTTGATGGCTCCGGATGTATCAATTCACATGGGTGATTACCGCTTTCTGGTTTCTCCGGTTATTCTCGGTAACTCTGACATTGATTGTGGCATACACTTCTCGTCAGTTGAAGACAAATGAGAAGAACTACCCCACACATGATCTCGAGCTAGCAGCAGTGGTACATGCCTTGATCACGTGGAGACACCTTCTGTTGGGCAGAAAAGTGGACATCTTCACCAATCACAAGAGCTTGGAGTACATCTTCACACAGCCTAACCCGAACCTTCGCCAAACTCGTTGGGTTGAGATGATCCAAGAGTATGATCCAAGCATTGAGTACACACCTGGCAAGACCAATGTCATTGCAGATGCCTTGAGCAGAAAGGCATATTGCAACAGTCTCCTTCTAAGGCCGTTCCAGCCTGAGCTTTGTGAATCATTCACGAAGCTCAACCTCCAAGTTGTTCCGCAAGGCTTTCTTGCAAACCTTCAAGTTGCTCCTACCTTGGAAGATCAAATCCGTGAGGCCCAACTCAGTGATGCTATGGTGCAGAAAGTGAAACATGGTATTGCTAAGGGTACTCCCAAATACATGTGCTATCGTGTTGATGAGAAAGACACCTTGTTCTTTGAGGACAGAATTGTGGTTCCCAAGGGTGATCTCAGGAAGCTCATAATTAACGAAGCACATAACTCCCTCCTCTCCATTCATCCTGGAAGTTCCTAGATGTACCAAGACCTCAAGCAATCTTACTGGTGGACTCGCATGAAAAGGCAGATTGCCCAATTCGTGAATGAATGTGATGTCTGCAGAAGAGTGAAGGCAGAGCATCAACGTCCAGCCGGTCTCCTCCAACCTCTACCTATTCCTGAGTGGAAATTCGACCACATTGAAATAGATTTCGTCACTGGGTTTCCTAAGTCCAAGAAGGGGAATGATGCTATCTTTGTTTTGATTGACAAGCTAACCAAAGTAGATCACTTCCTTCCCGTCAAAGAATCCATCAACGCAACTCAGTTGGCAGAGTTGTACACTTCCAGAATTGTTTCGTTGCATGGCATTCCTCAAGTCATCTCCTCAGACCGTGTAAGTTTATTCACATCCAAGTTCTGGGACTCCTTTCAGTCAGCCATGGGCACTAAGATTCGTTTCAGCACTGCGTTTCACCCTCAGACTAGTGGTCAAGTCGAAAGAGTGAACCAGATCCTCGAAGACATGCTGAGAGCTTGTGTCATCTCTTTTGGCATGAAGTGGGAAGATTGTCTCCCGTTTGCCGAGTTCTCTTACAGCAACAGTTCCCAAGCAAGTGCCGACAAAGCTCCTTTTGAAATCCTCTATGGCAGAAAGTGCCGTACCCCTCCCAACTGGTCTGAGACTGGTGAACGTCAACTTCTTGGCAATGACTTGATCTCAGAAGCTGAAGAAATGTGCAAAGTCATACATGATAATCTCAAAGCCGCTCAATCGCGTCAAAAGAGTTACTATGACGGCAAGCATCGTGATTTGGCTTTCGACATTGGGGATCATGTCTATCTCCATGTTTCTCCTATGAAAGGAACCCAAAGATTCGGTATCAAAGGAAAGCTTGCTCCTAGATATGTGGGCCCTTTCAAGATTCTTGGCAAAAGAGGCGATCTAGCCTATCAACATGAGCTCCCCTCCAACTTTGCTAATGTTCATGATGTGTTTCACGTGTCTCAACTCGGTAAGTGCTTCAAGACACCTGAATGCACCATTCCGTTCGAGGAGATTGATCTTCAACAAGACTTGTCTTATCATGAGCACCCTGTTGCTATTCTTGAGGAAACTGAGCACAAAACCCGCAACAAGTCAATCAAGTTCTTGAAAGTTAAGTGGTCAAACCATACCGACCGATAAGCTACGTGGGAACGAGAAGATCACCTTCGTTCCGAGTATCCTTCCTTCTTCCAGTCCTAGATCTCAGGACGAGATCTTTTTGTAGTGTAGGAGAGTTTGTAATGCCCCATATGTAACACTTTCCTATAATGGCAATAAAGCTTCCTCTTTGATCCTTGTCATTATCCTTGGGGGTTCTTGTCATTTATTTTATTTGCATTGCCATACCTTTTATTATTTTTGCATCCTTGCATTGCTCACCATCATATCATCATGGCATCATAGTTTACTTTATTTTGTGCATGTGGAGACCTTGTGATGTTGTTGTGTGTGGGTTCTAGCTAAACCCTACCCCTCTCCCTCTTCTTCTTCTTCTTCTTCTTCTTCTTCTTCTTCTTCTTCTTCTTCTTCTTCTTCTTCTTCTTCTTCTTCTTCTTCTTCTTCTACTTTCTTTTCTTTCTGGGCTTTTCTTTGCTCAATTATGCAAGCCACCTAGCCAAGTGCCATAGCGATTCTTTCTCCTCCCTTAAATCTTGCACCATGTGAACATCCTCTCCACCAAATATCAACCTATTTGAAAATGATTTGGTTGGGTTTTAAAATATCAAGAGTTTGAACCATATTCAAACTCCTTTTATTTTTCTGCCTCTAAAAATGTCCAAGTCAAGTTATCTAAATCGGGCATAATTCACTAAGCTTGGGGGTATTTTTCTTTTCCCCTAAATATTTTTATTTATTTCTGTGATTTTCTTTTTCTCTTTCTACCTGAAGAAATAAAGAAAAAGGAGAAAGCATCAGCCTGCAGTGCAAGTGGGCCCTCCTCCTTCTCTTTCTCTCCCCAGGCCCATCTCCTCTCTACCGCAGCGCAGCCACTCCACCGCAGGCCCAACCAACACCCGCGCCGTCGCACCGTGGCCTTTCCGAGCGCCTGGCCCCACCTGTCTGTGACACAGGGCCACGTCGCCGTCAGAAAATCAGAGCACGCCCGCGCTCACCGTCGCACCGTGAGTTCACGGACGTCGAGTGATGGCTTCTCGCCCCTCATTGGTTACCCCAAGTGGAAGGTTTGAGATGCAGTGTAGCGGTAGTTTTCCCTTGGCAAAGATACCAAGGATCGACTTCCCCTGAGACTCCCAGTTTCAACAAGAAGGTGTCAACTGCTAACGGCGCCAGATATTAGCAATCAACGTGGACCTGCACACAGATACAAATAACTTTGCTCCCAACGAGTACAGAGAGGTTGTCAATCCCTCCGGCCTTGTCGTTTACAAAGGATCAAACGCAAGTGATAATAGTGATAGGTATTGCTGCAAATAGTAAGTAAAAACAGAAAGTAAATAGCGGATGTGATCAGTGATGGTAATATGGACCGGGGTCCCATGATGTTCACTAGTGATGTCTCTCTCCCAAAAGACGATAAAACAGCTATGTGAGGTAAACGAATTACAGCTGGGCAATTGACAGAATTATGTGCGCAAACCAATGCTAACTATGTTGCAAGAAAGGTAGAGGTTCAAAGCATGGGCGGTACGCCCAGGCAAGTAGACCAAAATCCATCTGCATCTACTACTAATCATCCACCTTGAGATATCTATCCAGAACATCTCGCTGGTATTAAGTTGCGAGTCCCACACATAGTGTAAACTCAAAGCAACAGACAACTACATTAAAAGAACTTTGCGTAAAGTAAACAATCCTTGCACCCGCGGGCACAAGCACCGTTGTTTTCCCCCTTGTGGCAACAGCACATCCCCTAGACTCATGTTTCTGTCACTCAAGCTAGTCATCGAGGGGCATGAACCCACAATCAAGCATAACGTTCCCTCTTGGAGTCACTACCTACTACTTGGCCAAAGCAATAAATAGCAACGGAGAACATGCAAGAATTACTTACGTACATAAATATAAAAGAGGTAAATCAAATATATTACTCAAACACAATCTGAACATAATCTCACAATCCATCGGATCCCAGCAAACTCAACATAGCAACAACATAAGGATTACATATGTGCCTCGATCATGTAGGGCAGCTCACGAGGTCTAATTAGTGAAGCACAAGAAGGGGAGGAGAACATCACATAGCTACTGGTCATGGACCCATGGTCCAAGGGAGACTACTCACAACTCATCCGGGAGGCGTCCATGGTGGTGGAGAGGCTCCCGGTGGTGATCCTCCCCTCCGGCAGGGTGCCGGGAAGAGTTCTCCTGGTGCTCCCGATCTTGGAAGCGCGGCGGCGGCGGAACAGAGATGAGATCGTGAAAAAGGGTTCCCGTCTCGAGGGTTTCGGGACGCGTGTTAAATATATGCCAAAGGGGGGCATCAGCGGAGGCCTGGGGGGCCCAGGCGCCCCCCGGCGCGGCCAGGAGGGGGGCCGCGCCACCAGGGCGCCTGGAGCCCTGGTGGCCCCCCTCCGGCCCTACTTCGGCTGCCGGGAAGCTTCTAGAACGCTGATTTTTTATATAATTTTTCCGGGATTTTTCTGGCAGTTTTCGTAATGGGAAAACCTGAAATACAAAAACAGCAGAAAACAGAAACTGGCACTGGGGTGCACTGAGTTAATAGGTTAGTCCAAATATGATCAAAAGTGTATGGAAGTGTATAAATATCATAGCAATATCACCCAAAAGAGGCATGGAGCAAGCAGAAATTATAGATACGTTTTGGACGTATCAATCCCCAAGCTTAATTTCTGCTCGTCCTCGAGTTGGTAAATGATAACAAGAATAATTTCTGTGGTGACATGCTATTAACCATATAGGACTTTTTCATAGTCACATGACAAAAGCTTACTAAGACAATGAATCTATAGTAATTAAGTTGCCTCATTAGAAAATCACAAAGAACTGAAAGTTTTACAATATGATATTGAAACATCAAATAGATTTGTAATGAGCATGGTGTGCAAATATGACAAAGTGATATCTCGCTTGCCCCCTTTAGTGAAGCAAAACATAAATGCAGGGGCACCTCCAAGGTTTAAGTGATGACTAGATACAATGATTTCAGAATAAACGATATCATAATCATGCAAAAGACAATGCTACTTTGGGACATTGCACATTACACTCAGAATGACAATCATGCTCTCAGTAGTTGGTACTTTAAAAGAAGGTGGAGACTCTCGAACCGTGGCTTTTGTTGGCAAGGTTGAAAACCCGTGGTCGGAAACAAAGACAAAACATGTACCAGAGCTCTTGGTTTTAAAAACAGAGGTAATAATTATTTTTTGGATATGCATGTTTCGTCAACGAATGCTAGCAGAGAACTCAATCACTTCTTGAAATGGACAAGTTTCGAGGAACGGCTCCTGAATGAGGACGATCACATCCTCTTAATCTCCTTTGTTTATCACTGCCAAAGTTTTCTGATTTCTCATGAACAAAGAGTGAAGGAGGGTTTGTTTGTTATATTATTTTTGAGCCGGGCACACTCTTTGCCAGTTCCTTCTCGTATTATGGGTTTGCACATTAGACATGCAATCCCGGAGTGAAGCTTGTCCAACTTAAAAAGATCATGAATTAACTACTACTTCCTCATGAACTAAAACAGGGGCACAAAAGAGAAATGCTTTTTTTGAATAATTTCGAGATGGCACATGAAAGTCTTCGTTAGGAATGGCAGGTAAATACCATGTATAGGAAGGTATGGTGGACTCATATGGCATAACTGGTTTAAAGGATTTTGGATGCACAAGCAGTCAGTCCGCTTAGTACAGGTGGAGGTTAGCAAAAGACTGGGAGCGACCAACTAAAAGAGCAATGACGGTCATAATCATGCAGAGCGACAAAGCAACATTGAATCAGGCATGGAAGTTATATCGCTACTCAGAAATAAAAGATCATCAAGGCTTGACAGACTTTCTTTACAGTCTTAAATATGCGTGAGCATACGCCAAGGCAATCAAAATAAATTCTTGAAGGAAGATATTACTAAATCATACCACATCATAGGCAAACAAATCATGTTGGTACTCCAATAACACATTGGGAACCCCCCAGCTATTTGAGACTAACCATAAGAAAACATGAATTACTAAGCGCCATTATGCACGTAGCATTTTTATCATAGACATATCAACCAATGCAACAGAAGCAAACTCTCTTAATAAGATAAGCATGATAACTAAAGAGAGTTCAAGCACCAACTAAACAAAAGCTCTTTTAAAAAGATAAGCATGAAAACTAAGAGCTAAGCATGATAGTAGCTATTGAAAGACAAAGAACACACACAGCAAAGATAGACATGAAAATTCTATGTTATGTTCTAGGTAGAAGTGGAGCGTGTTTCTCTCCCACACAAAGAAAGCTGAGTTCCGACTCGTTATGAAAAGCTAAAGAAAACTAAAAAGGAAACTAAAAGCAAGACGCTCCAAGCATAGCACATAACACATTAAGTGATAAAAATATAGTGGAACGAAAGACGAACTGATAATGTTGATGGAGAAGGGGATGCACGGGGGCATCCCCAAGCTTAGACGCTTGAGTCTCCTTGAATATTTTTTGGGGTGCATGAGGGCATCCCCAAGCTTGAGCGTTTGACACTCCTGAATCTTTTTATCATCTTCCCTCGCACACTTGAAAACTCCCTTCATACATAACTCATCATAAACTGATTAGCGAGGTTAGTACCCTTAATAAAATAATTGTTACTTGCTGGAAATAAATATATTCTTGAAGGTCTACTGTTTCTCAAGATTGCCAAAAGGTTTTTGCAAAGAAAAAGCAAGCTCAAGGTTTGCAAAATGAAGGAAAGGCAAAACAGTACAGAATCTGTGAAAAACAGAACAACAGGTAGTAAATGATTTTTTTGGGGCACTTCTGCAACTCTAATCAAAAAACTCAGAACAGACGCCCGAAAGACAATTGTATAGAGCACGCTGTCAAAAAAATTCAGACCAAAAAGATGATTTGGTGATTTTATACGTTTTTTTTATCCAAGGACAGAATCTGTTTCCTGGACAGCACGTCACAACTTTTGAACTTTCTTGCAATCAGAGGCTACACTTGGCACAAAGTTGAAAAGCAAAGATACAATGATGATGCTACTGTAGTAACAACATCAAGACACAACAAAAGCAAAGTAAACATTTATTCATTGTGGGCTCCCTCCCAAAAGCGCTTTCTTTTATGCCTTTAAGCTAGGCATAATGCATAGAGATCAAGTTGTATCAATTGAACCATCATCAAGATCATCAAAAAGATCTTCAATAGTACAACTAACCTTAAGAGGACTTTCAAATAAAGGCCTCATAGAGATACTTCTAGGGAGATGACCAAAAGGATAAAAGTCAAGGGAAGATTCATTTATAAATTCATCAAAGAGAGGCGTTTCTTCCAAAGTCTTTACAGTTTCAACCCCTTTGGCAATAGATGGATTACTTTTAGAGCGGGGAGCCTTTGGAACGTGAGCGAACTTAGGCTCCTTCTTTACCGAAGTTTCTACCTTTTTGGTTTTGATTGAGGAGAAAGTAGTTCCTAGAGTATCAAAGATTTCCTCAATCTTGTCTATCCTAGAAGAGTCCAAGTCATGGGATTTGATGGTCTCCAAAGTTTTCAAAATTTTATGCATGGAGCTATCAAGCCTATTCAAATTCCCTTGGATCTTACGATCCAACTCGTTTATCTTATTAATGTTTGGCATCTCTAGCTCTATCTTTTCATGTTTTTTCATAATGTGAGCTAGGGTGATGTCCTCTTGAATGCTAACAACAGGGGGATTCCCAACAAGATTTTCAATAATACTAAGAGACTCCCAAACTGGGGCCTCTAGGAAATTTCCATTGATAGCAGTATCTAGAATAAACCTATTCCAAGAAGTAATTCCAACATAAAAATTTCTAAGCAGGATAGTAGTAGATTGCTTCTTGGTGGCTCTTTTTTGAGAATCATTAATTCTATACCAAGCATCTTTTAGACTTTCCCCACCTCTTTGTTTAAAGGTGAGAACTTCTGCCTCGCCAAAGACAAAAGGACCCGACATAATGACATCTAAAGAATGAAATAACTATTTTTGTGATTTTCGATAAAAGATACTAAAGCAAAAACTGAAAGGTAAACTAACAAGACTAAAAAGCAAAGGTAAAAGATAGCATGCAACTCCCCTATCTTGAAGAGTGGAGTCCCCGGCGACGGCGCCAGAAAACTTTGCTTGATGGCTTCTTGCCCCTCGTTGGTTACCCCAAGTGGAAGGTTTGAGATGCAGTGTAGCGGTAGTTTTCCCTTGGCAAAGATACCAAGGATCGATTTCCCCTGAGACTCCCAGTTTCAACAAGAAGGTGTCAACTGCTAACGGCGCCAGATATTAGCAATCAATGTGGACCTGCACACAGATACAAATAATTTTGCTCCCAACGAGTACAGAGAGGTTGTCAATCCCTCCGGCCTTGTCGTTTACAAAGGATCAAACGCAAGTGATAATAGTGATAGGTATTGCTGCAAATAGTAAGTAAAAACAGAAAGTAAATAGCGGATGTGATCAGTGATGGTAATATGGACCGGGGTCCCATGATGTTCACTAGTGATGTCTCTCTCCCAAAAGACGATAAAACAGCTATGTGAGGTAAACGAATTACAGCTGGGCAATTGACAGAATTATGTGCGCAAACCAATGCTAACTATGTTGCAAGAAAGGTAGAGGTTCAAAGCATGGGCGGTACGCCAAGGCAAGTAGACCGAAATCCATCTGCATCTACTACTAATCATCCACCTTGAGATATCTATCCAGAACATCTCGCTGGTATTAAGTTGCAAGTCCCACCCATAGTGTAAACTCAAAGCAATAGACAACTGCATTAAAAGAACTTTGCGCAAAGTAAACAATCCTTGCACCCGCGGGCACAAGCACCGTTGTTTTCCCCCTTGTGGCAACAACACATCCCCTAGACTCATGTTTCTGTCACTCAAGCTAGTCATCGAGGGGCATGAACCCACAATCAAGCATAACGTTCCCTCTTGGAGTCACTACCTACTATTTGGCCAAAGCAATAAATAGCAACGGAGAACATGCAAGAATTACTTACGAACATAAATATAAAAGAGGTAAATCAAATATATTACTCAAACACAATCTGAACATAATCTCACAATCCATCGGATCCCAGCAAACTCAACATAGCAACAGCATAAGGATTATATATGTGCCTCGATCATGTAGGGCAGCTCACGAGGTCTAATTAGTGAAGCACAAGAAGGGGAGGAGAACATCACATAGCTACTGGTCATGGACCCATGGTCCAAGGGAGACTACTCACAACTCATCCGGGAGGCGTCCATGGTGGTGGAGAGGCTCCCGGTGGTGATCATCCCCTCCGGCAGGGTGCCGGGAAGAGTTCTCCTGGTGCTCCCGATCTTGGAAGCGCGGCGGCGGCGGAACAGAGATGAGATCATGAAAAAGGGTTCCCGTCTCGAGGGTTTCGGGACGCGTGTTAAATATATGCCAAAGGGGGGCATCAGCGGAGGCCTGGGGGGCCCAGGCGCCCCCCGGCGCGGCCAGGAGGGGGGCCGCGCCACCAGGGCGCCTGGAGCCCTCGTGGCCCCCCTCCGGCCCTACTTCGGCTGCCGGGAAGCTTCTGGAACGCTGATTTTTTATATAATTTTTCCGGGATTTTTTCTGGCAGTTTTCGTAATGGGAAAAATCTGAAATACAAAAACAGCAGAAAACAGAAACTGGCACTGGGGTGCACTGAGTTAATAGGTTAGTCCAAATATGATCAAAAGTGTATGGAAGTGTATAAATATCATAGCAATATCACCCAAAAGAGGCATGGAGCAAGCAGAAATTATAGATACGTTTTGGACGTATCATCGAGGCCATGCGTCGAGCCCCCCATTTTAAACCCAAACTTTGTCCTCCACTCCTCTCTAGGTTTCCACTCCCCCCTCTCGCCGTCTGGAGAGCCGAGATCCTCCAGATCCGCCGCCCCCATTGACACCCGAGCGCATCTGAGAGCAGCCCCTCGTCGCCAGCGAGCCCCGCGTCGTCTTCAGCCCCGCCAAAGCTGTCTACCTGCTTCCTCGACGTCGACTCCGTCGTCTACGTCAACTACGCGGACCCGATCGCCTCCGCGTCGAGCTCTTCTTCCTCTCCTTCCTCTACGGCAGCCGTAGGTGTTCGAGGCACACCGTCGTCGACTCCGTGCATGCCTGGGCCAGCCTAGCACACCGTCGTGCTCGTGGTGAGCTCCTCTCTCTCCCCGTGCTATTTTCCCCTTTCTGCGCGTACTCTAGGCCCAAGTTCCTCGAGCGCCCGATCGTGTCGCCGTCGGACCTCGTCGCCGGCGAGTGTTCCAACCCCTCTAGGTCTTGCTGTGCTGCCCGTTCGCTTCGCCTAGATGCATAGGTTCTTCCTGTGCAGTCGCCGTGCCGCCTAGAGCCTTGCTTCGCCTCGCCGTCGCTCTGTCGCCGCCATGCTGTAGTTGCTCGCCGCCGGTGCTCTAGTGCCCCGTAGGTGCAGCTAGCGTGCGGGTTGGATGCGGAACTCCTCCAAGAGCCTCTCGCACCGCTCCGTCGTGCTATTTGGTTGCCGGAGCGGCTCCGACGAGCAGCTCCGACGAGGGCCAGTGTCTGCCCTGTTCTGCCTGTTGCTGTTTAGTCTTCAGATATACTACCTGCTATCTCTCGAATTCAGTTCAGTAGCGCAGTGGTTTGTCTCCGTCAGATTCAGCGAAAGGGCGTGGGTTCGATCCCTCACGGGCGCAGTGGATATTCGCCCATTTTTGCTTTTCGCCTAAGGCTGACAGGTAGGCCCCACCTGCCAGCCTCACAACGTTGCCCCAGCCCCCGCGCACACCCACATCGCCAGCTCAGCCAGCGTGGCTAGCTGAGCCTGGGTCGTTTTAGACCTGGCGCCTATATTGTTTTATTTTCTTTTCTGTTTTTCTTTTTCTTTTCTTTTTTTCTTGTTTATTTAATATCTGCATATTTATGTTTCAGATGAATTTGAGTTATATATGAAAAGTGCTTAGAATTTTATGTAGATTATGAATATGCTACTTGCTGCCATGTTTTAAAACATTTAAAATGCTGTTTGAATTTAAACTTGTTTTAAATATGCTTATACTTGCAAAAATCATAACTAAATGTCTACAACTCCAAACATAACAAACTTTATATGCATTTGGGGTGGAAAAATGTGTAGACTATTTTGGTGCTGTTGTTTAGCATGTTTGACAACTCTTTCACATAAGTTTTTCAAATCTGTCCCTAATGCAAATAAATGAATATGGGAGTTTCTCGATATTGATGTATTTAATTCCAGCCCATTTAAATGTGCTAGCATGTTGCTGTTATATTAGTTGCACCCTTGCCATGTTAACCAGCTCTTAAAACCTTGTTGGTTACTTGTTTGGAAAAACTACATAGACTTGTTACGTTGTTCTTTGCTTGTTTCATACTTGTGTTTGATCTTGTTTGGTTGTGATGATATTGCACTCTTGTGACCCCCTAGGCCATGCATCATTTCTTCCATGTTCATATGCTTCACGTGCATGCATCATGTGGTTGAGCACTGCATGTTGTTTGATTTTGTTCTGTTGTTGCATTGTTCTGTTTTGTTAGAGCCCGATGACGATACGGAGTACGAGGTTTCTACCGAGGTCGAGTGTGAGGATCAAGGTTACGTTCCCTCCGAGGATTCAACAGGCAAGATGACCTTACCCAGATATCACTACTATCTTTGCATATGCTAGATGTCTCGCTCTTTAGCTTATTGCCTCGATGCCTATGTCTGTTTGTCAGCCTCCTATTGTTGCCATGAACCTCTCTAACCACCCAACCTAGCAAACCTTTGATTGGCTACGTAAGCTTCGCTTAGCCCCTCTTATAGCATTGTTAGTTGCAGGAGAAGATTCAAAGATTCTTGCTTCATGATGAAGTTATTGTTGGGATATCACAATATATAATGTGTTAAACTAAATCACCTATATATTTTGGCAATGGGTGGAAGGCTAAGCCTTTTCTTGGTGTTTTGTTCCACTCATGCCTCCCTAGGAACCGTTTAAAACGGTGTTATATTCCTTGATTTTGCGTCCCTAACACGGTTGGGGTTTATGGGCCCCCCTCGATAACCCGCTTAGCGCTAAAGCTTTTCCAGCAAGGCCCAACATTGGTTTTACATTTGCATAATAACTAAAACTTGCATAGGGAGTTATAAACCCTTTTCTTAATTAACAACCCGGGCCAGTGCTCCACATGAGTGTTGGTCCAAACTGAGCAGACTGCGGGGCCACCTCGAGGAAACTCGAGGGCTGGTAAAAACCTGTAGGATGACTTATCCGGTCGTGGCCTGAGATGAGATACGTGCGGCTACTATCAGGGTGTCGGCACGCCGGGAGGACTTGCTGGATTAGTTTTACCTTAGTCGGAATATCTTGAGCACGGGATTATAAGAATACTCGGGTCTTCCCACCTTGGAGTTGCGACTCCGCAGATCGTGAGCTTGTGATGGGCTAAGTTGGGACACCCCTGTACGGTTTTGATCTTTCGAAAGCCGTGCCCGCGGTTATGTGGCAGATGGGAATTTGTTAATATCTGGTTGTAGAAAACTTGACACTATGTTCATAATACACTACCAGCGTGAGTAACCGTGACGGTCGCTTTCCGAAGGGGTTCGGGAAGTGAACATAGTGGGGTTATGTTTGACGTGCTTAGATAGGATCATTTCGTGATCACTTTGACGATAGTTGGCACTTCTCTTCTCGCACTAAACACATAAGCTAGTGCTAGTGCAGCCGCAACCTTGTTCTTCATCCTTGTTCCACACCCAAGGCTTTGATAGTATTGCTACCCGGGAACGGGATTGATGAGTCCTCCGTGGCTCACAGATTCTACACAACACCAGATGTAGGTACCATGGAGAACTACACAGCTGGTGGTTCAGAGTTGTACTGGGAGTTCGATGAAGAACGTGGGCGATACTACGTGTCTTATCCAGAGGATCAGTAGGGCTCTTACTAGGATGATCAGGACCTTGTGTTGTTTATTTATGATATCTTTCATTTGGATCTTCGTCCGTAGCCGGACTCTGATGTTATTTGAATGATGAATGTTTATGTAATGCATTGTGTGACGTGGCGAGTGTAAGCCAACTACTCTTTTACAATTTAATCCCTCCTTTACATGAGTCGTGCAAAGATACCATACTTGAGATCATTCTAGTATGGGATTATGCCTTTAAGTCGTGCCTCGACACGTAGGAGGTATAGTCCCATACTGGGCATTACAAGTTGGTAATCAGAGCCTTCTCCGACCTAGGAGCCCCCACTGATTGATCGAATCATTGACGGTTGAGTCTAGGCACACACATGAAAATGTTTTGAGTCCTATATATATATATATATCGGAGAGTAGGATTTCTTTTACTCCTCATCCCTTTGTCACTCTGGTGAGGACTCCTGACGATTACTCTATCTCTTCTACTCTCAAAAATTCACAAATTCTTTTAGGATCATGTGAGTATTGTTTGGATTGTTCCGATGTCTTTGTGACGAGAACATTGTTCTCGATGCCTCCTGTCATTTAGGGGTTGTGGCAGTGTCCCGGGGAGTTGAGCTCTGAGGTGTTGTCGTCACAAATCTATCGCAGCAGTTCTGGAATACTTAAGACGGTCGACATCGAAATCTCTTCTATGCGGTTAGTGGCAAGATAACCCGGACATCACCTAGTATTGGGAGGTAGTTCGGGAGTATTGCCATAGCTTGTATAGTAGATGCGTTTCGAAGGTCCGAGGTAAACGGTTTCCGGAAATAACTGGATATGTGTTGAAGGATGGATACAGCTGGATGTAGGATTAGAGTTGAGTGCGCGGTGCTTCCCCTGTATCCCCAACACCCGATTGCATAACTGGAAACTTTCGGAAATTAATAGGTGGGTTCATCTAGTAGCTCGTAGGCATTCTTCCAACGAATGCATGATATGGAGTTCGGGGTTCTACATTGAGTGAAGTGGTTTTATGGGCATTTGTTCCGACCGGGAGTTGCATCTTAAAGGGTCCTTGGCTATGCTGATCCGGGGATTGCAAAACCCTTTCGTAACACGTTCCATGAGCTTTCAGCACTAACATGTGGAACGAAGCTTCTATCTTGTATTTGTTCTATTTGCTCCTTGTTGTTTTATTTACCTTTTGTTCTAGCAAGTGGCTTCTCGAGAAGATCGTTGTACCATTGAACTGTGGATTACATTCGTTCATTTTTGTTCAAATGTTCTTGTGAAGACTTATGTTGCAAGTTCTAGCCGTTGATTCAGCTTATATATTTCAATCAATGGCTAATAGTTGTCATCTATTTCAGGATGGCTCCTAAGAAGGTTCGCAATTCTAACCCAGAGGGTGAAGAAGTTCCTGATCGTCCTCCTTCCCCTCCTCCGTCTGAGGCCTGGAGAGCAATTATGCAAGCAACAAACCAGAACACCCAGATGCTTATGCAAATGATGCAGAACATTCAAGCCAACCAAGCAAATCAAGGTGGTCATGGGAACCAAGGCCAAGGCAATCCGTTCAATCAACCTCCCTTTGCTACGCTCAACCAGTTCCTGGCAAACCAACCGAAGTCTTTCAGTTATTGTGTGGATCCGCTAGATGCTGAAGACTGGATAACATGCATCAAGAAGCACTTTGAATGCAGTAATGTGAGACCTGAGGATTATGTCAAGTTTGTCGCCTTCCAACTCAAGGATCAAGCTGCTGATTGGTGGCAACAGTACAAAGATTCCACAGGTGGACGTGAAATCTCGTGGACTGACTTCTGCAAGGATTTCCGCTCTCACCACATTCCAACTAGTGTCACCGAAGGCATGCGTGAGCAATTCCGCAACCTGAAGCAAGGCACCATGTCCGTCTATCAATACAATGTCAAGTTCCAGAACCTTGCCCGCTATGCCAAGCAAGACATCCCAGATTCCAAGAGCAAGATTTATCAGTTCCGTGGTGGCCTGAAGGATGAACTCCAACTAGCTCTCACCTTGTTCAAGCCGGATGAATTTGATCAATTCTATAACATGGCCCTTAAGCAAGAGGCAGCCAAGCTCAAGGTTGAAGCTTCCAAAAATGGATCAGAGATGCTGTCAACTCCTTCTCTTTTTCCCAAGTGGTTGCAAAGGAGCAGAAGTTTTGGCTTCCACCTCCTCCAGTTCTCCGCCCTCCCAACAACAACAACAAGCACTCTGGTGGCCATGGTTTCTCCCACCCACCCAACCCAAGCAATCAGTCCAAGAATCACTTTCAAGCTTCGAAGTCAAGTGGTCCTTACCACCGTCCTCTCTCAGAAGTGGTTTCCAACAAGTGCACTCAGAAGGGTCATTATGCTAACAAGTGTCCCAACCCAAGGCGCCTTCCGCCTCCTCCACCTGTCAGCACTGCTATTGTCAAGCACAACCCCAAGGTTGCAAGAGTGAATCCGATGAATGCAGCTCAAGCAGAGAATTCTTCAGATGTGATACTTGGTAACCTCTAAGTTTACTCTAATCCTGCAAAAGTATTGTTTGATTCTGGTGCATCACTTTGCTTCATGTCAATACCATTCTTTACCAAGCATATTTCACTTCGGCATTCTGGATAAGAAGTTGCCAATTATTTCTCCGGGCAAAAACATGACTTCTAATTTGATGGCTCCGGATGCATCTATTCACATGGGTGATTACCGCTTTCTGGTTTCTCCGGTTATTCTCGGTAACTCTGACATTGATCTTATTCTTGGGATGGATTGGATTTCCAAGCATGATGCAAACATTGATTGTGCAAATAAGGAAGTCAAGCTTACTCATCCTGATGAAGACGTGATTATCTTCGCCTCTCGAGATAACACAATTAGGTTATTCTCTCTCAATGACAAGGGCGAGATTAATGCCATCTCTCAGATTCCAGTGGTCAATGAGTATGAAGATGTTTTCCCTAAAGAGCTTCCAGGCATGCCTCCGCATCGTCAAGTTGAATTCGTCATTGAACTCGAGCCCGATACCGAGCCAGCATGTCGGCGTCCGTACAAGCTTTCCCCTGATGAGTTGAAGGAGCTGAAGAATCAACTCGATGAGCAAGAGCGTATGGGTCTAATCAGGCCTAGCACTTCTCCTTGGGGCTGTGGTGTTCTATTTGTCAAGAAGAAGGATGGCACGGAACGCCTTTGCGTTGATTACCGGCCATTGAACAAGAAGACAATAAAGAACAAGTATCCGCTCCCCAATATCAATGAATTCTTCGAGCAGCTCAAAGGAGCAAAGGTGTTCTCAAAGCTCGATCTCTAGATGGGTTATCACCAGATCCATATCCGTGAAGAAGATATTCCCAAGACCGCATTCAGAATGAGTTTTGGCTCTTATGAATACACGGTCATGTCTTTTGGCCTCACAAATGCTCCACCCACTTTCTCGAGGATGATGCACTTCATATTCAACCCCTACACCAATGAATTTGTTCTCGTCTATCTGGATGACATCTTGGTATTCTCCAAGAATGAAGAAGACCAAGCCAAGCAACTTCGTTTGGTCCTAGACAGGCTCCGTGAACACAAGTTCTATGCGAAGTTCTCCAAGTGTGAATTCTGGCTGGATAAAGTCTTATATCTTGGCCATATCATCTCTGCTTAGGGTATTTCTGTCAACCCCGAGAAAGTTGAAGCTATTGTCAACTGGGAACCCCCGCAGAACGTCAAGCAACTCCGAAGCTTCCTTGGTCTCGCTAGCTATTGCAGAAGGTTCGTTGAGAACTTCTCCAAGATTGCCAAGCCTCTTTCCAACTTGTTGCAAAAGAATGTCAAGTACAACTGGACTCCTGATTGTGATGTGGCATTCAAAACACTCAAAGAGAAGCTCATTTATGCTCCGGTTCTTACTCCTCCGGATGAGTCCAAGCCATATGAAGTCTTTTGTGATGCTTCTTTACAAGGACTTGGTGGTGTTCTCATGCAAGACAAGAAGATTATGGCATACACTTCTCGTAAGTTGAAGCCAAATGAGAAGAACTACCCCACACATGATCTCGAGCTAGCAGCAGTGGTACATGCCTTGATCACGTGGAGACACCTTCTGTTGGGCAGAAAAGTGGACATCTTCACCGATCACAAGAGCTTGAAGTACATCTTCACACAGCCTAACTCGAACCTTGCCAGACTCGTTGGGTTGAGATGATCCAAGAGTATGATCCAAGCATTGAGTACACACCTGGCAAGGCCAATGTCATTGCAGATGCCTTGAGCAGAAAGGCATATTGCAACAGTCTCCTTCTCAAGCCGTTCCAGCCTGAGCTTTGTGAATCATTCAGGAAGCTCAACCTCCAAGTTGTTCCGCAAGGCTTTCTTGTAAACCTTCAAGTTGCTCCTACCTTGGAAGATCAAATCCGTGAGGCCCAACTCAGTGATGCTATGGTGCAGAAAGTGAAACATGGTATTGCTAAGGGTACTCCCAAATACAAGTGCTATCGTGTTGATGAGAAAGACACCTTGTTCTTTGAGGACAGAATTGTGGTTCCCAAGGGTGATCTCAGGAAGCTCATAATGAACGAAGCACATGACTCCCTCCTCTCCATTCATCCTGGAAGTTCCAAGATGTACCAAGACCTCAAGCAATCTTACTGGTGGACTCGCATGAAAAGGGAGATTGCCCAATTCATGAATGAATGTGATGTCTGCAGAAGAGTGAAGGCAGAGCATCAACGTCTAGCCGGTCTCCTCCAACCTCTACCTATTCCCGAGTGGAAATTCGACCACATTGAAATGGATTTCGTCACTGGGTTTCGTAAGTCCAAGAAGGGGAATGATGCTATCTTTGTTTTGGTTGACAAGCTAACCAAAGTAGCTTACTTCCTTCCCGTTAAAGAATCCATCAACGCAGCTCAGTTGGCAGAGTTGTACACTTCAAGAATTGTTTCGTTGCATGGCATTCCTCAAGTCATCTCCTCAGACCGTGGAAGTTTATTCACATCCAAGTTCTGGGACTCCTTTCAGTCAGCCATGGGCACTAAGATTCGTTTTAGCACTGCGTTTCACCCTTAGACTAGTGGTCAAGTCGAAAGAGTGAACCATATCCTCGAAGACATGTTGAGAGCTTGTGTCATCTCTTTTCGCATGAAGTGGGAAGATTGTCTCCCGTTTGCCGAGTTCTCTTACAACAACAATTTCCAAGCAAGTGCCGACAAAGCTCCTTTTGAAATCCTCTATGGCAGAAAGTGTCGTACCCCTCTCAACTGGTCCGAGACTGGTGAACGTCAACTTCTTGGCAATGACTTGATCTTAGAAGCTGAAGAAATGTGCAAAATCATACGTGAGAATCTCAAAGCCGCTCAATCGCGTCAAAAGAGTTACTATGACGGCAAGCATCATGATTTGGCTTTCGACATTGGGGATCATGTCTATCTCCGTGTTTCTCCTATGAAAGGAACCCAAAGATTCGGCATCAAAGGAAAGCTTGCTCCTAGATATGTGGGCCCTTTCAAGATTCTTGGCAAAAGAGGCGATCTAGCCTATCAACTTGAGCTCCCCTCCAACTTTGCTAATGTTCATGATGTGTTTCACGTGTCTCAACTCCGTAAGTGCTTCAAGACACCTGAACGCACCATTCCGTTCGAGGAGATTGATCTTCAACAAGACTTGTCTTATCGTGAGCACCCTGTTGCTATTCTTGAGGAAACTGAGCGCAAAACCCGCAACAAGTCAATCAAATTCTTGAAAGTTAAGTGTGATGTGGAACGTAGTATTTTAAATTTTTCCTACGATCACGCAAGATCTATCTACCAGATGCATAGCAACGAGAGGGAAGAGTGTGTCTACGTACCCTCATAGACCGGAAGCGGAAGCGTCAAGTGACGCGGTTGATGTAGTCGAACTTCTTCGCGATTCAACCGATCAAGCACCGAACGTACGGCACCTCCGCGTTCAGCACACGTTCAGCTTGATGACGTCCCACGAGCTCTTGATCCAGTTGAGCTTCACGGGAGAGTTTCGTCAGCACGACGGCGTGGTGACGGATATGATGTATCTACCGGCGCAGGGCTTCGCCTAAGCACTGCGACGGTATGACCGAGGTGTGTTTCTGTGGAGGGGGGCACCGCACATGGCTGGAACAATTCAACTTGTGTGTCCTAGGGTGCCCCCTGCCCCCGTATATAAAGGATCAAGGGAGAGGCCGGCCCTAGAGGGGGCGCGCCAAGTGTGGGGAGTCCTACTAGGACTCCCAAGTCCTAGTAGGATTCCCCTTTCCTTTCCGGAGTAGGAGAAAAGGAAAGAGGTGGAGAGGGGGAAGGAAAAGGGGGTTGCACCCCTTGTCCAATTCGGACCAGAGGGGGGGCACGCGCCTCCTTCCTTTTGGCCTTTCTCCTCTATTCCCGTATGGCCCGATAAGGCCCATATACTCCGAAAAATACCCGAATCACTCGGAACCTTTTCGATGTCCGAATATAGTTGTCCAATATATCGATCTTTACGTCTCGACCATTTCGAGACTCCTCGTCATGTCCCCGGTCTCATCCGGGACTCCGAACTCCTTCGGTACATCAAAACTCATAAACTCATAATACCGATCGTCATCAAACGTTAAGCGTGCGGACCCTATGGGTTCGAGAACTATGTAGGCATGACCGAGACTCATCTCCAGTCAATAACCAATAGCGGGACCTGGATGCTCATATTGGTTCCTACATATTCTACGAAGATCTTTATCGGTCAAACCGCATAACAACATACGTTGTTCCTTTTGTCATCGGTATGTTACTTGCCCGAGATTCGATCGTCGGTATCTCTATACCTAGTTCAATCTCGTTACCGGCAAGTCTCTTTACTCATTCCGTAACACTTTATCTCGTGACTAACTCATTAGTCTTTTGCTTGCAAGGCTTATTATGATGTGTGTTACCGAGAGGGCCCAGAGATACCTCTCCGACACTCGGAGTGACAAATCCTAATCTTGATCTATGCCAACACCACGAATACTTTCGGAGACACCTGTAGAGCATCTTTATGATCACCCAGTTACATTGTGACGTTTGATAGCACACAAGGTGTTCCTACGGTATTCGGGAGTTGCTTAATCTCATAGTCATAGGAACATGTATAAGTCATGAAGAAAGCAATAGCAGTAAAACTAAACGATCATAGTGCTATGCTAACGGATGGGTCTTGTCCATCACATCATTCTCCTAATGATGTGATCCCGTTGATGAAATGACAACTCATGTCTATGGCTAGGAAACATAACCATCTTTGATCAATGAGCTAGTCTAGTAGAGGCATACTAGGGACATATTGTTTTGTCTATGTATTCACACATGTACTAAGTTTCCGGTTAATACAATTCTAGCATGAATAAAAGACATTTATCATGATATAAGGAAATACAAATAATCATCTTTATTATTGCCTCTAGGGCATATTTCCTTCAGTCTCCCACTTGCACTAGAGTCAATAATCTAGCTCACATCGCCATGTGATTTAATACCGATAGTTCACATCGTTATGTGAATAACACACATAGTTCAGATCACCATGTGACCAACACCCAAAGGGTTTACTAGAGTCAATAATCTAGTTCACATCGCTATGTGATTAATACCCAAGAGTAATAAGGTGTGATCATGTTTTGGTTGTGAGAGAAGTTTAGTCAACGGGTCTGTCGCATTCAGATCCGTATGTATTTCGCAAATTTCTATGTCTACAATGCTCTGCATGGAGCTACTCTAGCTAATTGCTCCCACTTTCAATACGCATCCAGATTGATACTTAGAGTCATCTGGATTTAGTGTCAAAGCTTGCATCGGCGTAACCCTTTACGACGAACTCTTTATCACCTCCATAATCGAGAAATATTTTCTTTAGTCATCCAATTACTAAGGATAATTTTGACCGCTGTACAGTGATCTACTCCTGGATCACTATTGTACCTCCCTGTCAAACTCATGGCAAGGTACACAACGTGTTTTGTACACAGCATGGCATACTTTATAGAACCTATGGCTGAGGCATAGGGAATGACTTTCATTCTCTCTATATTTTTCTGCCGTGGTCTGGCTTTGAGTCTTACTCAACTTCACACTTTACAAGTCAGGCAAGAACTCCTTCTTTGACTGATCCATTTTGAACTACTTCAAAATCTTATCAAGGTATGTACTCATCGAAAGTCTTATCAAGCGTCTTGATCTATCTCTATAGATCTTGATGCCCAATATGTAAGCAGCTTCACCAAGGTCTTTCTTTGAAAAACTCCTTTCAAACACTCCTTTATGCTTTCCAGAAAATTCTACATCATTTCCGATCGACAATATGTCATTCACATATACTTATCAGAAAGGTTGTAGTGCTCCCTCTCACTTCTTGTAAATACAGGCTTCACCGCAAGTCTGTATAAATCTATATGCTTTGATCAACTTATCAAAGCATATATTCCAACTCCGAGATGCTTGCACCAGTCCATAGATGGATCGCTGGAGCTTGCACATTTTGTTAGCACCTTTAGGATTGACAAAACCTTCTGGTTGCATCATATACAAGTCTTCTTTAATAAATCCATTAAAGAATTCAGTTTTGTTATCCATTTGCCAGATTTCACAAAATACGGCAATTACTAACATGATTCGGACAGACTTAAGCATCGCTACGGGTGAGAAAGTCTCATCGTGGTCAATTCCTTGAACTTGTCGAAACCCTTTCGTAACAAGTCGAGCTTTGTAAACAGTAACATTACCGTTTGTGTCGGTCTTCCTCTTGAAGATCCATTTATTTTCGATGGCTTGCCGATCATCGGGCAAGTCAACCAAAGTCCATACTTTGTTCTAATACATGGATCCCATCTCAGATTTCATGGTCTCAAGCCATTTTGCGGAATCTGGGCTCATCATCGCTTCCTCATAGTTCGTAGGTTCATCATGGTCTAGTAACATGACTTCCAGAACTGGGTTGCCGTACCACTCTGGTGCGGAACGAACTCTGGTTGATCTACGAAGTTCAGCAGAAACTTGATCTGAAGTTTCATGATCATCATCATTAGCTTCCTCACTAATTGGTGTAGGAATCACTGGAACGAGTTTCTGTGATGTACTACCTTCCAATTCGGGAGAAGGTACAATTACCTCATCAAGTTCTACTTTCTTCCCACTCACTTCTTTCGAGAGAAACTCCTTCTCTAGAAAGGATCCACTCTTAGCAACAAAGACCTTGCCTTAGGATCTGTGATAGAAGGTGTACCCAACAGTTTCTTTTTGGGTATCCTATGAAGATTTACTTCTCCGATTTGGGTTCGAGCTTATCATGTTGAAACTTTTTCACATAAGCATCGCAGTCCCAAACTTAAAGAAATGACAGCTTAGGTTTCTCGTCAAACCACAGTTCATACGGTGTCATCTCCACGGATTTAGATGGTGCCTTATTTAACGTGAATGTAGCTGTCTCTAATGCGTAACCCCAAAAGCGATAGTGGTAGATCGGTAAGAGACATCATCGATCGCACCATATCTAATAAAGTACGGTTATGACGTTCTGACACACCATTACATTGTGGTGTTCCAGGTGGCGTGAGTAGTGAAACTATTTCACATTGTTTTTATTGAAGGCCAAACTCGCTAACTCAAATATTTTACCTCTACGATCATATCGTAGAAACTCTTATTTTCTTGTTACGATGATTCTCCACTTCACTCTGAAATTCTTTGAACTTTTCAAATGTTTCAGACTTGTGCTTCATTAAGTAGATATACCCATATCTGCTCAAATCATCAGTGAAGGTCAGAAAATAACGATACCTGCCGCGAGCTTCAACACTCATTGGTCCGCATACATCAGTATGTATGATTTCCAACAACTCTGTTGCTCGCTCCACGGTTCCGGAGAATGGAGTTTTAGTCATCTTGCCCATGAGGCATGGTTCGCAAGCACCAAGTGATTCATAATCAAGTGATTCCAAAAGTCCATCACTATGGAGTTTCTTCATGCGCTTTACACCAATATGACCTAAACGGCAGCGCCACAAATAAGTTGCACTATCATTATTAACCTTGCATCTTTTGGCTTCAATATTATGAATATGTGTATCACACGATCGAGATCCAACAAACCATTTTCATTGGGTGTATGACCATAGAAGGTTTTATTCATGTAAACAGAACAACAATTATTCTCTAACTTACATGAATAACCGTATTGCAATAAACATGACCAAATCATATTCATGCTCTACACAAACACCAAATAACACTTATTTAGGTTCAACACTAATCCCGAAAGTATAGGGAGTGTGCGATGATGATCATATCAATCTAGGAACTACTTCCAATACACATCGTCACTTCATCCTTTAACTAGTTTCTTTTCATTATGCAACTCCCATTTCGAGTTACTACTCTTTAGCAACTGAACCAATATCAAATACCGAGGGGTTGCTATGAACACTAGTAAAATACACATCAATAATCAGTACATCAAATATACCTTTGTTCACTTTGCCATCCTTCTTATCCGCCAAATATCTAGGGCAGTTCCACTTCTAGTGACCATTTTCTTTGCAGTAGAAGCACTTAGTTTCAGGCTTGAGTTAAGCTTTGGGTTTCTTCACGGGAGTGACAACTTGCTTGTCATTCTTCTTGAAGTTCCCCTTCTATCCCTTTGCCCTTTACTTGAAACAAGTGGTCTGGTTAACCATCAACACTTGATGCTCTTTCTTGATTTCTACCTTCGCCGATTTCAGCATCGTGAAGAGCTCGGGAATTACTTTCGTCATCCCTTGCATATTATAGTTCATCATGAAGTTCTACTAACTTGGTGATAGTGTCTAGAGAACTTTGTCAATTACTATCTTATCTGGAAGATTAACTCCCACTTGATTCAAGCAATTGTACTACCCAGACAATCTGAGCACATGCTCACTGGTTGAGCTATTCTCCTCCATCTTGTAGGCAAAGTACTGTCAGAGGTCTTATACCTCTCGACACGGGAATGAATATGAAATACTAATTTCAACTCTTGGAACATCTCATATGCTCCGTGACGTTTCAAAACGTTTTTGAAGTCCCGGTTATAAGCCGTAAAGCATGGTGCACTAAACTATCAAGTAGTCATCATATCGAGCTTTTGTTAAAACATTCATA
The DNA here is from genome assembly GCA_902687465.1 of Secale cereale. Classification (NCBI taxonomy): domain Eukaryota; kingdom Viridiplantae; phylum Streptophyta; class Magnoliopsida; order Poales; family Poaceae; genus Secale; species Secale cereale. The sequence continues at coordinate 241,737,880 of LR738710.1, forward strand.
ACGTCTACATCTGCTCCTGCAATAGGTCTGTCACCTAGCGGTGCATCAAGGACATAATTCTTCTGTGCAGCAATGAGGATAATCCTCAGATCACGGAACAATTCCGCATCATTGCTACTAACATCTTTCAACTTGGTTTTCTCTAGGAACATATAAAAAATAAACGTGGAGCAACATCGCGAGCTATTGATCTACAACATAGATATGCTAATACTACCAGGACTAAGTTCATGATAAATTAAAGTTCAATTAATCATATTACTTAAGAACTCCCACTTAGATAGACATCCCTCCGGTCATCTAAATGATCACGTGATCCAAATCAACTAAACCATGTCCGGTCATCACGTGAGATGGAGTAGTTTCAATGGTGAACATCTTATGTTGATCATATCTACTATATGATTCACGCTCGACCTTTCGGTCTCCAGTGTTCCGAGGCCATATCTGCATATGCTAGGCTCGTCAAGTTTAACCCGAGTATTCTGCGTGTGCAAAACTGGCTTACACCCGTTGTATTTGAACGTAGAGCTTATCACACCCGATCATCACGTGGTGTCTCGGCACGACGAACTTTCGCAACGGTGCATACTCAGGGAGAACACTTATACCTTGAAATTTAGTAGGGGATCATCTTATAATGCTACCGTCGTTCTAAGCAAAATAAGAAGCATAATAAGATAAACATCACATGCAATCAAAATATGTGACATGATATGGCCATCATCATCTTGTGCTTTTGATCTCCATCTCCAAAGCACCGTCATGATCACCTTCGTCACCGGCGCGACACCTTGATCTCCATCGTAGCATCGTTGTCGTTTCGCCAACTATTGCTTCTACGACTATCGCTACCACTTAGTTATAAAGTAAAGCAATTACATGGCGATTGCATTTCATACAATAAAGCGACAACCATATGGCTCCTGCCAGTTGCCGATAACATTACAAAACATGATCATCTCATACAAAACCGTATAACTCATCATGTCTTGACCATATCACATCACAACATGCCCTGCAAAAACAAGTTAGACGTCCTCTACTTTGTTGTTGCAAGTTTTACGTGACTGCTACGGGCTTAGCAAGAACCGTTCTTACCTACGCATACAAAACCACAACGATGTTTCGTCAAGTATGTGCTGTTTTAACCTTCACAAGGACCGGGCGTAGCCACACTTGATTCAGCTAAAGTGAGAGAGACAGACACCCGCCAGTCACCTTTAAGCAACGAGTGCTCGTAACGGTGAAACCAGTCTCGCGTAAGCGTACGCGTAATGTCAATCCGGGCTGCTTCATCTCACAATACCGCCGAAGCAAAGTATGACATGCTGGTAAGCAGTATGACTAGTATCGCCCACAACTCATTGTGTTCTACTCGTGCATATCATCTACGCATAGACCTGGCTCATGATGCCACTGATGGGGAACGTAGTATTTTAAAATTTTCCTACGATCACGCAAGATCTATCTACCAGATGCATAGCAACGAGAGGGAAGAGTGTGTCTACGTACCCTCGTAGACCGGAAGCGGAAGCGTCAAGTGACGCGGTTGATGTAGTCGAACTTCTTCGCGATTCAACCGATCAAGCACCGAACGTACGGCACCTCCGCGTTCAGCGCACGTTCAGCTTGATGACGTCCCACGAGCTCTTGATCCAGTTGAGCTTCACGGGAGAGTTTCGTCAGCACGACGGCGTGGTGACGGATATGATGTATCTACCGGCGCAGGGCTTCGCCTAAGCACTGCGACGGTATGACCGAGGTGTGTTTCTGTGGAGGGGGGCACCACACACGGCTGGAACAATTCAACTTGTGTGTCCTAGGGTGCCCCCTGCCCCCGTATATAAAGGAGCAAGGGAGAGGCCGGCCCTAGAGGGGGCGCGCCAAGTGTGGGGAGTCCTACTAGGACTCCCAAGTCCTAGTAGGATTCCCCTTTCCTTTCTGGAGTAGGAGAAAAGGAAAGAGGTGGAGAGGGGGAAGGAAAAGGGGGCTGCACCCCTTGTCCAATTCGGACCAGAGGGGGGGCACGCGCCTCCTTCCTTTTGGCCTTTCTCCTCTATTCCCGTATGGCCCGATAAGGCCCATATACTCCGAAAAATACCCGAATCACTCGGAACCTTTCCGATGTCCGAATATAGTCGTCCAATATATCGATATTTACGTCTCGACCATTTCGAGACTCCTCGTCATGTCCCCGGTCTCATCCGGGACTCCGAACACCTTCGGTACATCAAAACTCATAAACTCATAATACCGATCATCATCAAACGTTAAGCGTGCGGACCCTACGGGTTCGAGAACTATGTAGACATGACCGAGACTCATCTCCGGTCAATAACCAATAGCGGAACCTGGATGCTCATATTGGTTCCTACATATTCTACGAAGATCTTTATCGGTCAAACCGCATAACAACATACGTTGTTCCTTTTGTCATCGGTATGTTACTTGCCCGAGATTCGATCGTCGGTATCTCTATACCTAGTTCAATCTCGTTACCGGCAAGTCTCTTTACTCGTTCCGTAACACATTATCTCGTGACTAACTCATTAGTCTTTTGCTTGCAAGGCTTATTATGATGTGTGTTACCGAGAGGGCCCAGAGATACCTCTCCGACACTCGGAGTGACAAATCCTAATCTTGATCTATGCCAACACCACGAATACTTTCGGAGACACCTGTAGAGCATCTTTATGATCACCCATTTACATTGTGACGTTTGATAGCACACAAGGTGTTCCTACGGTATTCGGGAGTTGCATAATCTCATAGTCATAGGAACATGTATAAGTCATGAAGAAAGCAATAGCAGTAAAACTAAACGATCATAGTGCTATGCTAACGGATGGGTCTTGTCCATCACATCATTCTCCTAATGATGTGATCCCGTTGATCAAATGACAACTCATGTCTATGGCTAGAAAACATAACCATCTTTGATCAATGAGCTAGTCTAGTAGAGGCATACTAGGGACATACTGTTTTGTCTATGTATTCACACATGTACTAAGTTTCCGGTTAATACAATTCTAGCATGAATAAAAGACATTTATCGTGATATAAGGAAATACAAATAATCATCTTTATTATTGCCTCTAGGGCATATTTCCTTCAAAGTGGTCACACCATACCGACCGATAAGCTATGTGGGAACGAGAAGATCACCTTCATTCTGAGTATCCTTCCTTCTTCCAGTCCTAGATCTTGGGACGAGATCTTTTTGTAGTGTAGGAGAGTTTGTAATGCCCCATATGTAACACTTTCCTATAATGGCAATAAATCTTCCTCTTTGATCCTTGTCATTATCCTTGGGGGTTCTTGTCATTTATTTTATTTGCATTGCCATACCTTTTATTATTTTTGCATCCTTGCATTGCTCACCATCATATCATCATGGCATCATAGTTTACTTTATTTTGTGCATGTGGAGACCTTGTGATGTTGTTGTGTGTGGGTTCTAGCTAAACCCTACCCCTCTCCCTCTTCTTCTTCTTATTCTTCTACTTTCTTTTCTTTCTGGGCTTTTCTTTGCTCAATTATGCAAGCCACCTAGCCAAGTGCCATAGTGATTCTTTCTCCTCCCTTAAATCTTGCACCATGTGAACATCCTCTCCACCAAATATCAACCTATTTGAAAATGATTTGGTTGGGTTTTAAAATATCAAGAGTTTGAACCATACTCAAACTCCTTCTATTTTTGTACCTCTAAAACTGTCCAAGTCAATTTATCTAAATAGGGCATAATTCACTGAGCTCGGGGGTATTTTTCTTTTCCCCTAAATCTTCTTCTTTATTTCCGTGATTTCCTTTTTCTCTTTCTGCCTGAAGAAATAAAGAAAAAGGAGAAAGCATCAACCTGTAGTGCAACTGGGCCCTCCTCCTTCTCTCTCTCTCTCCCAGGCCCTTCTCCTCTCCACCGCAGCGCAGCCACTCCACCGCAGGCCCAACCAATAGCCGCGCCATCGCGTCATTGCCTTTCCGAGCGCCTGGTCCCACCTATCTGTGACACACGGCCATGTCGCCGTCAGAAAAGCAGAGCACGCCCGCGCTCACCGTCGCACCGTTAGTTCACGGACGTCGAGGTCGTGCGTCGAGCCCCCCTTTTAAACCCAAACTTTGTCCTCCACTCCTCTCAAGGTTTCCTCTCCCCCCTCTCGCCGTCTGGGGAGCCGAGATCCTCCAGATCCGCTGCCCCCATCAACACTAGAGCGCATCTGAGAGCAGCCCCTCGTCGCCGGCGAGCCCCGCGTCGTCTTCAGCCTCGCCAAAGCTGTCTACCTACTTCCTCGACGTCGACTCCGTCTTCTACGTCAACTACGCGGACCCGATCGCCTCCGCGTCGAGCTCTTCTTCCTCTCCTTCCTCTACGGTGGCTGTAGGTGTTCGAGGCGCACCGTCGTCGACTCCGTCCATGCCTGGGCTAGCCAAGCACACAGTCGTGCTCGTGGTGAGCTCCTCTCTCTCCCCGTGCCTTTTTTTCCTTTCTGCGCGTACTCTAGGCCCTAGTTCCTCGAGCGCCTGATCGCGTCGCCGTCGGACCTCGTCACCGGCGAGTGTTCCAACCCCTCTAGGTCTTGATGTGCTGCCCGTTCACTTTGCCTAGACGCGTAGGTTCTTCCTGTGAAGTCGCGGTGCCGCCTAGAGCCTTGCTTCGCCTCGCCGTCGCTCCGTCGCCGCCGTACTGTAGTTGCTCGCCGCCGGTGCTGTAGTGCCCCGTAGGTGCAGCTAGCGTGCGGGTTGGATGCGGAACTCCTCCAGGAGCCTCTCGCAAGTCGCACCCCTCCGCCATGCTATTTGGTTGCCGGAGCGGCTCCGATGAGCAGCTTCGAAGAGGGCCAGTGCCTCCCCTGTTATGCCTATTGCTGTCTAGTCTTCAGATATACTACATGCTGTCTCTCGAATTCAGTTCAGTAGCGCAGTGGTTTGTCTCCGTCAGATTCAGCGAAAGGGCGTGGGTTCGATCCCTCATGGGCGCAGTGGAGATTCGCCCATTTTTGCTTTTCGCCTGAGGCTGACAGGTAGGCCCCACCTGCCAGCCTCACAGCGTTGCACCAACCCCTGCGCGCACCCACATCGCCAGCTCAGCCCCGTCGGGCCCCCTTGTCAGTGAGCGTGGCTAGCTGAGCCTGGGTCGTTTTAGACCCTGGCGCCTATATTGTTTTATTTTCTTTTCTGTTTTTCTTGTTTATTTAATATCTGCATATTTATGTTTCAGATGAATTTGAGTTATATATGAAAAGTGCTCAGAATTTTGTGTAGATTATGAATATGCTACTTGCTGCCATGTTTAATAACATTTAAAATGTTGTTTGAATTTAAACTTGTTTTAAATATGCTTAAACTTGCAAAAATCATAACTAAATATCTACAACTCCAAACTTAACAAACTTTATATGCATTTGGGGTGGAAAAATGTGTAGAATATCTTGGTGCTGTTGTTTAGCATGATTGACAACTCTTTCACAGCAGTTTGTCAAATCTGTCCCAAATGCAAATAAATGAATATGGGAGTTTCTGGATATTGATGTATTTAATTCCAGCCCATTTAAATGTGCTAGCATGTTGCTGTTATATTAGTTGCACCCTTGCCATGTTAACCAACTCTTAAAACCTTGTTGGTTGCTTGTTTGGAAAAACTACATAGACTTGTTAAGTTGTTCTTTGCTTGTTTCATACTTGTGTTTGATCTTGTTTGGTTGTGATGATATTGCACTCTTGTGACCCCTAGGCCATGCATCATTTCTTCCATATTCATATGCTTCATGTGCATGCATCATGTGGTTGAGCACTGCATGTTGATTGATTTTGTTCCGTTGTTGCATTGTTGTGTTTGGTTAGAGCCCGATGACGATACGGAGTACGAGATTTCTACCGAGGTTGAGTGTGAGGAGCAAGGTTATGTTCCCTCCGAGGATTCAACAGGCAAGATGACCTTACCCAGATATCACTACTATCTTTGCCTATGCTAGATGTCTCGCTCTTTAGCTTATTGCCTCGATGCCTATGTCTGTTTGTCAGCCTCCTATTGTTGCCATGAACCTCTCTAACCACCCAACCTAGAAAACCTTTGATTGGCTACGTAAGCTTCGCTCAGCCCCTCTTATAGCATTGTTAGTTGCAGGAGAAGATTCAAAGATTCTTGCTTCATGATGAAGTTATTGTTGGGATATCACAATGTATAATGTGTTAAACTAAATCACCTATATATTTTGGCAATGGGTGGAAGGCTAAGCCTTTGCTTGGTGTTTTGTTCCACGCATGCCTCCCTAGGAACCGTTAAAACCGGTGTTATGTTCCTTGATTTTGCGTCCCTAACACGGTTGGGGCTTATGGGCCCCCTCGATAACCCGCTTAGCGCTAAAGCTTTTCCAGCAAGGCCCAACATTGGTTTTACATTTGCCTAATAAATAAAACTTGCATATGGAGTTATAAACCCTTTTCTTAATTAAAAACCCGGGCCAGTGCTCCACATGAGTGTTGGTCCAAACTGAGCAGACTGCGGGGCCACCAAGAGGAAACTCGAGGGCTGGTAAAAACCTGTAGGATGACTTATCCGGTCGTGGCCTGAGACGAGATACGCGCGGCTACTATCAGGGTGTCGGCACGCCGGGAGGACTTGCTGGATTAGTTTTACCTTAGTCGGAATATCTTGAGCACGGGATTCCGAGAATACTCGGGTCTTCCCACCTTGGAGTTGCGACTCCGCAGATAGTGAGCTTGTGATGGGCTAAGTTGGGACACCCCTGCAGGGTTTTGATCTTTCGAAAGCTATGACCGCGGTTATGTGGCAGATGGGAATTTGTTAATATCTGGTTGTAGAAAACTTGACACTATGTTCATAATACACTACCAGCGTGAGTAACCGTGACGGTCGTTTTCCGAAGGGGTTCGGGAAGTGAACACGGTGGGGTTATGTTTGACGTGATTAGATGGGATCACTTCGTGATCACTTTAACGATAGTTGGCACTTCCCTTCTCGCTCTAAACACGTAAGCTAGTGCTAGTGCAGCTGCTACCTTGTTCTTCAGCCTTGTTCCACACCCAAGGCTTTGATAGTATTGCTACCCGAGAACGGGATTGCTGAGTCCTCCGTGGCTCACAGATTCTACACAACACCAGATGCAGGTACCGTGGAGAACTACATAGCTGGTGGTTCAGAGTTGTACTGGGAGTTCGATGAAGAACGTGGGCAATACTACGTGTCTTATCCAGAGGATCAGTAGGGCTCTTACTAGGATGATCGGGACCTTGTGTTGTTTATTTATGGTATCTTTCATTTGGATCTTCGTCCGTAGCCGGACTCTGATGTTATTTGGATGATGAATGTTTATGTAATGCATTGTGTGACGTGGCGAGTCTAAGCCAACTACTCTTTTGCAATTTCATCCCTCCTTTACATGAGTCGTGCAAAGATACCATACTTGAGATCATTCTAGTATGAGATTATGCCTTTAAGTCGTGCCTTGACACGTAGGAGGTATAGTCTCATTCTGGGCATTACATGCCTATATATAATGATCATGCCTAGATAGTCTCATAATTATTCGCTCTTCTATCAATTGCTCGACAGTAATTTGTTTACCCGCCGTAGAATATCGCTATCATGAGAGAAGCCACTAGAGAACACTATGGACCCCGGGTCTATTCTCAACAGATAAATCTACAATCTACTTTACTTTTCCGCTTTTACTTTCTGTTCTTATATCCAAAAATACCAAAAATATCAAACTATCATCTCTATCATATCTCACTTTCGTAAGTAACCGTAAAGGGATTGACAACCCCTTATCGCGTTGGCTGCTAAGTTCTTATTTGTTTGTGCAGGTGCGAGGGACTCACGCGTGGTCTCCTACTGGATTGATACCTTGGTTCTCAAAAGCTGAGGGAAATACTTATGGTACTGTGATGCATCACCCTTTCCTCTTTGAGGGAATACAACCCAGGCTCGAGAATTAGCAATCATCAACGAGGGCGGGCGCGCCTCCTCCTCACCTCGTCAAGTCAAAGAAGGAGCCGGGCTCACCGCCGTGAGGACGGAGTCGGGGCTCTATGACGCGGCGGCCATGAAGTGGACGCGGGAGGACTGGGCGCGACTGGAGTTGGATCACCAGCACCGCGCCCTAGAGGAGGTCGCCGCTCGACGCCGTGGCCGCGACGAGGGAGGCGTCGTCGTTCTCAATGATAGAGACGATGACGCGCCGCCGCCGGTCCGCCAGGGTGACCCTAGGCAGGGGGTCCAGCAGTGGCATCAGCGTGAAGGAGGAGAAGGACGACGACGGAACTACGTCTTCAGCGGGTTCTTCGGCCTGTAGTCGCGGCCTATGTTTTTTTCTTTAGTAAATTTTAAGTTTGCTATGTAAAAACTATTTAAGTCACCGAATTCCTTTATTTATTTATTTTTAAAAATAGGCGTTTGGGGGTGACTCTGGGGTCGGCGGTTGGGAACCCGATCGGCCCCAAGGCCGATTTTAGCGCCGGTTCGCCCCAGACGGCGATTTTTCGAGCCCCTGGGGGGCCAACGGCTGGAGATGCTCTAATAGCAAGATTAATAGCATAACCCGCTGCTAGCTCTATCTTTGTGCCACCTCACTTATAGCCAACCTAAAAGCACATTCATATAATAGTTGCTGGCTCTATACACCATGTAGTTCATGTTTTACCCCACTTTCTTCTCCCACAAAATGCATTGGAGCTTGTGTTGCAGCTGACTACAAGTTTACAACCAACTCATCTTGTCTCTCCTCTCCTCTCTCCTTCACATCATCATAGATCTGAGGTGGCAACCCTTATAGTCCGCTTACATCACCATATTATACTTGTTCTAATACACATCCACTGGTACGGTTGTACAACTTGACCGCCGCCCGCAGTCGTATTGCCTTCCTACTCTTCTTTCTCCGACGAGCCTCTTCTCCGTTAGAACTCAGACATTTTTTTTTGGAAAAGGAGGCTTACCTCCGGCCTCTGCATCAATTGATACATGCGGCCATATTATTATAACCAGAATAAGGTCTTAAAATTCCACGAAAACTCAAAACCTGAGCAAGAAAGATAAACAAATCTTTAAAACGCCACACCCGGTGAGAAAGTGCCACATCCGGCTATAAAAACAGGCTATGATGCCTACACATCTAGCCTATTATTAGCTCGCCATCCAAATCGGCTGAAGATAGCCCGTGCAACCGTCTCCCAGCGGCTGCACCCAATAACCATAAGCTCCCTGTAGTCTGCATGAGTGAGTAACGACCACGTACGGATCGAGGCTGTAGCTCTGTAGATAACCTGCAGAAAATTAGTGAATTTTGTCCCATTAAAAATCATATCATTTTAAGTGTTCCATATAGCCCATAATAGTGCACATATCCCTATCCGAATATGTTTCACTATGTGTAGTCTACTCCATTAAGCCATGTCCCAAATAATGTGTTTATACTCATTGGTGGATTGACGTTAAAAGCTATATGAATGGATCGCCATAACAGTTTTGCAAGTGAACATTCGAGAAAGAGGTGTTCAATAGTCTCGTTTTGCACAAAAATAACATCTAGATTGACCGGCCCAATTTCTTTTCATCAGATTATCTTTGGTCAATATGACTCTTTTGTGGACAAACCACATAAAGATCTTGATGCGGAGAGGAACTTTAATCTTCCATATGTGCAAAGTGTTGGGGAACATAGTATTTCAAAAAAAATCCTACGATCACGCAAGATCTATCTAGGAGAAGCATAGCAATGAGAGGGGAGAGTGTGTCTACGTACCCTCGTAGACCGAAAGCGGAAGCGTCTAGTTACGCGGTTGATGTAGTCAAACGTCTTCGCGATCCAACCGATCCAAGCACCGAACGTACGGCACCTCCGCGTTCAGCACACGTTCAGCTCGATGACGTCCCACGAGCTCATGATCCAGTTGAGCATCATTGGAGAGTTTTGTCAGCACGACGGCGTAGTGACTGTGATGATGAAGCTACCGACGCAGGGCTTCGCCTAAGCACTGCAACGATATGATCGAGGTGTGTATCTGTGTAGGGGGGCACCGCACACAGCTAAAACTGATGTTAACTTGTGTGTCTATGGGGTGCCCCCTGGCCACGTATATAAAGAATGGAGGGAGGAGGAGATCGGCCCTCATAGGGCACGGCAAAGTGTGGAGTCCTACAAGGACTCCCTAGTCTTAGTAGGATTCCACCTCCCACATGGAATAGGAAAAGGGGAAGAGAGAAGGAGAAGGAAGGAAGGAAGGGGGCGCCCCCTTTCCCTAGTCCATGGGGAAGGGGCGCCACCACCCTTGAGGCCTTTCTCTCCTTTCCCGTATGGCCCATTAAGGCCCAATACGAATTCCCGTAACTCTCCGGTACTCCGAAAAATACCCGAATCACTCGGAACCTTTCCGATGTCCGAATATAGCCTTCCAATATATCGATATTTACGTCTCGACCATTTCGAGATTGTTCGTCATGTCTGTGATCTCATCCGGGACTCGGAACAAACGTCGGTCATCAAATCACATAACTCATAATACAAATTGTCATCGAACGTTAAGCGTGCGGACCCTACGGGTTCGAGAAGTATGTAGACATGACCGAGACACATCTCCGGTCAATAACCAATAGCGGAACCTGGATGCTCATATTGGCTCCTACATATTCTACGAAGATCTTTATCAGTCAAACAACATAACAACATACGTTGTTCCCTTTGTCATCGGTATGTTACTTGCCCGAGATTCGATCGTCGATATCATCATACCTAGTTCAATATCATCACCAGCAAGTCTCTTTACTCGTTCCGTAATACATCATCTCGTGACTAACTCATTAGTCGTTTTCTTGCAAGGCTTATTATGATGTGTATTACCGAGAGGGCCCAGAGATACCTCTCCGGCACTCGAAGTGATGAATCCTATTCTCGATCTATGCCGACACCAGAAACACTTTCGGAGACACCCGTAGAGCATCTTTATAATCACCTAGTTACATTGTGACGTTTGATAGCACACAAGGTGTTCCTCCGGTATTCGGGAGTTGCATAATCTCATAGTCATAGGAACATGTATACATCAAGAAGAAAGCAATAGCAGTAAAACTAAACGATCAAGTTTCTAAGCTAACGGATGGGTCTTGTCCATCACATCATTCTCCTAATGATGTGATCCCATTGATCAAATGACAACTCATATCTATGGCTAGGAAACATAACCATCTTTGATCAATGAGCTAGTCTAGTAGAGGCATACTAGGGACAATCTGTTTTGTGTATGTATTCACACATGTACTAAGTTTTCGGTTAATACAATTCTAGCATGAATAATAAACACTTATCATGATATAAGGAAATAAATAATAACTTTATTATTGCCTCTAGGGCATATTTCCTTCACAAAGACCTCGACAATGATCCAGAATCAATTAAGTCCAAATACATGGATTTGAAAGAGAATACTCCATTCGTGGTTAACTTCCAACTAATTGTATCCGCCTGATCTGAAAGTTGAACATCCATCAACCTACGTACCAGGTGTAACCAAGCATTCCAACGTTCCCCTACAAGGGATCTCCTAAAATGGATATTAACTGGTACTGAGTTTAATACTGTGGCGACATAATATTTCTTACGTTGCACAATATTATATAGAGAGGGATATTGTAAGGCCGGGGGCATCTCCCCTAGCCAAGTGTCCTCCTAGAACCTTGTAGAAGTACCACAACCAATTATGAACTTCACCAGCTGGAAGAAAGTTACTTTTGTTTTCATTAACCCTTTCCAAAAGGGTGAGTCTGTTGGTCTTGCATTCAAGTGTGACAAAGTCTTACTATGCATGTATTTATTTCGCAATATTTGAACCCACATGCCTTTGGTCTCCGTCGATAATCTATATAACCATTTGCTAAGCAAACATCTATTCTTTACTTCTAAATTCTCGATCCCTAACCCGCCCTGGTCTTTGGATCAACACATAATATCCCATCTAGCCAGTTTATATTCCTTCTTGACCTCTTCGCTTTATCAGAAGAAACGGGATCTACAAAAGTCCAATCTTTTCCGGATCCCTACCGGTACTACAAAGAAGGATAGGAGGAACATTGTCAATCTCGTGAGAACTCAGACATGGATCCATACGGAGGGGATGAAGCCATCGCGAGGTCCTACACTCCTACTCCTCCCCCGTGCCCCCATTGTTAGAGTTGTGTCGAATATTGTGTACAAGGTAGGTTACAGTTGGACTTGGTTTTGGACTATGTGTAGACAGGGTAGGAGTTGTGTTCTAATAGGACACTTGTATCCTAGGCCTCTCATATATAGCGAGGGTAGACACACGATGTAACATAATCCAACATAATAGCACCGGCACGCGGGAGAGCAGGTGGCGTGTGCCGGCGTCCGGGCGGCCGGAGTGCGGTATTGTGATCAACCGAGGTCCTTGCAATCACACAAGCATGACACCGGGATTTGTTAACGAGGTTCACCGATATGGCTACATCCCCAGGGCCTAACTACAGGTGCTCCTCCCCGTGACACCGTCACAATACCGCACTCCGGCCGCCCGGACGTCGGCACACGCCACCTGCTCTCCCACGTGCCCGTGCTATTATGTTGGATTATGTTACATCGTGTGTCTACCCTCGTTGTATATGAGAGGCCCAGGATACAAGTGTCCTATTAGGACACAACTCCTACCCTGTCTACACACAGTCCAAAATCAAGTCCAACTGTAACCTACCTTGTACACAATATTCGACACAACTCTAACAAACTCCACCGTGACAAATATTATCCACCACCTTGTATTCATCCATGTGACGAACCTTCATGTACATTGGACTTGAGATACGCCATGAGCACTGCTACTACTCCCAGACTCCATGTGACTCCACCTGCAACTATAGTCCCTTCTCGTCTTCTTCATAGTCAACACTCGAGCAAAATTAAGTTCTTCATTACTCTACGTTGTGCTCCCAACTTTCGGAGACTTCGTTCAACGCCACCACACACCGATCACTATCTGCGTGAAAGTGAACAACTCATGTATTGGACGCCACATATAAGAGTTACCTGAACTCAACATCACCGCTCTTTCATGACTGCTTGTCTAAAACTTGAAGGAATTTCACTGTCGCTCTGTGTCACCCTGAGTCAAATTCACAGTTGTCTCATCCTTTTCCCAGATAGTCTCTAGCATGTCCCACAGCTATAGCACTCCACCTCCTTCTGTACTTGTCATCCGCACTTTGGCATGTGCACTGAACACCACAAAATATATAGCTGTGTACTCTCTCAGCTTTTTACAATTTCAGACTTTTCGCCGCTTTCTCAGATTCTCCATGTTAAACTCATGTCCATCAACTAGCACCGATAGACCAGTCACCAACTTGAATCTGGTACTCGTCAACACTGCTTCAACGCCCATGCACACTTTGTCTGACCACATGTCTGACCACCAGTGCCTTGGCCTATCGCTGTGTCCCATGCTTACCGCACGCCTCGCCGATGTCACCGCGTCAAGCCTCAGTTGTCCTGGTCGAGTCTCTAGGGCCGCGGACCCACACCACTCAAACCCCTACCGAAGAGAACCATCGATCATCACCAACCGATGCCGAGTATCACGTCTCCATCAGACCAATGGGCCCCGGTCTAATCCACGTGTCTCTCACTATACCACTGAAATAGGCTTCGAAGCAAGATGCATTTACGCCATAGCCCCCCCATCAGCACAGACAGTAGTCATCCATCAGACTCTAGCTCCACCTTAAACATGGCCCCATGTAGCTGCGCTATGCTACCCTGCGCCCCGTCGACTTCAAGTTCTCTCATGTGTGCACTGCCTTGAATCAACCCTACGCCATAGTCTTGTCGAAGCCGCACAAGCCCTCAGACATGCACCACGTGTTTCCACGCCCCAGAAATCGGCCACCATCAGCATCACGCTCCTATGTCGCCGTCGCTGAAATCGCTGCCATCTTCTGCTTTGACCGACATTCTCGTCGATCCATTAGACTGTCCAGTCCGACCCAGCCGAATTTATCTGACTACAATCATGCTCCACCTTGCGTCATGACTGCCCGCACATCTCCATGCATTGCTTGACGCCCTGCGTATGCATGATCCCTGCACATGCGCTCCAGGATCTCAAATTATCTTCCGCGAATTTCCGTCCAATGATACTTCTATCTTAGCTGTCCTGGCTTCTGCAACACCTTCAAACATCACTGGTATGCCAACTGAGCTACTCCTTCTACGTAAAATCCAACCATGAAAATATCATTTGGTCCTTACGTGGTGGTGCTTCTCTTAGCACAATCCCCGATGCTTGATGTTGCCTTTTTCAGCTAACGTCACTACCACCAGATGCAAAGCTACCCATGTATACTAGCTTCCGTTCGCTGATTAATTTCCATCTAGCCTCCATGCATGTGCATTCTTTTCACAAACAAATCTCACATCATTGTCCAACCTGCGTACAGATCAGCTCCCGCGTCCTTGCCACCAAGCTACACAATTGTTTTCTTGAGGGTTCCAAGCTACACAAATGAGCCACGCATTGCTGCTGCTCCCGTGCACCTCGGCCACGCAGGGGCTGCACCTGGGCTTTAAACCCCTTTGCTGCCCGTAGGCCCTCTTGCTAGTCAGCCTGCACCAGGGCCTTTGCCCCGCATGCCCGCGCATGCAATGGGCCACCTGCCAGCGTCCGAGATGGACCTTGGCCTTGCATACGCCAAGACACTGGTGCCTCTCTGTCAGGACGCTGCCGCCACGCAACTGCTGGCTCGATCCGATCTCGCCGGTCCAACACGACGATTCCTGCACCTTTGTTCTGAACCGTCGGCGATTCAACCTATAGTGCCTCCAACATCGATTCCTGGACACGACTGGACCTGCCGCCGATACATTCTCCAATTGCCCTTCGTTTACTAACAATCCGTGCAGATCGCTTTGATCATGTCGCCGACCCAAATCAAACCAGTCGCTATCCGTCGTGGCTGCAACTTTCGATCTCTCGACCACACATCAATCAACTTTCAATCTCCGCCGCGGCTTCTCTAAATCAACTTCCACGGCCTCTTCGAACAGTGCTCATGATACTACTTGTTAGAATAAATATGAGACCATCGTCGATCAACCGAGGACCTTGCAATCACATAAGCATGACACCGAGATTTGTTAATGAGTTCACCGATATGGATACATTCCCGGGGCCTGACTACGGGCGCTCCTCCCCATGACACAGTCACAATACCACACTCCGGTCGCCCGGACACCGACACATGGGTATGTAGCCATATCGGTGAACCTCGTTAACGAATCTCGGTGTGATGCTGTTAGAATAAATCCGAGGCGCTCCGTCGATCTACCGAGGACCAAACAATTACATGAGCACGACACCGAGAATTGTTAACGAGGTTCACCATCATGGCTACATCCCCGGGGCCTGACTACGGGTGCTCCTCCCCATGACACCGTCACAATACCGCACCCTAGCCGCCCTGGGCACCGACACATGCCGCCGGCTCCCCCTGCGCGTCTGTCCTATTATGTTGGCATAGGTTACATCGTGTGTCTACCTCCGCTATATATAAGAGGCATAGGATACAAGTGTCCTATTAGAACACAACTCCTACCATGTGTCAGTGTACAAAAAGAGGGGTACACTTTTTGTACACCTATGACTGTGCACGGGCAGTCTGAGCCACGGCGCCGCCGCACCAAGCATGGCGAGGGAGGCGAGCCGGGGTAAGACTGAAGCTCGATGGAGACTGGAGTGACGCCAGGAACAAGACCACAAAGAGTAAAGGGACGAAGCGGCTTCCCCCGGGAAGATCCTTGCCGGGGCTGGCTCTGGCAGCCCCGGCAAGACCCTTGCCGCGGCAGCTCGCCCCGCGCCTACGAAGCGAATCACCCATGAGTCCACCGCCCCCATGGGGCGAGGATTCGGGAGATATCCCCGTGGTGGCATGCAGATCTTTGTGAAGACATCCAAGATCAGATGCAAGTTAAGAAGACGACGACCCTTGGCGGGATTCCAGCCAAGGAGGACTACAAGCTCCCGGCAAGCACCTTGCCGGGGATGACAGCAGGCGCCGCGGCAAGACCCTTGCCGGGGCCCCGGCAAGGCCCTTACCGAGGACACCCACGGGGCCACCGTCAGGCCCGCCTCAACTGGGTTTCCACCGACCCACGCGGCTGCTGACCCAACCAGCTGGACAGGCTCCTGTGTGGCGACCCACAGATCCTCGTGGAGACCCGCCGTCACGCCACCTCAGCTGCCTGTCTACCTACATGGCACCTCAGGCACCACTGGCCAGGGCGTGTGTCAACGCGAGGAGGAGCGGCGACGGACAAGACGGGTGTCTCCCCTCATCCCCGATAAAGCAAGGACACCTAAGCTGGGCGCACTAAATGCACCTTGTCCTGTAATGCGAGGGATAACCTCGCATCACTGTACCCTTTCCACCTCCTATGTGCCACTGTGGCAACCCCTTTTTCCTATAAAAGGAGGCCCGAGGCGACCAGGAGAAGGATTCGGATTTTTAGAACTCCTCACGACTCTCTTGGAGCTCCTCGTTAGCTGAAGAACACCAACATATAATCCACCAAAGCAGGAGTAGGGTTTTACGCATCTTTGCGGCCCGAACCTGGGTAAAGGAACCGTGTCCTGATCGTTAGATCCGCTCTTCTCTCAACTGTAATGCCCAGGATGGAGTTATACCTCCTACGGGTCGAGGCCCGACTTAAAGGCATAAGTCCATCCTAGAATGATCTCAAGTTTGGTAATCTTTGCACAACTCATGTAAAAGAGGGATGGTAAACTTAAAAATAGTTGGCTTACAATCGCCACGTCACAGAATAGCAATACAAGTCTCAACCATCATACAATAAGATCACTACAACCCTCTAAGGGCAAAATCCAAATGTCAAAGTACCAAACTTAGATAAATAAAACAACCACAGGCGGATCGAATCCTAGTAAGAGTCTCCACTACTGATCGTCCGGGTAGCGAACGTAGTAACGACTACGCTCCTCGTCGTACTCCCAATCCAGCTCGGTGCCATCACCTGGATAGCTCACGGCTGGACCTGCATCTGGTGTGTGAAGTAACTGTGAGCCACAGAGGACTCAGCAATCCCGTTCCCGGGTAACAGAACTATCAAAGCCTTTAGGTGAGGGAAAAGGCTGAAGAAAGAAATGAGGTGAAGGAACAACAAAGAGTCTGCAGCAGCAACTAGCACTATCTTACGCAAGAGAGAGCGAGAAGAGAAGGCATACGGCGAGAAGTGATCACTAAGTGATCCTAGCTACAAGCTCACAAACATAACCCCTCCGTGTTCAACTCCCGAATCCCTATTCGGAAATTGACAGTCACGGAACACACGCTGGTAGTGTATTAGTATCATTGTGTCAAGTTATCTACAACCGGAATTAACAAGCTCCCATCTGCCACATAACCGCGGGCACGGCTTTCGAATGTTCAAAACCCTGCAGGGGTGTTCCAACTTGACCCATTACAAGCCCACGATCCGCGGAGTCGCAACTCCAAAGTGGGAAGACCCGAGTATCCTCGGAATCCCGTGCTCAAGATATACCGAACTAAGGTAAGGCTAATCCAGCAAATCCTCCCGGCGTGCCGACACCCTGATAGTAGCCGCGCGTATCTAGTCTCAGGCCACGACCGGATGGGCGATTCTACAGGCCCCAATCCTCGAGTTTCCCCGTGGTGGTTCCCGCAGACTCCCCGTTTGGGACCAACACCATCGGCACTGGCCCCCCCTGCTATGTTGAAATTAAGAATCCTCGGGGACATGACCCCCTATGCAATTAATTAATTATTTTTTTTATAGTTGTTATTATGAGGCAAATAGTACCAAAAGTTGGGACTTGCTGGAAAAGACTTAGCACTTAGCGGTTTATCGAGGGGGTCCCATACACCCCAACCGTGTTAGGAACGCATAATCAAGGAACATAAAACCGGCTTATACGGATCCTAACGGCATGAGTGGAACAAAACACCAAGCAAAAGGCTTAGCCTTCCACCCTTGCCAATATATATGTGATTTCAGGTAAGCATTTATATAGTGTGATATAACCCAACCAAACTTCAACATGGAGCAAGCATCTTCACTTCACCTGCAACTAGCAACGCTATAAGAAGGGCTGAGCGAAGCGTACTTAGCCAAGCAACGGTTTGCATAGGTAGGGTGGTTAAACATGGCAATTGGTTACAAGTAGGAGGCTGACAAGAAGAACATGGGCATCGAGGCAAAACTAAAGATCGAGACTACTAGCAATAGACAAAGATAGTAATGTTATCGGGGTTCGGTCATCTTGCCTGAAGAGAAGAAGTTCGGATCGAAAGAAGGGTCCTCTTGCTCAAACTCGTTGGAAACCTCGTGCTCAACCTCGTTGGAAAACTCGTGCTCAACTTCCGGGTCTAAACAAGACAAACACACCAAGCACCAATCAACACGATGCAATGCGCACTCGAAAAACATGTATGCATGATGGATGCACTAGAGATGCACACGGAGCACGGAAAACATCACTCAAGCAAAACACCTCAAAACAAGATAACAACCTGATATTATTAATCTACACAGAAAAACACCCAAGTTTGATATAAAGATCGCTGAAATCGGAGTTACGGGCTAAAAGTTATGCCCGAAACAAGATTTGAGCGAAAACTGCCAATTACAGCAACATAGCATCTTGGGAGCACAAAATAATTAATCTACAGCACCCAAAAAGCATGGCAAAGGACTTGAACATAAACTAGATATAATGTACAGCAACTAGGTCCAAAGTGCACCCCAAACGGAGTCACGGATCAATAACAATGATCTTGGACATATTGAACTTTGAAATAAAATTCTGGCAGCAGAATTTTATTGAAAGTTTGGAGCAAAAGATAAACATGCTACAGCACCTCAAATGGACATGTGAGGACATGGATGGAAAGACAACAATATATACTTCATGGAACAATCAAAATCCACCCCAAAACTATCATGCTTTGTCCTACAACATCACACGAACATGGCATCGGAACGTTACAGATTTCAGACTTAGTGAAATTTCACTAAGTCCTAAAACAGCGACATCATCATAGCAACAAAAAGAGCATGTTTAAGACACCTCGAAACTAAACATGGCAAAGGGTAAGCACCTCATCAAAATACATATGAAGGTGATCCCGAAACACACAAGCATACATCAATGTGGTGAACACACCGATTACAACGAGCTCAACAACATGGCATTTCATAACAAGTAAAACACAACATATGAACATGGCATCTTGCAATGATGATAACAAGGAAACAATAAATCTACCATGCAACCTATCACACACAACACGTAGTTCGTGACGAGACGAACACGTGGACATGTCATTTGCTTCGTTTGGACAAACGAGCTAAAAGATATCACATGTCAAAGGTGGCACAAAAATATCACACAACAGCAGTTTATATCATCATGCACTCTTGTAACAGCAAAACATGCCCCTAGATGATCTCTAACATGCATGACAACAACAGGTAAAACGTAGAGGGCATCTCCACGAACATCTGGACATGCTACACGCTCAAAACGGAGCAACAGGTAAAAAGTTACAGCAGTGCAAAGTATGGATTTCAGATAAGCAGATCTGGGACTTAGGGTTTAGAGTCAACCTCAGTAGAGAAAAAAAAACGGATCCGGCGAACAGTAACGGGCTCGGCCTGGTGAAGCAGATCTGGGCCGGAACTGTTGCGGCGGCCCGTGGGAGGCGGACTGGGGGCGGCGGCCCGATCCGAGCTGGGCCGCGCGGCGCGGCGACCGGCCCAGGAGCGGAGAGCGCAGTGCGGGCGAAGGCGATGGAGGGACTGCGCGGTACGGGCCGAAGGGACGGGCCCGGGAGGAGGGGCGAAGGAAGGCCCGCCTGCTGGCGCGCCGCCGGTGATGCGGTCCCCTCCCTGGGCTCGGGGTGGCGCGGCCCGTGGACTCGAAGGATCCCGGCCGGGCGACGCAGGAGACCGAGCGGTCGGGCCGGGGAACTGGGGACCTCCGGCCCGAGCGGGAACGACGCGCGGTCGACGGGGGCCCGGCTCGGCTCGGGGCTGACGCGGTCGACGGAGCGGGGAAGCCTGGCGCGCCTGGCTGGCGTTGACTGCGGCTCGGTCGACGGTGGCGCGCTGGATAGATCGAAGGATCCCTTCGGGATCTGAGGTGAACAGTGCGGTGGAACTGAGAGCTGAATTTTAGGGAAGAAGAAGGGGAAAGAAAATGCCCAAATATAGACTAGGGGGGTCTATATGTAGCAGAAACTTAGGGTTAGGGGAAGTTTAGGGGCGCTAGGAGCCCTCCGATCTGATCCAACGGATCCGATCGCGGGAAAGATTTAAAAGGACCAGACGGAGATAAAAGAATGCAACAGGGGTATTTCCGGGACACGAAGTAAGGGCACTTCGGACCCACACGGACAACGGAGGGAAAAGTCAACGGAGTCCAAACGAGACGAGATTTGAGGGGCGGGTTGCACACAACAAAACAACAACACACAACACAACCTCACGGCACACCGGTAACGAAAAACGCCCGAACAACAAAGAAGGCCTACGGGACGTCACGGACGCGTGAGGGAGCTCCGGAACACGAAACGGACAACGGGAAGAAACGCCACGAACCGGATGCAACCCACAACACAAACAAAATGCAATGCACATGTCTACATGATATGAATGAATGCCACACACTCACACAACAAAACGACGAAAGCCCGAAAGACAAGAACCCGAAATGGAAATAGATGAAGCCAGAGATTTATTATAAGCCCAAAAGGGAAAGTATTACATCCGGGGCATTACAAACTCTCCTCTACTACAAAAAGATCTCGTCCCGAGATCTAGGACTGGAAAAAGGAAGGGTACTCGGAACGAAGATGATCTTCTCGTTCCCAGGTAGCTTCTCGGTCTGTGTGATGTGACCACTTGACTTTCAGAAACTTGATGGTCTTGTTGCGAGTCTTGCGTTCGGTTTCTTCGAGAATTGCAACTGGATGCTCTCGGTAGGAAAGGTCTTGTTGAAGATCAATCTCCTCAAACGGAATCATTCGCTCAGGTGCCTTGAAGCATTTGCGAAGCTGAGACACATGGAAGACATCATGAACATTTGCAAAGTTGGAAGGGAGCTCGAGCTGATAGGCTAGATCGCCTCTTTTGCCAAGAATTTTGAAAGGACCGACGTATCTAGGAGCAAGCTTTCCTTTGATACCGAACCTTTGGGTTCCTTTCATCGGAGAAACTCGGAGATAGACATGATCACCGATGTCGAAAGCCAAATCACGATGCTTTCCGTCATAGTAACTCTTCTGACGCGACTGAGCGGCCTTGAGATTCTCACGTATGACTTTGCACATTTCCTCGGCTTCAGAGATCAAATCATTGCCAAGAAGTTGGCGTTCACCTGTTTCGGACCAGTTGAGAGGGGTACGGCACTTCCTGCCATAGAGAATTTCAAACGGTGCTTTGCCTGCACTTGCTTGAAAGCTGTTGTTGTAAGAGAACTCTGCAAATGGAAGACAGTCCTCCCATTTCATGCCGAAGGAGATGACACAGGCTCTTAGCATATCTTCAAGGATCTGATTCACACGCT
This sequence comes from Secale cereale, assembly GCA_902687465.1. Classification (NCBI taxonomy): domain Eukaryota; kingdom Viridiplantae; phylum Streptophyta; class Magnoliopsida; order Poales; family Poaceae; genus Secale; species Secale cereale. The sequence continues at coordinate 241,759,507 of LR738710.1, forward strand.
CGACTTGACCACTAGTCTGAGGGTGAAAGGCAGTGCTGAACCTGATCTTCGTGCCCATGGCGGACTGAAAGGAGTCCCAGAACTTTGATGTGAACAAGCTGCCACGGTCTGAGGATATCACTTGAGGAATGCCATGTAGGGACACAATTCTGGAAGTGTACAGCTCTGCAAGTTGAGCTGCATTGATTGATTCTTTGACTGGAAGAAAGTGAGCGACTTTGGTAAGCTTGTCAATCACCACAAAGATAGCATCATTGCCTCGCTTGGATTTAGGAAAGCCAGTGACGAAGTCCATTTCAATGTGGTCGAACTTCCACTCAGGAATAGGAAGAGGTTGGAGTAGACCGGCTGGACGTTGATGTTCTGCTTTCACTCTTCTGCATACATCACATTCATTCACGAATTGGGCAATCTCCCTTTTCATGCGTGTCCACCAGTAAGATTGCTTGAGGTCTTGGTACATCTTGGAACTGCCAGGATGAATGGAAAGGAGAGAGTCATGAGCTTCTTCCATTATGAGCTTCCTGAGATCACCTTTGGGAACAACGAGTCTGTCCTCGAAGAACAAGGTATCTCTCTCATCAACACGGAAGCACTTATATTTTGGAGTGCCCTTTGCAATGCCATGTTTCACCTTCTTCACCATTGTATCACTGAGCTGGGCCTCACGGACTTGATCTTCCAAGGTAGGAGCAATTTGGAGATTTGCAAGAAAACCCTGCGGAACAACCTGAAGGTTGAGCTTCCTGAAAGCTTCACAAAGCTCAGGCTGGTGTGGCTTTATAAGAAGGCTGTTGCAATATGCCTTTCTGCTCAAAGCATCTGCAATCACATTCGCCTTGCCTGGAGTGTACTCAATGCTGGGGTTGTACTCTTGGATCATCTCGACCCAACGAGTCTGGCGGAGGTTCAGATGCGGCTGCGTGAAGATGTACTTCAAGCTCTTGTGATCGGTGAAGATGTCGACCTTTCTGCCCAACAACAGATGTCTCCACGTAATCAGAGCATGTACCACAGCTGCTAGCTCGAGATCATGTGTGGGATAGTTCTTCTCAGCTGGCTTGAGCTGACGTGAAGTATATGCCACAATTCTCTTCTCTTGCATAAGCACACCACCAAGGCCTTGAAGAGAAGCGTCACAGAACACTTCATAGGGCTTGGATTCATCTGGAGGAATCAGAACTGGAGCTGAGACAAGCTTCTCTTTGAGGGTTTTGAAAGCCACTTCACACTCGGGAGACCAAAAGTATTTGACATTCTTCTGGAGGAGGTTGGAAAGAGGCTTGGCAATCTTGGAGAAGTTCTCCACAAACCTTCTGCAATAGCTGGCAAGACCCAGAAAACTGCGGAGCTGCTTGACGTTCTGAGGAGCTTCCCAGTTGACAATTGCTTCAACTTTCTCGGGGTTAACCGCAATACCGTCAGCTGAGATAATGTGGCCCAGGTAGAGAACCTTATCGAGCCAGAACTCGCACTTTGAGAACTTGGCATAGAATTTGTGCTCTCGGAGTCGATCAAGAACCAGACGCAAGTGCTTTTCGTGATCTTCTTCATTCTTGGAAAACACCAAAATATCATCCAGATACACAAGCACAAACTCGCCTGTATAGGGGTTGAAGATGTAATGCATCATCCTTGAGAAGGTAGGAGGAGCATTGGCGAGACCGAAGGACATGACGGTATACTCATATGAACCGTAGCTCGTTCTGAACGCCGTCTTGGGAATGTCTTCCTCGCGAATGCGAATTTGATGATAGCCCATTCGGAGGTCAAGCTTAGAGAATACTTTAGCTCCTTTGAGCTGCTCAAAGAGTTCATTGATGTTGGGGAGCGGATACTTGTTCTTAATCGTCTTCTTGTTCAGTGGCCGGTAGTCAACACAGAGACGCTCCGTGCCATCTTTCTTCTTGACAAATAAGACACCACAGCCCCACGGAGATGTACTAGGCCGTATGAGACCCATACGCTCCTGTTCATCCAACTGTTTCTTCAATTCCTTCAATTCATCTGAAGAGAGCTTGTAAGGACGCCGGCAAACAGGTTCGGTGCCCGGCTCGAGTTCAATGACAAACTCCACCTGACGGTGTGGAGGCATGCCTGGAAGTTCTTCTGGAAAGACGTCTTGATATTCATTCACCACTGGAATTTGCTCTATGGCATTAATTTCGCCCTTATCATTAAGAGAGAAAAGCCGAATAGTATTATCCCTGGAGGCGAAGATAATCACATCTTCATCAGAATGAGTCAATTTGACTTCCTTTTGAGCGCAATCAATGTGAGCATCGTGCTGAGAAAGCCAATCCATTCCGAGAATGAGGTCGATGTCAGAATGACCAAGAATCACCGGTTTAGCCAGAAAACGATAATCTCCCATGCGAATAGAAACATCCGGAGCATAAACACTAGAAGTCATGATCTTGCCTGGAGAAACAACTTGCAACTTCTGAGGCAAATTTGAAGTGGCAATATCGTGCTTGGATGCAAATGGTTGAGACATGAAAGAGCATGATGCACCCGAATCAAATAACACTTTAGCCGGAAAAGAGTTCACTGGAAGGTTACCCAAAATGACATCAGAAGAAGCCTCTGCTTGTGCTGCATTCATCAGATTGACCCTTGCAGCCTTTGGATCATGCTTGACCATAGCGGTACCGACAGGAGGAGGAGGCGGAAGGCGCCTTGGGTTGTTGCACTTGTTGGAATAATGACCCTTCTGGCCACACTTGTAGCAAGTCACCTCAGAAAGCGGACGGGTAGGAGGAGCATTGGACTTGGAGCCTTGAGACTGAAACTGCTTCTTCGACTGGTTGCTTGGGTTGGGTGGGTGGGAGAAACCACGACCACTAGAGTTCTTGTTGTTGGAGTTGTTGAAGTTGCTGGAGTTGTTGAATGGAGCTCGAATCGCTGGAGGAGGAGGAAGCCAGAATTTCTGTTGTTTCGCAGCCAACTGAGACGATGAGGTAGAGTGAACAGCATCTCGAATTCTCTTCTTAGAAGCCTCCATCTTAAGCTGAGCTGCTTCTTGTTTCAAAGCCATATTATAGAACTTATCGAATTCGTCTGGCTCGAACAAAGTGAGAGCAAGCTGAAGTTCATCTTTGAGACCCCCACGGAACTGGTAGATTTTGCTCTTTGCATCAGGTATGTCTTGCTTTGCATAGCGAGCGAGGTTTTGGAACTTGACATTATACTGATAGACTGACATGGAGCCCTGCTTGAGGTTGCGGAATTGCTCACGCATACCCTCGATAACACTTGTAGGAATGTGATGCGAGCGGAAATCCCTGCAGAAGTTCTCCCACGAGATCACTTGACCCGGCCTTGAGTCTTTATACTGCTGCCACCAGTCAGCTGCTTGATCTTTCAGTTGGAAGGCTGCAAACTTCACATAGTCATCTTCTTTCACGTTACTGCACTCAAAATGCTTCTTGATATCGGTCAGCCAATCCTCAGCATCAAGAGGGTCGACACAGTAACTGAAAGCTTTAGGATTGTTGGCCAAGAACTGGTTCAGAGTAGCATGGTGCTGCTGGAAGAAGTTGCCTTGGTTCATTGGAATGCCCTGATTAGCTTGATTAGCTTGATTAGCTTGCATCATCTGCATCATCAACTGAGTGTTCTGAGCAGTAGTCTGCATAATTGCTCTCCAAGCCTCAGGCGGAGGAGGAGGTGAAGGAGGATGCTCTGGAACCTCTTCCATCTCTGGGTTAGCATTCGGAACCCTTTTCGGAGCCATCCTGTAAGAGATGACCACGAATCAGCAATTGATTGACAAAAGGAATAAGCTGAATCAATGGAATGAATTGCAACAAGTCTTCACAATAATCATTCGAACAATTAAGAACGAATGAAATCATCCGAACAAGAGGAAACGAATGAATTTCTTAGTTAAATGATAACATCAGTCTTCACGAGAAGCCACATAGGGATCAAAAGGATAAAATAATAAAACAACAAGGTACGGAAAGGAACAAACACAAGAGAGGAGTTTCGTTCTAACATCTTTGTGCTGAAAGCATATGAACGCGTTACGAAAAGGTTTTGCAATCCCCGGATCAGCATAGCCAAGGACCCTTTAAGATGCAACTCCTGATAGTAACCTCGGTCATATAACCTCTTCACTCAATGTCGAACCCCGAACTCACTAACCTGCATTCGTTGGAAGAATGTCTACGATCTACTGGATAAAACCCACCTATAGCTTTCCGAAAGATTCCAGTTATGCAATCAGGTGTTGGGGATACACGGGAAGCACCGCGCAATCAACTCTAACCTACATCCAGGTGTATCCATCCTTCAACACATAACCAGTCTTTCTCGGAAACTGTGTACCTCGGACCTTCGAAAAGCATCCACTATAACAAGCTATGGCAATACTCCCGAACTACCTCCCCAGTACTGGGTGATGTCGGGGTTATCGTGCCACTGGCCGTATAGGGGAGATTTTCGATGTCGGCCGTCTTAAGTATTTAGTACTGTCGCGATATGCTTGTTACAGTGATACCCCGAAGCTCAACTCCTCGGTAACAGGAGGCATCGGGAACAATATCCTTGTCACAAGAACATCGAAACAATCCCAGAATACTCGCGGGAATCCTAAAAAAAATTTTGTGCAAATTTTGAAGATAGGAGAGACAAGAGCAGACGTCAGGAGTCCTCACCAGAGAGAAAGGGATGAGAAGCAAGAAATCCTACCCTCCGATATAATATAGGACTCAAAAAGTTTTTAGTGTGTGCCTAGACTCAACCGTCAACGGTTCGATCAAACAGTGGGGGCTCCTAGGTCGGAGAAGGCTCTGATTACCAACTTGTAATGCCCAGGATGGAGTTATACCTCCTACGGGTCGAGGCCCGACTTAAAGGCATAAGTCCATCCTAGAATGATCTCAAGTTTGGTAATCTTTGCACAACTCATGTAAAAGAGGGATGGTAAACTTAAAAATAGTTGGCTTACAATCGCCACGTCACAGAATAGCAATACAAGTCTCAACCATCATACAATAAGATCACTACAACCCTCTAAGGGCAAAATCCAAATGTCAAAGTACCAAACTTAGATAAATAAAACAACCACAGGCGGATCGAATCCTAGTAAGAGTCTCCACTACTGATCGTCCGGGTAGCGAACGTAGTAACGACTACGCTCCTCGTCGTACTCCCAATCCAGCTCGGTGCCATCACCTGGATAGCTCACGGCTGGACCTGCATCTGGTGTGTGAAGTAACTGTGAGCCACAGAGGACTCAGCAATCCCGTTCCCGGGTAACAGAACTATCAAAGCCTTTAGGTGAGGGAAAAGGCTGAAGAAAGAAATGAGGTGAAGGAACAACAAAGAGTCTGCAGCAGCAACTAGCACTATCTTACGCAAGAGAGAGCGAGAAGAGAAGGCATACGGCGAGAAGTGATCACTAAGTGATCCTAGCTACAAGCTCACAAACATAACCCCTCCGTGTTCAACTCCCGAATCCCTATTCGGAAATTGACAGTCACGGAACACACGCTGGTAGTGTATTAGTATCATTGTGTCAAGTTATCTACAACCGGAATTAACAAGCTCCCATCTGCCACATAACCGCGGGCACGGCTTTCGAATGTTCAAAACCCTGCAGGGGTGTTCCAACTTGACCCATTACAAGCCCACGATCCGCGGAGTCGCAACTCCAAAGTGGGAAGACCCGAGTATCCTCGGAATCCCGTGCTCAAGATATACCGAACTAAGGTAAGGCTAATCCAGCAAATCCTCCCGGCGTGCCGACACCCTGATAGTAGCCGCGCGTATCTAGTCTCAGGCCACGACCGGATGGGCGATTCTACAGGCCCCAATCCTCGAGTTTCCCCGTGGTGGTTCCCGCAGACTCCCCGTTTGGGACCAACACCATCGGCACTGGCCCCCCCTGCTATGTTGAAATTAAGAATCCTCGGGGACATGACCCCCTATGCAATTAATTAATTATTTTTTTTATAGTTGTTATTATGAGGCAAATAGTACCAAAAGTTGGGACTTGCTGGAAAAGACTTAGCACTTAGCGGTTTATCGAGGGGGTCCCATACACCCCAACCGTGTTAGGAACGCATAATCAAGGAACATAAAACCGGCTTATACGGATCCTAACGGCATGAGTGGAACAAAACACCAAGCAAAAGGCTTAGCCTTCCACCCTTGCCAATATATATGTGATTTCAGGTAAGCATTTATATAGTGTGATATAACCCAACCAAACTTCAACATGGAGCAAGCATCTTCACTTCACCTGCAACTAGCAACGCTATAAGAAGGGCTGAGCGAAGCGTACTTAGCCAAGCAACGGTTTGCATAGGTAGGGTGGTTAAACATGGCAATTGGTTACAAGTAGGAGGCTGACAAGAAGAACATGGGCATCGAGGCAAAACTAAAGATCGAGACTACTAGCAATAGACAAAGATAGTAATGTTATCGGGGTTCGGTCATCTTGCCTGAAGAGAAGAAGTTCGGATCGAAAGAAGGGTCCTCTTGCTCAAACTCGTTGGAAACCTCGTGCTCAACCTCGTTGGAAAACTCGTGCTCAACTTCCGGGTCTAAACAAGACAAACACACCAAGCACCAATCAACACGATGCAATGCGCACTCGAAAAACATGTATGCATGATGGATGCACTAGAGATGCACACGGAGCACGGAAAACATCACTCAAGCAAAACACCTCAAAACAAGATAACAACCTGATATTATTAATCTACACAGAAAAACACCCAAGTTTGATATAAAGATCGCTGAAATCGGAGTTACGGGCTAAAAGTTATGCCCGAAACAAGATTTGAGCGAAAACTGCCAATTACAGCAACATAGCATCTTGGGAGCACAAAATAATTAATCTACAGCACCCAAAAAGCATGGCAAAGGACTTGAACATAAACTAGATATAATGTACAGCAACTAGGTCCAAAGTGCACCCCAAACGGAGTCACGGATCAATAACAATGATCTTGGACATATTGAACTTTGAAATAAAATTCTGGCAGCAGAATTTTATTGAAAGTTTGGAGCAAAAGATAAACATGCTACAGCACCTCAAATGGACATGTGAGGACATGGATGGAAAGACAACAATATATACTTCATGGAACAATCAAAATCCACCCCAAAACTATCATGCTTTGTCCTACAACATCACACGAACATGGCATCGGAACGTTACAGATTTCAGACTTAGTGAAATTTCACTAAGTCCTAAAACAGCAACATCATCATAGCAACAAAAAGAGCATGTTTAAGACACCTCGAAACTAAACATGGCAAAGGGTAAGCACCTCATCAAAATACATATGAAGGTGATCCCGAAACACACAAGCATACATCAATGTGGTGAACACACCGATTACAACGAGCTCAACAACATGGCATTTCATAACAAGTAAAACACAACATATGAACATGGCATCTTGCAATGATGATAACAAGGAAACAATAAATCTACCATGCAACCTATCACACACAACACGTAGTTCGTGACGAGACGAACACGTGGACATGTCATTTGCTTCGTTTGGACAAACGAGCTAAAAGATATCACATGTCAAAGGTGGCACAAAAATATCACACAACAGCAGTTTATATCATCATGCACTCTTGTAACAGCAAAACATGCCCCTAGATGATCTCTAACATGCATGACAACAACAGGTAAAACGTAGAGGGCATCTCCACGAACATCTGGACATGCTACACGCTCAAAACGGAGCAACAGGTAAAAAGTTACAGCAGTGCAAAGTATGGATTTCAGATAAGCAGATCTGGGACTTAGGGTTTAGAGTCAACCTCAGTAGAGAAAAAAAAACGGATCCGGCGAACAGTAACGGGCTCGGCCTGGTGAAGCAGATCTGGGCCGGAACTGTTGCGGCGGCCCGTGGGAGGCGGACTGGGGGCGGCGGCCCGATCCGAGCTGGGCCGCGCGGCGCGGCGACCGGCCCAGGAGCGGAGAGCGCAGTGCGGGCGAAGGCGATGGAGGGACTGCGCGGTACGGGCCGAAGGGACGGGCCCGGGAGGAGGGGCGAAGGAAGGCCCGCCTGCTGGCGCGCCGCCGGTGATGCGGTCCCCTCCCTGGGCTCGGGGTGGCGCGGCCCGTGGACTCGAAGGATCCCGGCCGGGCGACGCAGGAGACCGAGCGGTCGGGCCGGGGAACTGGGGACCTCCGGCCCGAGCGGGAACGACGCGCGGTCGACGGGGGCCCGGCTCGGCTCGGGGCTGACACGGTCGACGGAGCGGGGAAGCCTGGCGCGCCTGGCTGGCGTTGACTGCGGCTCGGTCGACGGTGGCGCGCTGGATAGATCGAAGGATCCCTTCGGGATCTGAGGTGAACAGTGCGGTGGAACTGAGAGCTGAATTTTAGGGAAGAAGAAGGGGAAAGAAAATGCCCAAATATAGACTAGGGGGGTCTATATGTAGCAGAAACTTAGGGTTAGGGGAAGTTTAGGGGCGCTAGGAGCCCTCCGATCTGATCCAACGGATCCGATCGCGGGAAAGATTTAAAAGGACCAGACGGAGATAAAAGAATGCAACAGGGGTATTTCCGGGACACGAAGTAAGGGCACTTCGGACCCACACGGACAACGGAGGGAAAAGTCAACGGAGTCCAAACGAGACGAGATTTGAGGGGCGGGTTGCACACAACAAAACAACAACACACAACACAACCTCACGGCACACCGGTAACGAAAAACGCCCGAACAACAAAGAAGGCCTACGGGACGTCACGGACGCGTGAGGGAGCTCCGGAACACGAAACGGACAACGGGAAGAAACGCCACGAACCGGATGCAACCCACAACACAAACAAAATGCAATGCACATGTCTACATGATATGAATGAATGCCACACACTCACACAACAAAACGACGAAAGCCCGAAAGACAAGAACCCGAAATGGAAATAGATGAAGCCGGAGATTTATTATAAGCCCAAAAGGGAAAGTATTACATCCGGGGCATTACATCAACCCCGCGCCCCACAACCATAGTAGGGATTCTTGTGATCCCATAGGTGTCGATCCAAATACCCCGACATCTTTGACGCGCCAGGTAGGGGGCGCAGTGGTGAGAACCGACTCTAGTGGTCGGCCCGACGCTCTTACGTCTCCGTGGCCCTTTGAGGAGGCCAGAAGACCTGCGCTCGAGCAACTGCAAATAAAAGCTAAGTCACATCGAACTTTGGATATTTATACCCTATTATTTAAAGTTATTATCCTTGGAGTTGTCATTCTTTGTGCAAAAAGAAACCTGCACGCGGATGGGACCCTTCTCGATCGGCAACGCCTCTGTTCTGTTTCAAGTAAGCTCAAAAGTTCAGACGGCTGCGTTTGAAACGGTAGGGTAGCCTTCCGCAATCGACAAAGCTCTCGACTCTGACTCGAGTCAAACTCGACAGTTCGAGCGGCTGCGTTGAGAGCGGCAAGATGGCAGACCCTTCCGCAATTGACAAAGCTCTCGACTCTGACTCGAGTCAAACTCGACAGTTCGAGCGGCTGCGTTGAGAGCGGCAAGGTGGCAGACCCGGCAGCACGCTCACCCGGCAGGCCAATGGGGACCCGTCCCCAAGACGCCGCCTCGGGTATTTCGCGCCGGCAAGCCTACACAGTTAACGTAGGGTGGAAACACAAGGAGGCAGCAAACAGGAAAATAACATGCATGATTCTGACGATATTTCAAAGTTATATTACATTATGCCATCGCTGCGGTTCTAACTAAAGATAAAATTTGTCTTGGGCATGAACCCGCAGCGGCAAGGAAGAACGGGATGCTTAATCCCGGCGCTGGCCCTCCACCCTCTTGATTTCGTCGATGCGGCTGATGACAGGCTTGATGCGCTCCTTGAGCGCCGTGAGGTTGGCATCCTCCGGCAAGCTGTCCATCGCGGCTTCGAAGTCGAGGGCGGGGTTCCAGAACACCACCTTGGTGAGGACCTTGGTCATGACTCCCCGACAGAGCCGCTGGGCCTCCCCGGCGAGCGTGGCCGTTCTGTTGGAGTGAAGATCAGCCAAGGCGCTGAGGACGCCCTCGAAGAACAGGGTCAGCTTGGCGTTGACGGACCCGCTCCATTCAGGGGCATACCTCACGTTTGGCATCCCCATGAGGGCTAGCTGTGAGGTAACCCTGCCGGCGATGTCCTCCAGCCGGCTGATCCACCTGTTCTCCTCCACCACGTATTCTTGGTGAGAGGCGCCCTCGTCCGCCCGCAGCTGCTTCTCCTCCTCCAGGCTCTTGGCCAAGGCCTCCTCCCGAGTAGAGCTCTCCGCCAACGTCTTCTTGAGATTCTCTAGCCTCAACCTGAGATCTCTGATGGAGCTTTGCGCCTCGGAGAGCTCCCCAGTCTTGCTGATGACCACTCCCTGCGCCTCTGTCAAGGCACAGTTGAGCCTGGTCTTCTCGTCGGACAGCCTGAGGGCCTGCTCCTTCAGCCTGTCCCGTTCCACATCTAGCTCTTGCACCTTGCCGGTGTGGGAAAGAGCCTGGGCATCGAGCGCCTCTTTGCGCCTCTGCCCCAGCTCGCGGGTCTGCCGCTCGACAAGGGCCTTGAGCTCCTCATCCTTGTTGCGGAGTGTTGCGGCAAGCTTCGCCTCACGCGCGGAGAGGTCTTCTTCCTCGGAATCGATGGCGGCTTGATGCTGGTTCCGGGCGGTCTCCACCGCGGCAGCCAAGTTCGCCGCTTCTTCCTGGGCCTTCTCGATGGCGGCCATCTTCATGATGAGCTCCACGTTACGCCTGGCCAGTTCCTCCTGGGAGGCCCTCTGCCCCTCACGGGACTGTTGAACCAGGTTTGCGCCTCAGCGACGCGCGCCTGGAAGTCCGCTTCCGCGTCGTCCACCGCCGCCGATCTGGACTTAACCTTGTCCAAACGGGCACGGTAGAGCGCCTGGAGCTTCCGGAAGTTGGCCCCCATGGCACGAAAGATCTGCTCCTCTGGGGAGCCATCGCCGTCGGCGCTCGGTTCGTCAACAACCTCGAGCCCGGCGGCGGCGAACACCTCGCCATCGAAGACCTCCTCCCCGGCGGGTGCCCGGGAGCTTGACGCCCCGGCAAGATGGACGAAGAGGTTGTCGCCCACCTTCAGGTACTTGCCGGGGCCCGAGGCCGTGGAGGAAGAAGGCTGATCATCGATCGCCTCTTCCTCGGCTGTGGCCTTGCCGGCCTCCCCGGCGGGCTCACCGCCGGCCCCCTCGGCGGCACCCTTGGCGGCATCCTCAGCAGCCTTGTCAGCGGCGGCCCTGGCGGCGTCCTTGGCGGCCTCCTCAGCGGCGATCTTGTCGGCCTCCACCGCGGCCTCCTCAGCAACCTCTTTGATGACAGCGTCCACGTCCTCCGCATCCACCGAAGGGGGGCCTGGGCCGTCACGGGGACAATGAAGTCAAGAAAAAGCGCAAGGGAAAAGCAAAGACGAAAGGCAAGCGACTCACCAGCGCCGGGCTGTGAGGCGGAAGTTCCCTCCCCGCCGGCGTCGGACGCCGGGGCCGGACCACCAGCGCCCAAGTTCCCCTCCTCCTCCATGCATGCGGCTCCTTGCTTGGTGCCCTTGCCAGAGACGCCCCTCGTGGCGGTGTAGTCGATGGGGGTGGTGTGTTGGGAGTAGCCCCCTGCGGCTCCTCCTGCTGCTGCTCCCGTCCTACAGAACCGGCAAGGTCAGCACCTTTAGCATCCAACGCCAATTGCATGTCGAGTGAGAAAAGGTTGGCGGACTTACGCTGGGGGCTGTGCCGAGGGATGCCGTCGGAGTTGCTGAACACCACCAGTGGTGTCTCTGTAGCCCCGGCCGGGGGCTGACCGCTCGCCAAAGCCTTGGCCCTCTTCACCCTTTGGGCCAACGTCTGTGCGTCCCTCAAGAAGCAAGAACAAGTCAAGATGAGTGGCATGGTCGAGAGAGATGGGGATGATGATTAAAAAATGGAATACTTACTCGTCGTCCATCTCCTCCTCCTCTGCCGTCTTCCTCTTCCTCTTTGGGCTGAGGGGCCCGAGGTCGAAGGGGAACTCCGCGTCACCCTCCGAATCGACGTCTGCCGGGGGAGGCGAAGAAGGGAGCAGAGTTTGTGCACGCCTCGACGAACAGGAAGCTGTCGCTTTCTTCTTCTCGGCAGCCTTCATCGACCTCTTCGCCGCTATGGCCCTCGTGAGGCGTCCGGACCCCTACAGGGCCAATTGAGGCTGCGCAGTCTTGCCGGGCCGGACCGGCTCGCCTGAGCAGGCCCGCCGCAAGACTCGCCCTCTTCCCCTGGCTGGCGATGAACCAGCCGCCACATCCTCTGACGACGACGACGACTCGTCGGCCGCGTCCTCAACCAGTGGAGCCCCGGTGCTGGGCTGCCAGCCTCTCCGGCAGCCGCCGCCCATTGGGCGAACTCCTCCTCCTCCGCGGCCGCGGCGTCCTGGTCCTCCGTAACTCCGGCGCTGCCGGCCTCCATGATGAGCTGTGCCTCCCTCGCCCTAGTAGCGATGTAGTCCAGCTCCTCCGGGGTGGTGTCCCTGACGAGCCACCGCTCGGCGTCAGGATTGACCCACACCTCGACCAGAGAATCGAAGAACTGCTGCGTGACCTCGTTCTCCGGCTCCTGCCAGCTCGGGACGGGGCCATGCACGCTACATTCCGGCATCATGGCGACGATTTCAGACTAGCGGGAATTGTTGCACAGCGGGACCACTCCCGCTGGCAGCTTGAAGAACTGCCCCTTGACGGCCTTGCCGGCCTTGGCGGCAGCCTTCGCAGCCTTGCCGGTCCGCTCGACTTCGCCACCGTGACACACATCCAGCTGGAAGAGCCACTGACAGAAATGGGCATGTCCCATCATTATGAAGTTGTGTTTGAGGCCAGTGCGGAGCCGCATGACATCGGCCGGGTTCTTGAAGAGCCAAGCTGGCCTCCCCTTTTTGTGCAGCGGAGCGATCTGACGGCGGATGAAATCCGCCCCGATCATCTCGAGGGTGAGTCCGTCTTGGACAAGCCGGGTGATCCTGGTGACGGCGACAGTGAGCCTCCCGTCGGCGGAGTCGACATCGCTCCAGTCGCTGCCACGGACCGGCAGCTCCCGGCGGACCCTGCATAATGTTGGCGGCTCGTCCTCCTCGATCCAGCACCATCGGCCGCGCCATTCGTCCCACCTCTCCTTCACAGCGCGCTCCAGGTACACCACCTTGAGTCTCGGAATCCAGGCGATGCCTCTGGAGACCGAGCCTCCCGGCTGGATCCGCGGGATGAAGTAGTGGCGGAAGAGCGTCGTGTTGGGCTGCACTCCGACAAAGCCCTCGTAGAGGTGCGCGAAGAAAGCCATGCACGCCACCACATTTGGGGTAAAATCCAAAAGACGGAAGCCAAAGGTGTGCAGGACGTCACAGAAGAAATCGGAGAAGGGAGGACACAACCCGCAAGAGAAGTAATCGACAAAGAAGGGGTACCGGTTTGAGCCGAGCGGGGCGCAAGCGGCCGGAACGACGCGCGTCGCCAGATGGCCCAAGTTCTTCGCCCGATCCCCCGTCTCCGCCCCCCAAAGGGGTCTGAAGGCGGCCCGGAGCTCGAAGACATCAATCGACGACGGGATGAAGAAAGCAGCTTTCGTCCGATCCCCCATAAACGCGCCCTCCGGCGGCGCCACAGGCCCGACACCCTTGGCTGCCCCTTTTCCCTTGGCGGGTTTGGGGGCCATAGCGACAGAGTGGGAAGGCTGAAGAAAGGAGATGGTGAAGCAACGGCTATAGGCGACGGCGAAGGCTTCGGAAGGAAGGAAGAGAGGGAACAGCGGCTCTGAGATTAGAAGAGGCGCGAAGAAAATAGGGGAAGTGAGCAGCGCGCTCCCGGTTATTCCCTTTTTATCTGGAAAACGCGGGCCGCCTCCTTTCACATTTACTGCGACGTGACGCATGCCTGCGGAAACCGCCCCACGCATGCCGCCCACATCATGCGCGCTCGTCCACCCCGTGTCGCGCGCGCGGGTCGTGGGAGGCGCAGTGCGCGGAAATTTTACCACGGTGAAAACCACCCCACCTGCCCGCACACCATTCTGGGCCTGGCCCAACAACGTGTCGCGCTTATGTGTGGCCCAGGCCCGGGGGCTCCTGTCGGTGTACAAAAGAGGGGTACACTTTTTGTACACCTATGACTGTGCACGGGCAGTCTGAGCCACGGCGCCGCCGCACCAAGCATGGAGAGGGAGGTGAGCCGGGGTAAGACTGAAGCTCGATGGAGACTGGAGTGACGCCAGGAACAAGACCACAAAGAGCAAAGGGACGAAGCGGCTTCCCCCAGCAAGATCCTTGCCGGGGCCGACTCTGGCAGCCCCGGCAAGACCCTTGCCGCGGCAGCTCGCCCCGCGCCTACGGAGCGAATCACCCTTGAGTCCACCGCCCCCTTGGGGCGATGATTCGGGAGATATCCCCGTGGTGGCATGCAGATCTTTGTGAAGACATTCAAGATCAGATGCAAGTTAAGAAGATGACGACCCTTGGCGGGATTCCAGCCAAGGAGGACTACAAGGCCCCCGGCAAGCACCTTGCCGGGGATGATAGAAGGCGCCGCGGCAAGACCCTTGTCGGGGCCCCGGCAAGGCCCTTACCGAGGACACCCACGGGGCTATCGTCAGGCCCGCCTCAACTGGGTTTCCACCGACCCACGCGGCTGCCGACCCAACCAGCTGGACAGGCTCCTGGGCGGTGACCCACAGATCCTCGTGGAGACCCGTCGTTACGCCACCTCAGCTGCCTGTCTACCTACATGGAACCTCAGGCACAGCTGGCCAGGGCGCGTGTCAACGCGAGGAGGAGCGGTGACGGACAAGACGGGCGTCTCCCCTCGTCCCCGATAAAGCAAGGACACCTATGCTGGGCGCATTAAATACACCTTTTCCTGTAATGCGAGGGATAACCTCGCATCACTGTACCCTTTCCACCTCCTGTGTGCCACTATGGCAACCCCTTTTTCCTATAAAAGGAGGCCCGAGGCGACCAGGAGAAGGATTCGGCTTTTTAGAACTCCTCACGACTCTCTTGGAGCTCCTCGTTAGCTGAAGAACACCAACGTATAATCCACCAAAGCAGGAGTAGGGTTTTACGCATCTTTGCGGCCCAAACCTGGGTAAAGGAACCGTGTCCTGATCGTTAGATCCGCTCTTCTCTCAACCCCGCGCCCCGCAACCATAGTAGGGATTCATGTAATCCCATAGGTGTCGATCCAAATACCCCGACCCATGTCTACACACAGTCCAAAACTAAGTCCAACTTCAACCTACCTTATACAATAATATTCGACACAACTCTAAAAAACTCCACCTCGGCGAATATTCTCCACCACCTTGCATTGATCCATGCATCGAACCTCCATGTACATTGGACTTGAGATATGTCATGAGCACCGCTGCTACTCCCAGACTCCATGTGACTCCACCTGCAACTGTAGTCCCTTCTCGTCTTCTTAGCAGTCAACGCTCGAGCAAAATTAAGTTCCTCGTTATTCTACCTTGTGCTCCCAACTTCCGGAGTATCCGTCCAATGCCATCAAACACCGATCACTGTCTACGTGAAAATGAACAACTCACATATTGGACGCCACATATAAGAGTTACCCGAAATCAACGTCATCGCTCTCCTTGACTGTCTGTCTAAAACTTGAAGGAATTTCACCGTCACCATGTGTCATCCTGAGTCAAATTCACAGTTGTCTCACCCTCCTTTTGTACATGTAATCCACACTTTGCCATGTGCATAGAACACCATAGAATATACGACCATGTACTCTCTCTGTTTTGACAATTTCAGAATTTTCGTCACTTTCTCAGATTCCGCATGGTCAACTCTCGTCTATCAACCGGCATCAATAGACCCAGTCACCAAATTGAACTAGTACTCGTCAACACTGCTTCAGCACAACCCTGCACAATTTGTCTGACCACCAGTGCCTTGGCCTGTCGCTATGTCCCGTGCTTACCGCACGCCTCGCCGCTATCAACGCGTCGAGCCTCTTCTGTCCTGGTCGAGTCTGACGGGTCACGAACCCACACCACTCAACCCCCACTGCAGAGAACAACCGATCATCACCAACCGATGCCGAGTATCACGCCTCCATCAGACCATTGGTACCCATTCCGATCCACGTGTCTCTCGCTATCCTGCTGAATTAGGCTTCGACTCTCCATGCATTTACGCCGTAGCCCCTCCATTAGCTCAGAGTGAAGTCGTCCACATACTCCAACTCCACCTTCAACATGACTCCATGTAGCTGGCCGTGCTACCCCGCGCCCCGTCGACTTCAAGCTCTCACATGTGTGCACTGCCTTGAATCAACCCTCGCCATAGTCTTGTCAAAGCCGCACAAGCCCTGTAACGCCGAAGATGCGATTCTATCCCGATCACGTGACACACTCGTGATTGGGGCACAACCGCATTTCGGGCGCTTAGCAAGATGGATATCATTACATCGTACCATTACATAAATACATGGGGATACATACAATTCATACCTCTTCCACTTGAATACAACAACATCACATACAAGGCATCCGACTACGGATGCAAACATGAAAAGCACAACGACATCCATCTTGCTATCCCAGGCTGCCAACCAGGAACCTATCCCAAGACTGATGAAGAAGAATAAGAAAGAACTCCAACACAAATAACGTCGCTCTCACGTCAAGTCATCGAAAACCTGCACCTGCAACTGTTGTTATAGTATTTGTGAACCACGAGGACTCAACAATCCCATTACCATGGGTATCAAGACTAGCAAAGCTCAAAGGGTATGGAGAGGTTAAGTGGTGAGGTTGCAGCAGCGGCTAAGCATATGTATGGTGGCTAACTTACGAGTACAAGAAAAAGATGAGCATCTACTTAAACGGTCGCAAACTAGTAATGATCGCTAAGGGATCCTGAACTACCTATGAGTCAAACATAACCCAACCGTGTTCTCTTCTCAAAGTGAAAAGAGACGGTCACGGTTACTCACACGGTTGTGTGTTTTATTTCGGATCCTCTGTCAAGTTTTCTACAACCGAACATTAACAAATTCCAATCTGCCACATAACTGCGGGCACGGCTTTTGAAAGATCATAACCCTGCAGGGGTGTCCCAACTTAGCCCATCACAAGCTCTCATGATCAGCAGAGGTAAAAACCCCTTATCTTAGGGACAACCCGATCAGACTCGGAATCCCTGTGCACAAGACATTTCGACAATGGTAAAACAAGTCCAGCAAGACCTCACGGCGTGCCGACACCCTGATAGTAGCCGCGCGTATCTCGTCTCAGGCCATGTCCGGATTGGCTAAGTTTCCGGCTCGCACACCCGTTGGTGGCCCCGGATACAGCCATTTTGGACCAACACTCATGAGGAGCACTGGCCCGGGCTGTAAATTAAGTCCTCGGGGTCCGAAAAGTCCCTATGCAAGTTTTTAGTTATGGCAAATGGTAAAACCAAAGTTGGGCCTTGCTGGAGGAGTTTTATTCAAAGCGAACTATCGAAGGGTCCCCATATACCCAACCGCGTTAGGAACGCAAAATCAAGGAACATAACACCAGTTTATCGGTTCCTAAGGTGGCATGAGTGGAACAAAACACCGAGCAAAAGGACAAGCCTTCCACCCATTGCCAAGTATATAGGTGTGTTAATATAATTAAGAGATATTGTGATATTCCAACAACCAAGTTCCGACATGGAGAAATCTTCATCTTCACCTACAACTAACAATGCTATAAGAGGGGCTGAACAAGCGGGTGACATAGCCAAACAACAGTTTGCTGGGATGGTGTCAAAGGTTAGAGGTTTCATGGCAACAAGGAGAGACTGACAACAAATAGATAGGTAGCGCGACATATAGCGATAGCATCGAGACAACTAGCATAGCAATGATAGTAATGTGATCCAAGGTGACGGTCATCTTGCCTGGAATCCCGCAAGCAAGAAGAACGAGTCCATGAAGAAGATGAAGAAGAAGCCACGAAGACGAACCACGCGTAGACGAACGAATCCTCACGATCGCAACGAAACAAGCACTAGCGAGAAGAAGCAAGCAACACGGTAAAAACCAAACACATAACAAGACATGATGCTCAACCAAGTATGATGCATGACAAGGCTACAAGATGCAAAACATGGCAAGAGATGAAGCATACAAGAACATCACACAAAGCAAGTTTAAATGAGGCCGGAAACAACATATATCAATTCCGGTAAGTCCTCATATGCAAATTTTGAACAACCTTAAGTTAAAGTTGTTAAACAACAAGTTAACATGCAACATGATGATCTACACAAAAATCTAGTCAAGTTACATATAAAGTTCATTTAATTCGGAGCTACGGCCTAGAAGATATGAGCAAAATAAGTTAAGCATGGCAAAGATGCAAGATGCATTCAAACAACAAGCAAACACACTCCAAACATGTATATAACATGATATTATGCACCTACATGCAAAAACACGTAAGTTTAATATAGGACACGCTCAAAACGGAGCAATGGTTCGACACATACACACGAAACAAGATTAAAGGACAAGCTGTCCCAAAACAGCCACTAAGCACTTTGCAATCATCAAATCAATAAGCTACAGGAAGATCTCATGGAATCAAAGGGCATGGCAAGCATGTACACGTCAAGCACTACAAGCATGATCACTAAGATACTGCCACATACCACTAGAACATGCTCAAAACATCATGGCAAGATTGCAAAAGATAACATATTCACAGACTTAGTGAAATAAACTGAACATGGCAGCAACAACGACAAGTAGGCATGTTTGTAAGCTTGTGCAACTCATCTCAAAGCATATCATGGCATGTGAATATAACCAACAACAAGAAGACATGTTCAAGAAGCTACTCATGGCAAGAATATGGTCATAGGATGCAAAGAACACTAGCTATTCACATGGCAAAACTGAACTTACTGATAATAGGCTGACAAAAACATTTTATAGCAATTTGACAGCAAGAAATAAACAAGCTACATCAATCTATAATTACAAACAATGACATGGATGTATAGAGCATACCATGGACTTCAAGCCATGGTCATTGGACATCCCAAAACATTCATGGATTTGAGTGGGGCATCAAGCAAACATGGCATCAGGATATAACAGTTTCAGACTTAACAATTTTCAACAAGTCATAGAAATCAGCAATAGTGAGTAGGTCACTTTGCAAGCTTGTTGCACTCACCACAAGGAAAATCATTAAAAATGGATTGCACCACATCAAAGATGACATGATTGTGCTTCTAAAACATATTGACATGTAGCTCAAACAAAAATCACACATAAAGATATGAAAAAGACAAATAAACATCTTATAACAGTTTTCAGCACTTAATAGCCACATTCACTTTTGCAATGATGATTAACATGTCCAAATGCAACCTATCATGAATGCAAACTAAACCAACATGTAAAGCATCAAGAGATGAACATTTTGACATATCATACACTCCAAACGGTTGAACATGCACAAAGATACATCAAGTGAAACATGCATATATGATGTATGAAACAAGGACTTAGCCGTTTAAGCAAAATAAATGCAAGCAACATTTTTAAGGGTTTCTTTGCATGTATGAGGATGTCATGTCAAGTCATATGCAATTTTATGAAAACTTTGGCATGAAGATGATATAGAGTATTTCGTCACCGTGATGGGAAGGAAAAGGGGTGCCACGGCGGCGAATCCGAAAATGATGCCGCGACAACATTTCGGTACCGACAACTCGTTGAGATGTCGATGCAAAAGAAGGGTGGCGTGAGCGCGTCATGGAAAAGATGGTGGGGTGATCCCAGTTATCGGGTTCCCATGGGTCGACGACATGACAAACGAGGAGGGACGTGCACGAGACAAATCGAACACGATGCAAACATGAGCATCTCATACAACACACATGCATTCGTTCTCCGAAGGTCGTCTCAGCGGTATACCTTTGAAGCATGCGTTTTGGAGGGGTCCGAGTTCGACGGAAGAGGTACACGTTTCGAAGAGGAAGTAGTCGTTCACGGGGTGTCGTGGGAAGTACTCGTTCACGTTTCGTAGTCATTCACGTCGGTGGTAGTGGAAGGAGTTGTGCACGTTCGTAGATGTTCGGGGTCACGACGAGGAACTTGACATCCACTGGTCTCCGAGGTCGACGGTAGTGGTACACTTGGTCTTGTTGGATCCGTGGCGACGGTAGTTGTTCAGTCAACGGCTTTCGGCGGTGGTAGTCGTACATGGCCAACGTAGAGGTACTATGCGTCGGTCGTCCTGGTACATGGCGATTCCGGAGACGGCAGTGCTTGTTGTTACATGCAGACGTACGTGGGTGTCGTGGTACTTGGCGCATCGTTGTGGTACTTGTAAAAATCTCTCGGAGACTATGCTTGATGGTACGGGTACGGGTCTTGGCGTCCATGTAGCCGATCTTGATGTCCAAACAAAGCAAGACAAGGGGCCTCGGGTGACAGCAGCGACGAACAAAAAAACGCACGTAGAAGCAGGGATGCAGAGCGGACTTGGCGCCGACGAGCAGGACATCGGCAGTGCTCGCCTTCAACGAAGATGACGGCCAGCGGCACGGCTGGAAGCAGCTCCGGACGTCGAACTGGCCGGAGATGGGTCTTCAATGACGGGGTCGCGCGGGCGCAGGGCGGTGCAGAGGCGAGCCGGCGAGGGGATTGGGCGCAGGGAGCTCCTCTCCCTGGCATGATGCATGCGTGAGAATGGCGGCACGGCGGCGACGCTGACCCGCGGCTGGAGGGCGCCGAACCACGGCGGCGGCGAGGCGGGAGACGACACGGCCGCGGGGTCCGGTGGCCTTGGCAAGGCCGAGGCGGCGCGGAGGAGGTGGATGGAGGTGATGGGGACGAGCGCTGGCTGCGCGGGCGCGATGGAGGAGAAGGAAGGCGGCGACAGAGAGGCGAGCGCTTGGGGGCACGGGCGCCAAGGCGGGGCGGCACTCGGGCCGGGCGAGGTGGGAGAAGGAGGCAGGGGCGAGGTAGCTGACGAAGGAGGAGGGAGCGGGGCTGTGTTCGTGGGTGGAGGAGCGATGCGGCGGAGTGGGAGGATGAGAGGAAGAGGATGGAGCGATGGGTCGGGCTAGGGTTAGAGGAGAGGGGGAGGTGGGCCTTGAGCCAGATGGGCCGGCCTGAGTTATTGGCTGGGCTTCTCTCTCCCTCTCCCTTCTTCTTCATTTTTGCAGTTTCTTCAGACAGAAAAATACAAATGAAAAAGGCCAGGGACATAGAAGAGGACTTTAGCAAAAAATGAAACTATCTCCATGATCCTTGAATATTGTAGTATTTTAAATAATTGCATTGGACATTTTTTAAAGGTAGAAAAATAAAACAAGTTTGAATTATATTCAAACTTGAGGCATTTTTGAACATAACCAAAACAACTCCAAATAGAATGAGATTTGGCAGAGAGGTTAAAGATGAGGTGTGAGATTTGCTGGGAGAAGTCGAACACTATTAGAGAAGGGAAAAGTGGCACTTGCCAAAATGAAAGAAAGAAGAGGAAGGGGGAGGTGATGATGCATGATCATACATGGAGCATTCAACAAACATAATGTAGGGGCAATGCACATGATGGACTTGGAAACAACATGGATGACACAATGCTATAATATGATGCATCAGTCAAAGGATGGCATAATGCAAAATGACAAGAGGCTCAATGCAACAAAATGAAATGGCACAATGCAATATAATAAAAGATGAACATGATGCAATAAACAAAATGTGGCAATGTCACCCATCACGATCATGGTATAACACATCGGAATGAAATATTCAAAACAATTATCATAATGCAACAAACACAAAAAACACACGACAACAACTAAAATAAAGGAAGGCAACTGGAGCAACGATCTCGGGGTGTCACAAAACTCCCCTACTAACAAGAGATCTCGTCCCGAGATCTTAGGAACGAGACGAAAGAGGAATAAGAAGAACAAGTTATTTTTGGAGAGATGAGTGAAACAAAAGAATCTTGAGAGGTTGAACCACTTGAAAGGAAGAATACAACGAAGATAAATGAGATTGAGAAGCTCCGGTAACAAGAGGAAACAAGGCATACGACTGATGGAATCCATTCTTATGTCACACTTAAAAAGAATTTGGGAACAACTCTAGAAATATTAGAATTGTCAGGTAAGATCCTGGGAAAAGACTTGTGGGTTATTAGCCCACTGAAGAAGAAAAAAAACACCGTTTGAAAGGATCAAAAGGAGATGATACACGTGAACGATTGAAAGACTCGAATGAGCTGGCAACCTCGAATTAATTGAATGCGAACACGAATCTCCTGAGATTTCTTCGGAACTTCGGAATAAGTAAGTGGCGAGAGGCGAACGAGACAAAAGAAAACATTTGAGCCAAGGGATAGAATATGAAGAAAACCGAAAACTTGAATTGAATCCACCGGAGAAGAAAAAGGAGATGAAGAATGTTGAACGAGACTATAATTCACGAGTTGAAACAATTGAGGAAAGAATGCAAAGGCTTCGCACGAGTAGGATGTATACTCGATTAATGACTTCAGCTCCGAGAAGAAAAAGGGTGGGTGCTACTTCTCGAGCTTGCGTTGTATTCCCTCGAAGAGGAAATGGTGATGCAGCATAGTAGCATAAGTATTTCCCTCAGTTTTTGAGAACCAAGGTATCAATCTAGTAGGAGACCACGCACGAGTCCCTCGCACCTGCACAAACAAATAAGAACTTCGTAGCCAACATGATAAGGGGTTGTCAATCCCTTTTCGGTCACTTACGAAAGTGCGATCTAATAGATAGGATAGTTTGAAATTTTTGGTATTTTTGGATATAAGAAAAGAAAGTAAATAAAGCGAAGTAAAGCAGATTGTAGATTAATATGTTGAGAATAGACCCGGGGGCCATAGGTTTCACTAGTGGCTTCTCTCATGATAGCAGAATTCTATGGTGGGTGAACAAATTACTGTCGAGCAATTGATAGAAAAGCGAATAGTTATGAGAATATCTAGGCATGATCATTATATATAGGTAAGTAGACCGAAACGATTACGCATCTACTACTATTACTCCACACATCGACTGCTATCCAGCATGCATCTAGAGTATTAAGTTCATAAGAACAGATTAATGTTTTAAGCAAGATGACATGATGTAGAGGGATAAACTCAAGCAATATGATATAACACCCATCAATTTATCATCGATGGCAACAATACAATATGTGCCTTGCTGCCCCTGCTGTCACTGGGAAAGGACACCGCAAGATTGAACCCAAATCCAAGCACTTCTCCCATTACAAGAACTATAGATCTAGTAGGCCAAGCCAAACCAATAATTCGAAGAGACTTGCAAGGATATTATAATCATACATAAAATAATTCAGAAAAGAACCAAATATTTCTCGTAGATAATCTTGATCATAAACCCGCAATTCATCGGATCTCAACAAACACACCGCAAAAAGATTACATCGAATAGATCTCCTCGAAGACCGAGGAGAACTTGGTATTGAGATCCAAAAAGAGAGAAGAAGCAATCTAGCTAATAACTATGGACCTGAAGGTCTGTGGTAAACTACTCACAACTCATGGTGAGGCAATGGTGTTGATGTAGAAGCACTCCGTGGAAGATCCACCCTCTGACGGAGCTCCGGAACAGGCCCCAAGATGGGATCTCACAGGAACATACGGTTGCAGCGGTGGAATTAGGATTTTCTCTATTGCCTTGATGTTTTTAGGGTACATGGGTATATATAGGAGGAAGGAGGGCATCGGCGGAGCCAGAGGGGGGCCACGAGGGTGGGGGCGGCCCTGTAGGAGGGGGCACGCCCTAGACCCTCGTGGCGGCCTCCTTCGTTCCCTCGCGTGTACTCCAAGTCTTCTGTGTTGATATTGTTCCAAAAATAACTCTCGCGAAGGTTTCATTCCGTTTGGACTCCGTTTGATATTCCTTTTGTGCGAAACCCTGAAATAGGCAAAAAAACAGCAATCTGCACTGGGCCTTTGGGTTAATATTTTAGTCCCAAAAATAATATAAAAGTGTATAATAAAGCCCATTAAACATCCAAAACATAATATATAATAGCATGGAACAATAAAAAATTATAGATACATTAGAGATGTATCAAGCATCCCCAAGCTTAATTCCTGCTCGTCCTCGAGTAGGTAAATGATAAAAACATAATTTTTGATGTGGAATGCTAACCAACATAATTCTCAATGTAATTTCCTTATGTGGCATGAATGTTCAGATCCGAAAGATTCAAGACAAAAGTCTATATTGACATAAGAAATAATAATACTTCAAGCATACTAACAAAGCAATCATATCTTCTCGAAATAACATGGCCAAAGAAAGTTATCCCTACAAAATCATATAGTCTGGCTATGCTCCCTCTTCATCACACAAAATATTCATATCATGCACAACCCCGGTTTCAGCCAAGCACTTGTTTTCATACTCAATTTTTTCAAACCTTTCAACTTTCACGCAATACATGAGCGTGAGCCATGGACATAGCACTATAGGTGGAATAGAGTGGTGGTTGTGGAGAAGACAAAAAAGGAGGAAGATACTCTCACATCGACTAGGCGTATCAACGGGCTATGGAGATGCCCATCAATAGATATCAATGTGAGTGAGTATGGATTGACATGGAACAGATGCACTAGAGCTATAAGTGTATGAAAGCTCAAAAATAAACTAAGTGGGTGTGCATCCAACTTGCTTGCTCATGAACACCTAGGGCATTTGAGGAAGCCAATCGTTGGAATATACAAGCCAAGTTCTATAATGAAAATTCCCACTAGTATATGAAAGTGACAAAACAAGAACTCTCTATCATGAAGATTATGGTGCTACTTTGAAGCACAAGTGTGGAAAAGGATAGTAGCATTGTCCCTTCTCTTTTTTTTTTTGCCCCTCTCTATATTTTTTTGGGCAATATCTTTTTTTATTTGGCCTTTTCTCACATGGGACAATGCTCTAATAATGAAGATCATCACACTTTTATTGACTTACAACTCGAAGATTACAACTCGAAGCTTGAACAAAATATGACTCTATATGAATGCCGCCGGCGGTGTACCAGGATGTGCGATGAATCAAGAGTGACATGTATAAATGAAATGTATGGTGGCTTTGCCACAAATACGATGTCAATTACATGATCATGCATGGCAATATGATAATATGAAGCGTGTCATATGACCGAAACGGTGGAAAGTTGCATGGCAATATATCTCGGAATGGCCATAGAAATGCCATGATAGGTAGGTATGGTGGCTGTTTTGAGGAAGGTATATGGTGGGTGTATGGTACCGGCGAAAGTTGCGCGGTACAAGAGAGTCTAGAAATGGTGGAAGGGTGAGAGTGCGTATAATCCATGGACTCAACATTAGTCATAAAGAACTCATATACTTATTGCAAAAATTTACGAGTCATCAAAACAAGGCAATCAACACAAAGGATGACACTCAATAAATACCTCATGCTCTAACTTCGTCACATAGCGGTTCACCATACGTGCATGCTACGGGAATCACAAACTTTAACACAAGTGTTTCTCTAATTCATAATTACTCCACTAGCATGACTCTAATATCACCATCCTCATATCTCTAAACAATCATGAAGTATCAAACTTCTCATTATATTCAATGAACTTTATATGAGAGTTTTTACTATATTCATCTTGGATGCCTATCATATTAGCACTAGTTTTATAACCAAGGCACATTACCATGCTGTTCTAAAAGACTCTCAAAAGGATATAAGTGAAGCATGAGAGATCATCAATTTCTACAAAATAAAATCACCATAGTGCTCTAAAAGATATATGTGAAGCACTAGAGCAAAACTTATCTAGCTCAAAGGATATAAGTGAAGCACATAGAGTATTCTAACAAATTCTAGACCATATTTATCTCTCTCAAAAAGGTGTGTCCAGCAAGGATGATTGTGGCAAACTAACAAGCAAAGACTCAAACCATACACGACGCTCCAAGCACAACACATATCATGTGGTGAATAAAAATATAGTCCCGAGTATAGTTACCGATAGATGAAGACGAAAGAGGGGATGCCTTCCCGGGGCATCCTCAAGCTTAGGCTTTTGGTTGTCCTTGAATTTTACCTTGGGGTGCCTTGGGCAGCCCCAAGCTTAGGCTCTTGACACTCTTTGTTCCATAGTCCATCAAAGCCATACTCAAAACTTGAAAACTTCACAACACAAAACTTAGCCAAAAATCTCGTCAGCTCTGTTAGTATAAGAAAACAAAACCACCACTCAAAGGTACTGTAATGAACTCATTCTTTGTTTATATTGGTGTTAAACCTACTGTATTCCAACTTCTCTATGATTCATACTCCCCAATACTACTCATAGATTCATCCAAATAAGCAAAAAACACACGAAAAACAAAATCTGTCAAAAACAGAACAATCTGTAGTAATCTGTAACTTTCGAAGACTTCTGTAACTCCAAAAAATTGAAATAAATTGGTAAACATGAGGAATTTATCTACTAATTATCTGCAGAAAGAATCAACTAAATAGCACTCTCCAGTAAAATCTGGTGACTATTCTCGTGAGCGCTAACGTTTCTGTTTTTTACAGCATGATCATATAAACTTGACACAAGTCTTCCCAAAGGTTCTACATGGCACAAACACTAACTAAAACACAAAACCACATCTAAACAGAATCTAGATGCATTATTTATTCCTAAACAGAAGCAAAAACAAAGAAAATAAAATTGGGTTGCCTCCCAACAAGCGCTTTCGTTTAACGCCCCTAGCTAGGCACGATACGAGGATAGATCTAGGTATTGCCATCTTTGGAAGGCAATCCATAAGTGGCTCTCATAATAGATTCATATGGTAATTTGATTTTCTTTCTAGGAAAGTGTTCCATGCCTTTCCTTAATGGAAATTGGAATCTAATATTTTCTTCCTTCATATCAATAATTGCATCAATCGTTCTAAGGAAAGGTCTACCAAGAGCAATGAAATCTACGGGCACATAATTCCTATTGGCAACAATAATAACATCATTAATCCTTCCCATAGGTTTCTTAATGGTAGAATCCACAAGATGCAAATTTAAAGAACAATCATCAAGCTCATGGAAACCTAACAAATCACACAAAGTTTTTGGGATAGTAGAAACACTTGCACCCAAATCACACAAGGCAAAGCATTCATGATCTTTAATTTTAATTTTAATAGTAGGTTCCCACTCATCATAAAGCTTTCTAGGGATAGAAACTTCTAATTCAAGTTTTTCTTCATAAGATTGCATTAAGGCATCAACTATATGTTTGGTAAAAGCCTTATTTTGACTATAAGCATGCAGAGAATTTAGTACGAATTGCAACAAGGAAATACAATCAATCAAAGAGCAATTATCATAATTTAATCCCTCGAAATCCAAAATAGTGGGTTCATCAATATGCAAAGTTTTAATTTCTTCAATCCCACTTTTAACAATTTTGGCATCAAGATCTAAAACCTCCGAATCATTGGGACGCCTTTTAATTAAAGTAGACTCATCTCCAGTCCCATCTTTATCAAGATTCATACTAGAAAACAAGGATCTAATAGGAGACACATCAATAACTTTCAGATCTTCATCTTTATTTCATGATAACTAGAAGAACACGCTTTCATAAAGCACTTTTTTTAGCACGCATCCGAGCGGTTCTTTCTTTGCATTCATTAATGGAAATTCTCATGGCTTTGAGAGACTCATTGATATCATGCTTAGGAGGAATAGATCTAAGTTTCAAAGAATCAACATCAAGAGTAATCCTATCCATGCTTCTAGCCAACTCATCAATCTTAAGCAATTTTTTCTTCAAGCAAAGCATTGAAAGTCTTTTTCGAATTCATAAACTCCTTAACACTAGTTTCAAATTCAGAAGGCATCTTACCAAAATTTCCATAAGAGTTATTGTAGGAATTACCATAATTATTAGAGGAATTACTAGGAAAAGGCCTAGGATTAAAGTTTCCTCTATAAGCAGTGTTACCAAAATTATTCCTACCAAAAAAATTCACATCCAAAGATTCATTACTATTTTCAATCAACGTCGATAAAGGCATATCATTAGGATCAGAAGAAGCACTCTTAGCAGCAAATAATTTCATAAGTTCATCCATCTTTCCACTCAAAACACTAATCTCTTCAATAGCATGCACTTTTTTACTAGTAGATCTTTCGGTGTGCCATTGAGAGTAGTTAACCATAATATTATCTAGGAGTTTGGTAGCTTCTCCTAAGGTAGTTTCCATGAAAGTGACTCCTGCGGCCAAATCTAAAAGATTTCTAGAAGAAAAATTCAAGCCAGCATAAAAGTTTTGTATAATCATCCATAAGTTCAAACCATGTGTAGGACAATTACATATCATTAATTTCATTCTCTCCCAAGCTTGTGCAACATGCTCATGATCTAGTTGCTTAAAATTCATAATATCGTTTCTAAGAGAGACAATCTTAGCAGGAGGGAAATACTTAGAGATAAAAGCATCTTTGCACTTATCCAATGAATCAATACTATTTCTAGGCAAAGAGGAAAACCAAGTTTTAACACGATCTCTAAGTGAAAACGGAAATAACTTCAATTTAACAATATCATTACCCATATCCCTCTTCTTTTGCATATCACACAAATCAACAAAGTTGTTTAGATGGGTAGCGACATCTTCACTAGGAAGGCCGGAAAATTGATCTTTCATGACAAGATTCAATAGAGCAGCATTGATCTCACAAGATTCAGCATCGGTAATAGGAGCAATTGGAGTGCTAATAAAATCATTATTGTTGGTATAGGAGAAATCACACAATTTGGTATTGTTCTGAGCCATAGTGACAAGCAAGCAATCCAACACATAAGCAAACAAGAAGCAAGCGAGCGGTAAACACACGGCAAAAAGAAGGGCAAATAAAACAGCAAGGGTGAAGTGGGAGAGAGGAAAACGAGAGGCAAATAAATGTAATGCGGAGGATAAGGGTTTGTGATAGGTACTTGGTATATGACTTTTGCGTAAGCCTCCCCGGCAACGGCGCCAGAAATTCTTCTTGCTACTTCTCGAGCTTGCGTTGTATTCCCTCGAAGAGGAAAGGGTGATGCAGCACAGTAGCGTAAGTATTTCCCTCAGTTTTTCAGAACCAAGGTATCAATCCAGTAGTAGACCACGCGCGAGTCCCTCGCACCTGCACAAACAAATTAGAACTTCGCAGCCAACGCGATAAGGGGCTGTCAATCCCTTTTCGGTCACTTACAAAAGTGAGATCTGATAGGTAGGATAGTTTGATATTTTTGGTATTTTTAGATATAAGAACAGAAAGTAAATAAATCAAAGTAAGTAGATTGTAGATTAATATGTTGAGAATAGACCCGGGGGTCATAGGTTTCACTAGTGGATTCTCTCATGATAGCAGAATTCTACGGTGGGTTAACAAATTACTGTCGAACAATTGATAGAAAAGCGAATAGTTATGAGAATATCTAGGCAAGATCATTATATATAGGCAAGTAGACCGAAACGATTATGCATCTACTACTATTACTCCACACATCGACTGCTATCCAGCATGCATCTAGAGTATTAAGTTCATAAGAACAGAGTAATGTTTTAAGCAAGATGACATGATGTAGAGGGATAAACTCAAGCAATATGATATAAACCCCATCTTTTTATCCTCGATGGCAACAATACAATACGTGCCTTGCTGCCCCTGCTGTAACTGCAAAAGGACACCGCAAGATTGAACCCAAAGCCAAGCACTTCTCCCATTGCAAGAACTATAGATCTAGTAGGCCAAACCAAACCAATAATTCGAAGAGACTTGCAAGGATATTATAATCATACATAAAAGAATTCAGAAAAGAACCAACTATTTCTCGTAGATAATGTTGATCATAAACCCACAATTCATCGGATCTCGACAAGCACACCGCAAAAAGATTACATCGAATAGATCTCCTCGAAGACCGAGGAGAACTTGGTATTGAGATCCAAAAGGAGAGAAGAAGCCATCTATCTAATAACTATGGACCCGAAGGTCTGTGGTAAACTACTCACAACTCATGGTGATGCAATGGTGTTGATGTAGAAGCACTCCGTGGAAGATCCCACCTCCGGCGGAGCTCCGGAACATACCCCAAGATGGGATCTCATGGAAACAGAAGGTTGCGGCGGTGGAATTAGGGTTTTCTCTGTTGCCTCGATGTTTTCAGGGTACATGGGTATATATAGGAGGAAGGAGGGCATTGGGGGAGCCAGAGGGGGCCCACAAGGGTGGGGGCGCGCCCTATAGGAGGGGGCGCACCCTGGACCCTCATGGCCGCCTCCTTCGTTCCCTCGTGTGTACTCCAAGTCTTCTGTGTTGATATCATTCCAAAAATAACTCTCGCGAAGGTTTCATTCCATTTGGACTCCGTTTGATATTCCTTTTCTGCGAAACCCTGAAATAGGCAAAAAACAGCAATCTGCACTCAGCCTTTAGGTTAATAGGTTAGTCCCAAAAATAATATAATAGTGTATAATAAAGCCCATTAAACATCCAAAACATAATATATAATAACATGGAACAATAAAAAATTATAGATACGTTGGAGATAGATCAGTGGGCGCGTGGGAAAAAGAATGACCACTTTGGACGGGGAAAATGACGCCTGTTAAAAAGAACTGAGGATTGAGCTTGCAAAGATGAAGAGGATCGAATCCACTTGACGATAAATGCACCGGATGAAAAGAGCTGACATCACAACGAATGAAAACTAACTGCGTGATTGCTACTTCTCGAGCTTGCGTTGTATTCCCTCGAAGGGGAAAGGGTGATGGAGCACAGTAGCGTAAGTATTTCCCTCAGTTTTTGAGAACCAAGGTATCAATCCAGTAGTAGACCACGCGCGAGTCCCTCGCACCTGCACAAACAAATAAGAACTTCGCAGCCAACGCGATAAGGGGTTGTCAATCCCTTTTCAGTCACTTACAAAAGTGAGATGTGATAGATAGGATAGTTTGATATTTTTGGATATAAGAACAGAAAGTAAATAAATCAAAGTAAGTGGATTGTAGATTAATATGTTGAGAATAGACCCGGGGCTCATAGGTTTCACTAGTGGCTTCTCTCATGATAGCAGAATTCTATGGTGGGTGAACAAATTACTGTCGAGCAATTGATAGAAAAGCGAGTAGTTATGAGATTATCTAGGCATGATCATTATATATAGGCAAGTAGACCGAAACGATTATGCATCTACTACTATTACTCCACACATCAACTGCTATCCAGCATGCATCTATAGTATTAAGTACATAAGAACAGAGTAATGTTTTAAGCAAGATGACATGATGTAGAGGGATAAACTCAAGCAATATGATATAAACCCCATCTTTTTATCCTCGATGGCAACAATACAATACGTGCCTTGCTGCCCCTGCTGTAACTGCAAAAGGACACCGCAAGATTGAACCCAAAGCCAAGCACTTCTCCCATTGCAAGAACTATAGGTCTAGTAGGCCAAACCAAACCAATAATTCGAAGAGACTTGCAAGGATATTATAATCATACATAAAAGAATTCAAAAAAGAACCAACTATTTCTCGTAGATAATGTTGATCATAAACCCACAATTCATCGGATCTCGACAAGCACACCGCAAAAAGATTACATCGAATAGATCTCCTCGAAGAACGAGGAGAACTTGGTATTGAGATCCAAAAAGAGAGAAGAAGCCATCTAGCTAATAACTATGGACCCGAAGGTCTGTGGTAAACTACTCACAACTCATGGTGATGCAATGGTGTTGATGTAGAAGCACTCCGTGGAAGATCCCACCTCCGACGGAGCTCCGGAACAGACCCCAAGATGGGATCTCATGGAAACAGAAGGTTGCGGCGGTGGAATTAGGGTTTTCTCTGTTGCCTCGATGTTTTCAGGGTACATGGGTATATATAGGAGGAAGGAGGGCATCGGGGGAGCCAGAGGGGGCCCACAAGGGTGGGGGCACTCCCTATAGGAGGGGACGCGCCCTGGACCCTCATGGCCGCCTCCTTCGTTCCCTCGTGTGTACTCCAAGTCTTTTGTGTTGATATCATTCCAAAAATAACTCTCGCGAAGGTTTCATTCCATTTGGACTCCGTTTGATATTCCTTTTCTGCGAAACACTGAAATAGGCAAAAAACAGCAATCTGCACTCAGCCTTTGGGTTAATAGGTTAGTCCCAAAAATAATATAAAAGTGTATAATAAAGCCCATTAAACATCCAAAACATAATACTCCCTCCATTCCACAATGTAGTGCCTATAGTTTTTTCCGAAAGTCAAACTTTGCCAACTTTTACCAAGTTTATAGAGAAAAATATATACATCTACAATTGCAAACATGTACATTCCAAAAATATAACTCATGATGTATCCAATGATGTGCATTTGGTATTCTAGATGTACCTATTTTTCTCTATAAATATGGTCAAACTTTGTAATGTTTGACTTTTGAGAAAATCTATAGGCACTACATTATGGAACGGAGGGAGTATATAATAACATGGAACAATAAAAAAGTATAGATACGTTGGAGATGTATCAGTGGGCGGGTGGGAAAAAGAATGACCACTTTGGATGGGGAAAATGACGCCGGTTAAAAAGAACTGAGGATTGAGCTTGCAAAGATGAAGAGGATCGAATCCACTTGACGATAAATGCACCGGATGAAAAGAGCTGACATCACAACGAATGAAAACTAACTGCGTGATTGCTACTTCTCGAGCTTGCGTTGTATTCCCTCGAAGAGGAAAGGGTGATGGAGCACAGTAGCGTAAGTATTTCCTTCAGTTTATGAGAACCAAGGTATCAATCCAGTAGTAGACCACGCGCGAGTCCCTCGCACCTGCACAAACAAATAAGAACTTCGCAGCCAACGCGATAAGGGGTTGTCTATCCCTTTTCAGTCACTTACAAAAGTGAGATCTGATAGATAGGATAGTTTGATATTTTTGTTATTTTTGGATATAAGAACAGAAAGTAAATAAATCAAAGTAACTGGATTGTAGATTAATATGTTGAGAATAGACCCGGGGGTCATAGGTTTCACTAGTGGCTTCTCTCATGATAACAGAAATCTACGGTGGGTGAACAAATTACTGTCGAGCAATTGATAGAAAAGCGAATAGTTATGAGATTATCTAGGCATGATCATTATATATAGGCAAGTAGACCGAAACGATTATGCATCTACTACTGTTACTCCACACATCGACTGCTATCCAGCATGCATCTAGAGTATTAAGTTCATAAGAACAGAGTAATGTTTTAAGCAAGATGACATGATGTAGAGGGATAAACTCAAGCAATATGATATAAACCCCATCTTTTTATCCTCGATGGCAACAATACAATACGTGCCTTGCTGCCCCTGCTGTAACTGCAAAAGGACACCGCAAGATTGAACCCAAAGCCAAGCACTTCTCCCATTGCAAGAACTATAGATCTAGTAGGCCAAACCAAACCAATAATTCGAAGAGACTTGCAAGGATATTATAATCATACATAAAAGAAATCAGAAAAGAACCAACTATTTCTCGTAAATAATGTTGATCATAAACCCACAATTCATCGGATCTCGACAAGCACACCGCAAAAAGATTACATCGAATAGATCTTGTGACGCCCGAAGACCGACGTCCCAGAAGATTCCAGAAGATTCCAGAAGAATCCAGATGTTCTGGGTTTCCCCTTGTGTTTCTTTTGTACTTGTGTTATTTATTTTTTGCATTGCATCATGTCATATTTCTTTTGCATCTCAACCTAAATAAATTGTGTGGACCTTCGGTCCATTTAAATCGAGGGAAGGATGACTTCTCTTTATAACATATCCTCCTAATATTTAGGGAGCTATTTTATTAAATTATTCCATTTGTTGGAATTAACCGCAACACACTTGCATATTTTCCCCATGCCTTCTCTTTCTCTTTCCTTGCCTCAAACCTTGCCAAGTATTTCTTTTCCCGTTTGTCGAGGCTCCTCCAAAAACCTCAACATTTTTATACCTCCCTTACCCACATCCTATTCAAACCCATTTGAATTATATTCAAATGAGTTTGAATTTAATTCCTGCAATCTTGCCATTTCTATTTTTTTATGTGAACATACATATTTTGTGAGTCCAGAGTAATTACCCTCATGCCCTAATTCCTTACCTAACCTCTCTTTCTTTTCTTTCTCTTCTGTGTTTTGTTTTTTTACTTTTAGCAAGAGTGAGGGAGAGAGTATAGCGCAACCAGCAGCCCAGCAGCCCACTTGGGCCTCCCACCAGCCTTCTGGCCCAGCTGAGGCCCAACCAACGCAGCTAACCCTAGCCGCACCCGACCGCATTGCTCGTCCCTTCCGATGCGCCTCCAGCTTCTCACCCTCGACCCCAACTCCCCAGCGCTCGATCTCCCTTCTCCCTCGCGAACCCCCCTCGTTCCCCTCGCTCGCCCGCTCCCTGCGTGATCCCGCAGCTCCAGCCCCGCCTCCCCTCGAGAGCAGCTCGTCCAGGAGCACCTCTCCTCCTTCGCCAAGCGCCAAGGCCGCGGCCTGCGGCCTCCCTTCTCCATCGCCAGGCGCAGCGGCTCCGTCCTCGAGCGCCGCCCCAAGCCCGACGCAGCACGCCACCGAGTACCACCACGACACCGCAGCGCCGCGCCCTCCTCTCCAGCCCATCTCCAGCGTCGTGGCCAGCCTCCGCCGCGGGAGCTTCCTCCTCGCCTCGCCTCTGCGCGCCCCAGGCCCTGCCTCGGCCAGGCAGCAGCCGGCGCGCCCAGTCCTCCAGCCCGCGACAGCGCCTACGCCGCCGCCTACTCCTCGTTCTGCTCAGAAACGGGATCAACCTCGCGCGAGTCGCCGAGTCCCCTGCGGATGGAGCTGTCGCTCACCTTCAAGATGGCGAACGCCACCGCCAACTTTCCGGCAGCCTCGTGCCCGCCATGGCGGTCCTTGCTGTTGTTTTGCTTTGAACCGTCAAGACCCTCAAGTACAACTAGCACCGATGCCTCAAGGGCCCTGAGTATGACTACACGACGACACGTCAAGTACCTCTACCGCGTCTCCGGAGTCGCCAAGACGTCAAGTACCTCGACAACCGATACCACGAACGACTACCATCGCGAGTACCACTACCGTCGACCTCGTGGATGTCAAGTTCGACTACGAACCGTGTTCGATTACCGTCGCCGAGGACCGATAGCACCACTACTTCCACTACCGTTGCCGAAGACTCGTGTACAAGTACCATCGTCGTGTACCACTACTTCCACGACGCCACGTGAACGACTACTTCCCTCTACGAACGTGTACCACCACGTCCCTCGACGACTCGAACCCCTCCGAGAACGAACGCTTCGAAGGTATAACCCGAGACGATGACCCGTGGAATGCTTGTTGTGTTGTATGAGATGTTTCCCTTGTGTGCTCCGTGCCCGTATCATCTTTTGTCGTGTTCCTCGGTTGCCTCGTCGCCGACCCGTGGGAACCTGGTGACGGGATCACCCCACCTTTTTCTTCTTGTTCGACTCGCTCACGCCACCTTTTCTTTTGCACCGGTCTCTCAACGAGTTACCGGAACCGAGATGTTGTCGTTGCATCATTTTCGGATCGTTGCCGTGGCACCCTTTCTTTCCACCACGGTGACAAATACTCCTTATCATCTTCATGTCAACTTTTAATAAAAATTGCATAAAACTTGATCATGGCATCCGCATCATGTTAACAACATTAAAATGTGTGAATTGTTGTTTGCTTAAAAATTGCTAAACATGCTCATGGGGATTTTTCGGATTTGTTGTTGTTATTTTCCGGCCTCATTTAAAATGCCTAAATAGGTAGTTTGTTTATGCTTCACCTCTTGCTATGTTAAAAACATTTAATCTTGTCTTGTAAATAAACGAGAGTCAACTAAATAAATAAAATGTGGTGTTTCGTCAATATGCAACTCGTTGCATATTGAGCTCCACTTAACTTGTAGTTTTGTTTGTGCACTTTGCCATGCCATGCATATTTAAACCGGACATGCATCATACTTGGATGTGCATCGTATGCCATGATTATGCTTGTGTGTTTACCGTGTTGTTTGCTTCTTTCCGGTTGCTTCTCTTTTTAGCTTCGGTTCCGTCCGAAGTTGTGAGGATTCGCTCGACTATGTTGCTCCGTCTACTTCTTGGACCCGTTCTTCTCCCTTGCGGAATCCCAGGCAAGATGATCATACCCTTGGATACCTTTACTACCATTGCCATGCTTAGTTGTCTCGATGCTATCGTTACATGTCGCGCTACCCATCTCTTATGTCAGCCTCTCCTTGTTGCCATGAAACCTCTAACCTTTGATACCTTCCTAGCAAAACCACTGTTTGGCTATGTTACCCGCTTGCTCAGCCCCTCTTATAGCGTTGTTAGTTGCAGGTGAAGATGAAGTTCGTTCCAGGAGGGAACTTGTTGTTGGTATATCACAATATCTATAATTATTATTAACACACCTATATACTGGGCATGGGTGGAAGGCTTGGCCTTTTGCTCGGTGTTTTGTTCCACTCATGCCACCTTAGGCGCCGATAAACCGGCATTATGTTCCTTGATTTTGCGTTCCTTACACGATGGGTGTATGGGGACCCCTTGACAGTTCGACTTTGAATAAAACTCCTCCAGCAAGGCCCAACATTGGTTTTAATTTGCTCATAATAGCAACTTAATTAATTAATTAAATTGCATAGGGAGTTAGCGCTACCCGAGGATTCTTTCTACATAGCAGGGGGGCTAGTGCTGATGGTGTTGGTCCCAAACGGGGAGCCTGCGGGGCCACCACGGGGAAACTCGAGGTTTGGCTCCCGTAGCTTCGCCCATACGGTCGTGGCCTGAGACGAGATACGCGCGGCTACTATCAGGGTGTCGACACACCGGGAGGTCTTGCTGGACTTGTTTTACCATTGTCGAAATGTCTTGTGCACCGGGATGCCGAGCCTGATCGGATTTCCCTAAGATAAGGGGTGATGATATTATATTTATCACTTCAGCTAATCGTGAGAGCTTGTGATGGGCTAAGTTGGGACACCCCTGCAGGGTTATGATCTTTCGAAAGCCGTGCCCGTGGTTATGTGGCAGATTGGAATTTGTTAATGTCCGGTTGTAGAAAACTTGACAGAGGATCCGAAGTAAAACACACAACTGTGTGAGTAACCGTGACTGTCTCTTTTCATTTCGAGAAGAGAACACGGTGGGGGTTATGTTTGACTCGTATGTAGTTCAGGATCTTTAGCGATCACTACTTTTGCGACCGTTTGCATAGATGCTCATCTTATTATTGTACTCGTAAGTTAGCCACCATATTATGCTTAGCCGCTGGTGCGACCTCACCACTTTACCTCTCCCTACCCATAAAGCTTTGCTAGTCTTGATACCCATGGTTATGTGATTGCTGAGTCCTCATGGCTCACAGATACTACAACACCAGATGCAGGTTCAGCCGAGTATAAAGCAGGAGATGGATCAGAACTTCCGGGAGTTCGATGAAGAGAGTGTCCGTATGCTTGTGACGTTTCGACGATCAGTAGTGGTTTCTACTAGGATTCGATCTGGACCTGTGGCTTTATGTTGTTTTGGTATCTTTCTTTTGGATCTTCGCCCGTAGTCAGGTTGTGTTGTTTTGAATGATGTTTTGCTTATGTAATGTATTGTGTGAAGTGGCGAGTGTAAGCCAACTATCTCCTTTTGCAATTTAATCCCTCTTTTACATGAGTCGTGCAAAGATACCAAACTTGAGATCATTCCAGAATGGGCTTATACCTTTAAGTCGTGCCTCGACACGTAGGAGTGATGGGCCTCTAACCCCTCGTTGGTTACCCCAACTGGAAGGTGTAAGATGCAGTGTTGTGGAAGTTTTTCCCTTAGCAAAGATGCCAAGGATCGAATCCCCAGAGACTTCTAGGTTCAACAAGTAGGTGTCAACTGCTAACGGCGCCAGATATTAGCAATCAACGTGGACCTGCACACAGATACAAATAACTTTGCTCCCAACGAGTACAGAGAGGTTGCCAATCCCTCCAGCCTTGTAGTTCACAAAGGATTAAACGCAAATGATAGTAGTGATAGATAATGTTTGCAATAGTAAGTAAAAGCGAAAAGTAAATAGCGGATGTGATCAATGATGGTAATATGGACCGGAGTCTCATGATGTTCACTAGTGATGTCTCTCTCCCAAAAGACGATAAAACAGCTATGTGAGGTAAACGAATTACAGCTGGGCAATTGACAGGACCACGAACGCAAACCAATGCTGACTACATTGCAAGAAAGGTTGAGGTTCAAAGCATGGGCGGTACACCAAAGTAAGTAGACTGAAATCCATCAATATCTACTACTAATCATCCACCTTGAGATATCTATCCAGAACATCTCGCTAGTATTAAGTTGTGAGCCCCACCCATACTGTAAACTCAAAGCAATAGACAACTGCATTAAAAGAACTTTGCGTAAAGTAAACAATCCTTGCACCCGCGGGCACACGCACCGTTGTTTTCCCCCTTGTGGCAACAACACATCCCCTAGACTCATGTTTCTGTCACTCAAGCTAGTCATCGAGGGGCATGAACCCACAATCAAGCATAACGTTCCCTCTTGGAGTCACTACGTATTACTTGGCCAAAGCAATAAATAACAACGGAGAACATGCAAGAATTACTTATGAACATAAATATAAAAGAGGTAGATCAAATATATTACTCAATCACAATCTGAACATAATCTCATAATCCATCGGATCCCAGCAAACTCATCATAGCAACAGCATAAGGATTACATATGTGCCTCGATCATGTAGGGCAGCTCACGAGGACTAATTAGTGAAGCACAAGAACGGGAGGAGAACATCACATAGCTACTGGTCATGGACTCATGGTCCAAGGGAGACTACTCACAACTCATCCGGGAGGCGTCCATGGTGGTGGAGAGGCTCCCGATGGTGATCCTCCCCTCCGGCAGGGTGCCGGGAAGAGTTCTCCTGGTGCTCCCGATCTTGTAAGCGGCGGCGGTGGCGGAACAGAGATGAGATCACGAAAAAGAGTTCCCGTCCCGAGGGTTTCGAAGGACGCTCTAAATATATGCCAAAGGGGGCACCAGACGGGGCTCGGGGGGCCCAGGCGCCCCCCTGGCGCGGCCCAGGGGGGCGGGCGCGCCGCCAGGGCGCCTAGGGCCCTGGTGGCCCCCCCGGCTGTACTTCGGGCGCAAGGTAGGTTCTGGAACGTTGATTTTTTATATAATTTTTCTGGATTTTTCCTGACAGTTCTCGTAATGTGAAAACCTGAAATACAAAAACAGCCGAAAACAGAAACTGGCACCGGGGTGCACTGGATTAGTAGGTTAGTCCAAATATGATCAAAAGTGTATAGAAGTGTATGAGTATCATAGCAATATCACCCAAAAGTGGCATGGAGCAAGCAGAAATTATAGGTACGTTTTGGACGTATCAACATCCCCAAGCTTAATTCCTGCTCGTCCTCGAGTAGGTAAATGATAACAAGAACAATTTCTGTGGTGACATGCTATTAACCATATAGGACTTTTTCATAGTCATATGACAAAAGCTTACTGAGACAATGATTCTATAGTACTTAAGTTGCCTCATGAGAAAATCACAAATCACTGAAAGTTTTACAATATGAAACTGAAACATCAAAAAGATTTGCAATGAACATGGTGTGCAAATATGATAAAGTGATATATAGCTTCCCCCTTTAGTGAAGCAAAACATAAATGCAGGGACACCTTCAAGGTTTAAGTGATGACTAGATACAATGATTTCAAAATAAACGATATCACAATCATGCAAAAGACAATGCTACTTTGGAACAATGCACATTACACTTAGAATGACAATCATGCTCTCAGTAGTTGGTGCTTGAAGAAAGAAGGTGGAGACTCAACATAAAAGTAAAAGAATGGTTATGTGCTAGAGCTTTTTATTTTGAAAACATAGAAGAAATTTTGTCAACGGTAGTAGTACCTCATATGTGTCATGCTTAAGACATCCTATAAGTTGCAAGCCTCATGCATCGAATACCAATAGTGCTCGCACCTTGTCCTAATTAGCTCGGATTTCCATGGGTTATCATTGCATTACATATGTTTCAACCAAGTGTCACAAAGGGGTACCTCTATGCCACCTGTACAAAGGTCCAAGGAGATAAATCGCATTTGATTTCTCGTTTTTGATAGATCTCAACTTGAGGACATCCATACCGGGACAACATAGAAAATAGATGATGGACTCCTCTTTAATGCTTAAGCATATTCTCATAAGAGATTGAGGATTAGTGTCCAAGCTAAAACTTCCACCATGATACATGGCTTTGGTTGGCGGCCCAATGTTCTTCTCTAACAATATGCATACTCATTCAACCCACGGCAAATCACCCTTACTTTAGACAAGACGAACATGCATAGCAACTCACATGATATTCAACAAAAGTGTAATAGTTGATGGCGTCCCCAGAAACATGGTTACCGCTCAGCAAGCAACTTATAAGAAATAAGATACATAGGCAACATATTCTTTACCACAATAGTTTTTAAGCTACTTTCCCATGAGCTATGTATTGCAAGGTTAGTCTGCTTAGTACAGGTGGAGGTTAGCAAAAGACTGGGAGCGACCAACTAAGAGAGCAATGACGGTCATAATCATGCAGAGCGACAAAGCAACATTGAATCAGGCATGGTAGTTATATCGCTACTCAGAAATAAAAGATCATCAAGGCTTGACAGACTTTCTTTACAGTCTTAAATATGTGTGAGCTTACGCCAAGTCAATCAAAATAAATTCTTGAAGGAAGATATTACTAAACCATACCACATCATAGGCAAACAAATCATGTTGGTACTCCAATAACACATTGGGAATCCCCCAGCTATTTGAGACTAACCATAAGAAAACCTAAACTACTAAGCGCCATCATGCATGTAGCATCTTTATCATAGACATATTAACCAATGCAACGGAAGCAAACTCTCTTAATAAGATAAGCATGATAATTAAAGAGAGTTCAAGCAACCAACTAAACAAAAGCTCTTTGAAAAGATAAGCATGAATACTAAGAGCTGAGCATGATAGTACCTATTAAAAGACAAAGAACACACACAGCAAAGATAGACATGAAAATTCTATGTTATGTTCTAGGTAGAAGTGGAGCGTGTTTCTCTCCCACATAAAGAAAGCTGAGTTCCGACTCGTTATGAAAAACTAAAAAGAAAACTAAAAGCAAGACGCTCCAAGCATAGCACTTAACACATGAAGTGATAAAAATATAGCGGAACGGAAGACGAACTGATAATGTTGATGGAGAAGGGGATGCACGGGGGCATCCCCAAGCTTAGACGCTTCAGTCTCCTTGAATATTTCTTGGGGGTGCACGGGGGCATCCCCAAGCTTGAGCGCTTGACACTCCTGAATCTTTTTATCATCTTCCCTCGCACACTTGAAAACTCCCTTCATACATAACTCATCATAATCTGATTAGCGAGGTTAGTACCCTTAATAAAATAATTGTTCCTTGCTGGAAATAAAGATTATTCTTGAAGTTCTACTGTTTCTCAAGATTGCCAAAAGGTTTTTGCAAAGAAAAAGCAAGCTCTTGGTTTGCAAAATGAAGGAAAGGCAAAACAGGACAGAATCTGTGAAAAACAGAACAGCAGGTAGTAAATGATTTGTTCGGGGTACTTCTGCCACTCAAATCAAAAAACTCAGAACATACGCACGAAAGAAAATTATATAGAGAACGCTGTCGAAAAAATTAACACCAAAAAGATGATCTGGTGATTTTATACGAATTTTTCTATCCAAGGACAGAATCTGTTTCCTGGACAGCACCTCACAACTTTTGAACTTTCTAGCAATCAGAGGCTATACTTGGCACAAATATGAAAAGCAAAGATACAATGATGATGCTACTGTAGTAAAAAACATCAAGACACAACAAAATCAAAATATAAAAATTTATTCATGTGGGCTGCCTCCCAAAAGCGCTTTCTTTTATGCCTTTAAGCTAGGCATAATGCATAGAGATCAAGTTGTATCAATTGAACCATCATCAAGATCATCAAAAAGCTCTTCAATAATACAACTAGTCTTAAGAGGACTCTCAAATAAAGGCCTCATAGAGATACTCCTAGGTAGAAGACCAAAAGGATAAAAGTCAAGGGAAGATTCATTTATAAATTTATCAAAGACATGTGTTTCTTCCAAGGTCTTTACAGTTTCAACCCCTTTGGCAATAGATGGATTACTTTTAGAACGGGGAGCCTTTGGAACGTGAACGAACTTAGGCTCCCTTTTTGCCGGAGTTTCTACCTTTTTGGTTTGGATCGAGGAGAAGGTAGTTCCTAGGGTATCAAATATTTCCTCAATCTTGTCTATCCTAGAAGAGTCCAAGTCATGGAATTTGACGTTCTCCAAAATTTTAAAAAAATTATGCATGGAGCTATCAAGTCTATTCAAATTCCCTTGGATCTTACGATCCAACTCATTTATCTTATTAATGCTTGGCATCTCTAGCTCTATCTTTTCAAGTTTTTTCATAATGTGAGCTAGGGTGATGTCCTCTCGAATGCTAACAACAGGGAGATTCCCAACAAGATTTTCAATAATACTAAGAGACTCCCAAACTGGGGCCTCTAGGAAATTCCCATTGATAGCAGTATCTAGAATAAACCTATTCCAAGAAGTAATTCCAACATAAAAATTTCTAAGCAAGATAGTAGTAGGTTGCTTCTTGGTGGCTCTTTTTTGTGAATCATTAATTCTATACCAAGCATCTTTCAAACTTTTCCCACCTTTTTGTTTAAAGGTGAGAACTTCTGCCTCGTCAAAGACAAAAGGACCCGACATAATGACAACTAAAGAACGAGGTAACTATTTTTGTGATTTTCGATAAAAGGTACTAAAGCAAAAACTGAAAGGTAAACTAACAAGACTAAAAGCAAAGGTAAAAGATAGCATGCAACTCCCCTATCCTGAAGAGTGGAGTCCCCGGCAACGGCGCTAGAAAAACTCCTTGATGGGCCTCTAACCCCTCGTTGGTTACCCCAAGTGGAAGGTGTAAGATGCAGTGTTGTGGAAGTTTTTCCCTTAGCAAAGATGCCAAGGATTGAATCCCCAGAGACTCCTAGGTTCAACAAGTAGGTGTCAACTGCTAACGGCGCCAGATATTAGCAATCAACGTGGACCTGCACACAGATACAAATAACTTTGCTCCCAACGAGTACAGAGAGGTTGTCAATCCCTCCGGCCTTGTAGTTCACAAAGGATTAAACGCAAATGATAGTAGTGATAGATAATGTTTGCAATAGTAAGTAAAAGCGAAAAGTAAATAGCGGATGTGATCAATGATGGTAACATGGACCGGAGTCTCATGATGTTCACTAGTGATGTCTCTCTCCCAAAAGACGATAAAACAGCTATGTGAGGTAAACGAATTACAGCTGGGCAATTGACAGGACCACGAACGCAAACCAATGCTGACTACATTGCAAGAAAGGTTGAGGTTCAAAGCATGGGCGGTACGCCAAAGTAAGTAGACCGAAATACATCAATATCTACTACTAATCATCCACCTTGAGATATCTATCCAGAACATCTCGCTGGTATTAAGTTGCGAGCCCCACCCATAGTGTAAACTCAAAGCAACAGACAACTGCATTAAAAGAACTTTGCGTAAAGTAAACCATCCTTGCACCCGCAGGCACAAGCACCGTTGTTTTCCCCCTTG
This sequence comes from Secale cereale, assembly GCA_902687465.1. Classification (NCBI taxonomy): domain Eukaryota; kingdom Viridiplantae; phylum Streptophyta; class Magnoliopsida; order Poales; family Poaceae; genus Secale; species Secale cereale. Next base: position 241,803,268 of record LR738710.1, read on the forward strand.
TGGCAACAACACATCCCCTAGACTCATGTTTCTGTCACTCAAGCTAGTCATCGAGGGGCATGAACCCACAATCAAGCATAATGTTCCCTCTTGGAGTCACTACGTATTACTTGGCCAAAGCAATAAATAACAACGGAGAACATGCAAGAATTACTTATGAACATAAATATAAAAGTGGTAGATCAAATATATTACTCAATCATAATCTGAACATAATCTCATAATCCATCGGATCCCAGCAAACTCATCATAGCAACAGCATAAGGATTACATATGTGCCTCGATCATGTAGGGCAGCTCACGAGGACTAATTAGTGAAGCACAAGAACGGGAGGAGAACATCACATAGCTACTGGTCATGGACTCATGGTCCAAGGGAGACTACTCACAACTCATCCGGGAGGCGTCCATGGTGGTGGAGAGGCTCCCGATGGTGATCCTCCCCTCTGGTAGGGTGCCGGGAAGAGTTCTCCTGGTGCTCCCGATCTTGGAAGCGGTGGCGGCGGCGGAACAGAGATGAGATCGCGAAAAAGAGTTCCCGTCCCGAGGGTTTCGAAGGACGCTCTAAATATATGCCAAAGGGGGGCACCAGACGGGGCTCGGGGGGCCCAGGCGC
>LR738710.1:241803918-241891518 GCA_902687465.1 Secale cereale
CGGGCGCAAGGTAGGTTCTGGAACGCTGATTTTTTTATATAATTTTTCTGGATTTTTCTTGACAGTTCTCGTAATGTGAAAACCTGAAATACAAAAACAGCCGAAAACAGAAACTGGCACCGGGGTGCACTGGATTAGTAGGTTAGTCCAAATATGATCAAAAGTGTATGGCAATGTATGAATATCATAGCAATATCACACAAAAGTGGCATGGAGCAGGCAGAAATTATAGATACGTTTTGGACGTATCAAGGAGGTATAGTCCCATCCTGGGCATTACAGATCTCCTCGAAGACCGAGGAGAACTTGGTATTGAGATCCAAAAAGAGAGAAGAAGCCATCTAGCTAATAACTATGGACCCGAAGGTCTGTGGTAAACTACTCACAACTCATGGTGATGCAATGATGTTGATGTAGAAGCACTCCGTGGAAGATCCCCCCTCCGGCGGAGCTCCGGAACAGACCCCAAGATGGGATCTCATGGAAACAGAAGGTTGCGGCGGTGGAATTAGGGTTTTCTCTGTTGTCTCGATGTTTTCAGGGTACATGGGTATATATAGGAGGAAGGAGGGTATCGGGGGAGCCAGAGGGGGGCCACAAGGGTGGGGGGCGCGCCCTATAGGAACAATAAAAAGTTATAGATACGTTGGAGACGTATCAGTGGGCAGGTGGGAAAAAGAATGACCACTTTGGATGGGGAAAACGACGCCGGTTAAAAAGAACTGAGGATTGAGCTTGCAAAGATGAAGAGGATCGAATCCACTTGACGAGAAATGCACCGGATGAAAAGAGCTGACATCACAACGAATGAAAACTAACTGCGTGATTGCTACTTCTCGAGCTTGCATTGTATTCCCTCGAAGAGCAAAGGGTGATGCAACATAGTAGCGTAAGTATTTCCCTCAGTTTTTGAGAACCAAGCTATCAATCCAGAAGGAGACCACGCGCGAGTCCCTCGCACCTGCACAAACAAATAAAAACTTCGCAGCCAACACGATAAGGGGTTGTCAATCCCTTTACGGTCACTTACGAAAGTTAGATCTGATAGATAGGATAGTTTGATATTTTTGGTATTTTTGGATATAAGAACAGAAAGTAAAAGCGGAAAAGTAAAGTAGATTGTAAATTGATATCTTGAGAATAAACCCGGTGGCCATAGGTTTGTCTAGTGGCTTCTCTCATTATAGCAGAATTCTATGGCGGGTAAACAAATTACTGTCGAGCAATTGATAGAAAAGCGAATAATTATGAGAATTTCTAGGCATGATCATTATATATAGGCATCACGTTCGAGACAAGTAGACCGAAACGATTCTGCATCTACTACTATTACTCCGCACATCGACCGCTATCCAGCATGCATCTAGAGTATTAAGTTCATAAGAACAGAGTAACACCTTAAGCATGATGACATGATTTAGAGGGATAAACTCAAATAACATGATATAAAACCCATCTTTTTATCCTCGATGGCAACAATACAATACGTGCCTTGCTGCCCCTATTGTCTCTGGGAAAGGACACCGCAAGATTGAACCCAAAGCCAAACACTTCTCCCATTGCAAGAACTATAGATCTAGTAGGCCAAACCAAACCAATAATTCGAAGAAACTTGCAAGGATATTATAATCGTACACAAAGATTTCAGAAAAGAACCAAATATTTCTCATAGATAATCTTGATCATAAACCCACAATTCATCGGATCTCAACAAACACACCGCAAAAAGATATTACATCGAATAGATCTCCTCAAAGACCAAGGAGAACTTGGTATTGAGATCCAAAGATAGAGAAGAAGCCATCTAGATACTAGCTATGGACCCAGAGGTATGTGGTAAACTACTCACAACTCATGGTGAGGCGATGATGATGATGTAGAAGCACTCCGTGGTAGACCCCCCCCCCCCTCCGGCGGAGCTCCGGAACAGGCCCCAAGATGGGATCTCACGGGAACAGAAGGGTGTGGCGGTGGAATTAGGGTTTTCTCTGTTCGTCTGATGGTTTCGGGCTACGTAGGTATATATAGGAGGAAGGAGGGCACCGGGGGCCAAACATGGGGCCCACGAGGCAAGGGGCAGGCCCTATGGGGGGGTCCCACCCTCGCGGATGCCACGTGTGCCCTACTCCGTGGTTCTCAAGTCTCCCCTGCGTATTTTGCCCCAAAAATAATTCTCCCGAAGTTTCATTCTGTTTGGACTCCGTTTGATATTCCTTTTCTGTAAAAACCCTCAAATAGGCAAAAAAAAGCAGCAATCTGGACTAGGCCTTTGGGTTAATAGGTTAGTCCCAAAAATTATATAAAAGTGTATAACAAAGCCCATTAAACATCCAAAACATCATAAATAATAGCATGGAACAATAAAAAATTATAGATACATTGGAGACGTATCAAGCATCCCCAAGCTTAATTCTTGCTCGCCCTCGAGTAGGTAAATGATAAAAACAGAATTTTTGATGTGGAATGCTAACCAACATAATTTTCAATGTAATTCTCTTAACTGTGGCATGAATGTTCAGATCTGAAAGATTCAAGACAAAAGTCTATATTGACATAAGAAATAATAATACTTCAAGCATACAAACAAAGCAATCATGTCTTCTCAAAGTACTATGGCTAAAGAAAGTTATCCCTACAAAATCATATAGTGAAGCACATAGAGTGTTCTAACAATTCCTAGGCCATATTTATCTCTCTCAAAAAGGTGTGTCCAGCAAGGATAATTGTGGTAAACTAACAAGCAAAGACTCAAATTATACATGACGCTCCAAGTAAAACACATATCATGTGGTGAATAAAAATATAGCTCCTAGTATAGTTACCGATAGATGAAGACGAAAGAGGGGGTGCCTTCCCGGGGCATCCCCAAGCTTAGGCTTTTGGTTGTCCTTTAATTTTACCGTGGGGTGCCTTGGGCATCCCCAAGCTTAGGCACTTGTCACTCTTTGTTCCATAGTCCATCAAAGCAATACTCAAAACTTGAAAACTTCACAACACAAAACTTAGACAAAAATCTCGTGAGCCCCGTTAGTATAAGAAAACAAACCACCACTCAAAGGTACTGTAATGAACTCATTGTTTATTTATATTGGTGTTAAACCTACTGTATTCCAACTTCTCTATGATTCATACTCCCCAATACTACTCATAGATTCATCAAAATAAGCAAACAACACACGAAAAACAGAATCTGTCAAAAACAGAACAGTCTGTAGTAATCTGTAGCTTTCGCATACTTCTATAACTCCAAAAAATGAAATAAATTGGCAAATGTGAGGAATTTTTCTATTAATCATCTGCAAAAATAATTAACTAAATAGCACACTTCAGCAAAATCTGGTGACCATTCTAGCGAGCGCTAACGATTCTGTTTTTCACAACAAGATTATATAAACTTCACACAAGTCTTCCCAAAGGTTCTACTTGGCACAAACACTAATTAAAACACAAAACCACATCTAAACAGAAGCTAGATGCAATATGTATTCCAAAACAGAAGCAAAAATAAAAAATAAAAAAATTGGGTTGCCTCCCAACAAGCGCTATCGTTTTACACCCCTAGCTAGGCACGATACAAGGATAGATCTAGGTGTTGCCATCTTTGGAAGGCAATTCTTTAATTAAGCACTTGTGATTCTTAGGATCTTCTGTATCCCTATTGATAATCAAACTTTTGGGCAAGAAATCAAGAAGTTCAATCGTGTCAAAAGGTTTTCTTGCAAAAGTAAGAAAATTAGGATGAAAACTTATACATTTAAGATCAGCGATTCCTTTACTAGACGGTTCACCCTTGTTTTTAGGAACATACATGAACTTACACAATTTAGTGGTAGAAGGATTTGAAGTAGTTTTCATAGCAGAAAGAGAAGAACCCACATTAGTAATAATATCCTCAAGTTTATCGATTCTAGTAGAATCTTGATCTAACTTTTCTTGCACTACGGGTTCCTTTTCTTTAAAAAAATCAGAATAACTCCTACATTGGATCCGTATTGGGTAGTTTCATTGTGAATCTTTCTATCCAAATTCTCTACCAATTTTACCGTAGCAACTTTGTTTTCAATGATTTCTAGCCTATGCATAACAAGCTCCTAAGTTAAAACAGTTCCATTAACCATAAGAGGTGGGGAGCCAAATAATTCAGTCATAGCATTATAAGAATCAAAAGTATGGCTACCTAAGAAATTCCCTCCAGTAATGGTATCTAAAATATATCTATTCCAAGGAGTTATGCCAACATAAAAATTGCGAAGAAGCACGGAAGTGGAAAGCTTCCTAGTAGATCTATTTTGAGCATTGCAAATTCTATACCACGCAACTTTTAAGTTTTCTTCCTCCCTTTGTTTAAAATTAAGAACCTCACTCTCGGGAGTATTGATAATGATAGGTGTGCTAGACATGATGACAAGCAAGCAATCTAACACACAAGCAAACAAGAGGCAAGCGAACGATAAACACGCGACAAAAAGAAGGGCAAATGAAACGGCAAGGGTGAAGTGGGGGAGAGGAAAACGAGAGGCAAATAAATGTAATGTGAAGGATAAGGGTTTGTGATAGGGACTTGGTATATGACTTTTGTGTAAGCCTCCCCAGCAACGGCGCCAGAAATTCTTCTTTCTACTCCTCGAGCTTGTGTTGTATTCCCTCGAAGAGGAAAGGGTGATGCAACACAATAGCATAAGTATTTCCCTCAGTTTTTGAGAACCAAGGTATCAATCCAGTAGGAGACACGCGCGAGTCCCTCGCACCTGCACAAACAAATAAGAACTTCACATCCAACGCGATAAGGGGTTGTCAATCCCTTTACGGCCACTTACGAAAGTGAGATCTGATAGATAGGATAGTTTGATATTCTTGGTATTTTTGGATATAAGAACAGAAAGTAAAAGCGGAAAAGTAAAGTAGATTGTAGATTGATATGTTGAGAATAGACCCCGGGGCCATAGGTTTCTCTAGTGGCTTCTCTCATGATAGCTGAATTCTACGGCGGGTAAACAAATTACTGTCGAGCAATTGATAGAAAAGCGAATAATTATGAGAATATCTAGGCATGATCATTATATATAGGCATCACGTCCGAGACAAGTAGACCGAAACGATTCTGCATCTACTACTATTACTCCACACATCGACCGCTATCCAGCATGCATCTAGAGTATTAAGTTCATAAGAACAGAGTAACGCCTTAAGCAAGATGACATGATGTAGAGGGATAAACTCAAATAACATGATATAAATCCCATCTTTTTATCCTCGATGGCATCAATACAATGTGTGCCTTGCTGCCCCCACTGGCACTCGGAAAGGACACCACAAGATTGAACCCAAAGCCAAGCACTTCTCCCATTGCAAGAACTATAGATCTAGTAGGCCAAACCAAACCAATAATACGAAGAGACTTGCAAGGATATTATAATCATACATAAAGATTTCATAAAAGAACCAAATATTTCTCATAGATAATCTTGATCATAAACCCATAATTCATCGGATCTCGACAAACACACCGCAAAAAGAGATTACATCGAATAGATCTCCTCGAAGACCGAGGAGAACTTGGTATTGAGATACAAAGAGAGAGAGAGAATAAGCCATCTAGATACTAGCTATGGACCCGAAGGTCCGTGGTAAACTACTCACAACTCATGGTGAGGCAATGATGATGACGTAGAAGCACTTCGTGGTAGATCCCCCCCCCCTCTGGCGTAGCTCCAGAATAGGCCCCAAGATGGGATCTTAAGGAAACAGAAGGTTGCGGTGGTGGAATTAGGGTTTTCTCTGTTCGTCTGATGGTTTCGGGGTACGTAGGTATATATAGGAGGAAGGAGGGTACCGGGGGCCAAACATGGGGCCCATGAGGCAGGGGGGCGTGCCCTATAGGGGGGGGGGCGCCCCCACCCTCGTGGATGCCACGTGTTCCCTACTCCATGGTTCTCAAGTCTCCTGTGCGTATTTTGCTCCAAAAATATCTCTCCCGAAATTTCATTATGTTTGGACTCCGTTCGATATACATTTTCTGTAAAACCCTGATATAGGCAAAAAAACAGCAATCTGGACTGGGCCTTTGGGTTAATAGGTTAGTCCCAAAAATAATATAAAATTGTATAAAAAAGCCCATTAAACATCCAAAACATCATAAATAATAGCATGGAACAATCAAAAATTATAGATACGTTGGAGACGTATCAGTGATCCTAAAAAAATTGAAGGGGAAGAGGAGTAATTCAAAACACCTACTTCAATATTCCTCACCAGAGCGACGAACCGACTGAGGAGTAAAAAGAATTTCTACTCTCCGATATAACTAGACTCCAAAATAGTTTTATTCTAGACTCAGCAACGGCCAAACTACGATCAATCAAGGGTGCTCCTATGGTCGGTCGAGGCTCTGATACCAACTTATCACGCCCAAGATGCGATTCTATCCTGATAATGTGATAACCTCGTGATTGGGGCACAACCGCATTTCGGGCGCTTAGCAAGATGGATATCATTACATCGTACCATTACATAAATACATGGGGATACATACAATTCATACCACATCCACTTGAATACAACAACATCACGTACAAGGCATACGACTACGGATGCAAACATGAAAAGCACAACGACATCCATCCTGCTATCCCAGGCTGTCGACCAGGAACCTATCCCAAGACTGATGAAGAAGAAGAGGAAAGAACTCCAACACAAATAACGTCGCTCTCATGTCAAGTCATCAGAAATCTACACCTGCAACTATTGTTGTAGTATCTGTGAGCCATGAGGACTCAGCAATCCCATTACCATGGGTATCAAGACTAGGAAAGCTCAGAGGGTATGGAGAGGTTAAGTGGTGAGGTTGCAGCAGTGGGTAAGCATATGTATGGTGGCTAACTTACGAGTACAAGAATAAGATGAGCATCTACGCAAACGGTCACAAACTAGTAATGATCGCTAAGGGATCCTGAACTACCTACGAGTCAAACATAACCCAACTGTGTTCTCTTCTCAAACTGAAAATAGATGGTCACGGTTACTCACGCGGTTGTCTGTTTTATTTCGGATCCTCTGTCAACTTTTCTACAACCGGACATTAACAAATTCCAATCTGCCACATAACCGCGGGCGCGTTTTTCAAAAGATCATAACCCTGCAGGGGTGTCCCAACTTAGCCCATCACAAGCTCTCACGATCAGCAGAGGTAAAAACCCCTTATCTTAGGGACAACCCGACCAGACTCGGAATCCTGGTGCACAAGACATTTCGATAATGGTAAAACAAGTCCAGCAAGACCTCCCGGCGTGCCGACACCCTAATAGTAGCCGTGTGTATCTTGTCTCAGGCCACGTCCGGATTGGCTAAGTTTCCGGCTGGCACACCCGTTGGTGGCCCCGGCTACTGCCATTTTGGACCAAAGCTCATAAGGAGCATTGGCCCGGGTTGTAGATTAAGTCCTCGGGGTCCGAAAAGTCCCTACGCAAGTTTTTAGTTATGGCAAATGGTAAAACCAAAGTTGGGCCTTGCTGGAGGAGTTTTATTCAAAGCGAACTGTCGAGGGGTCCCCATATAGCCAACCGCGTTAGGAACGCAAAATCAAGGAACATAACACCGGTTTATCGGTTCCTAAGGTGGAATGAGTGGAACAAAACATCGAGCAAAAGGCCAAGCCTTCCACCCATTGTCAAGTATATAGCTGTGTTAATATAATTAAGAGATAATGTGATATTCCAATAACAAAGTTCCGACATGGAGAAACCTTCATCTTCACCTGCAACTAACAATGCTATAAGAGGGGCCGAGCAAGCGGGTAACATAGCCAAACAACGGTTTGCTGCGATGGTGTCAAAGGTTAGAGGTTTCATGGCAACAAGGAGAGGCTGACAACAAATAGATAGGTAGCGCGACATATAGCGATAGCATGGAGACAACTAGCATAGCAATGATAGTAATGAGATCCAAGGTGACGGTCATATTGCCTGGAATCCCGCAAGCAAGAAGAACGAGTCCATGAAGAAGATGAAGAAGAATCCACGAAGACGAACCACACGTAGACGAACGAATCCTCACGATCGCAACGAAACAAGCACTCATGAGAAGAAGCAAGCAACACGGTAAACACCCAACACATAACAAGACATGATGCTCAACCGAGTATTTTGCATGACAAGGCTACAAGATGCAAAACATGGCAAGAGATGAAGCATACAAGAACATCACACAAAGCAAGTTTAAATGAGGCCGGAAACAACATATATCAATTCCGGTAAGTCCTCATATGCAAATTTCGAAATTGGTCCAGATCTGAACAACCTTAAGTTAAAGTTGTTAAACAGCAAGTTAACATGCAACATGATGATCTACACAAAAATCTAGTCAAGTTACATATAAAGTTCATTTAATTCAGAGCTACGACCTAGAAGATAGGACAAAACAAGTTAAGCATGACCAAGATGCAAGATACATTCAAACAACAAGCAAACACACTCCAAACATGTATACAACATGATATTATGCACCTACATGCAAAAACACGCAAGTTTCATATAGGACACACTCAAAACGGAGCAATGGTTCGACACATACACATGAAACAAGATTAAAGGACAAGCTGTCCCAAAACAACCACTAAGCAGTTTGTAATCATCAAAATAATAAGCTACATGAAGATCTCATGGCATCAAAGGGCATGGCAAGCATGTACATGTCAAGCACTACAAGCATGATCACTAAGCTACTACCACATACAACTAGAATATGCTCAAAACATCATAGCAAGATTGCAAAAGATAATAGATTCACAGACTTGGTGAAATAAACTGAACATGGCAGCAACAACGACAAGTAGGCATGTTTGCAAGCTTGTGCAACTCATCTCAAAGCGTATCATGGGATGTGAATATAACCAACAGCAAGAAGACATGTTTATGAAGATACTCATGGCAAGAACATGGTCGAAGGATGCATAGAACACTAGCTATTCACATGGCAAAACTGAACTTACTGATAACAGGCTGACAGAAACATTTTATAGCAATTTGAGAACAAGAAATAAACAAGCTACAACAAACTATAATTGCAAACAAGGACATGGATGGATAGATCATAACATGGACTTCAAGCCATCGTCATTGGACATCCCAAAACATTCATGGATTTGAGTGGGGCATCAAGCAAACATGGCATCAGGATATAATAGTTTCAGACTTAACAGTTTTCAACAAGTCATAGAAATCAGCAACAGTGAGTAGGTCACTTTGCAAGCTCGTTGCACTCACCACAAGGCATATCATTAAAAATGGATTGCACCACAGCAAAGATGACATGATTGTGCTTCTAAAAAATATTGACATGTAGCTCAAACAAAAATCACACATAAAGATATGAAAAAGACAAATCAACATCTTATAACAGTTTTCAGCACTTAACAGCCACATTCACTTTTGCAATGATGATTAAATGTCCAAATGCAACCTATCGTGAATGCAAACTAAACCAACATGTAAAGCATCAAGAGATGAACATCTTGACATATCATACACTCCAAACGGTTGAACATGCACAAAGATACATCAAGTCAAACATGCATATATGATGTATGAAACAAGGACTTAGCCGTTTAAGCAAAATAAATGCAAGCAACATTTTTAAGGGTTTCTTTACATGTATGAGGATGCCATGTCAAGTCATATGCAATTTTATGAAAACTTTGGCATGAAGATGATATAGAGTATTTCGTCACCGTGGTGGGAAGGAAAAGGGGTGCCACGGCGGTGAATCCAAAAATGATGCCGCGACAATATTTCGGTACAGACAACTTGTTGAAATGTCGATGCAAAAAAAGGGTGGCCTGAGCGAGTCATGCAAAAGATGGTGGGGTGATCCCGGTTATCGGGTTCCCACGGGTCGTCGGCATGGCAAACGAGGAGGGACGTGCATGAGACAAATCGAACACGATGCAAACACGAGCATCTCATACAACACACATGCATTCGTTCTCGGAAGGTCGTCTCGGCGGTATACCGAAGCATGCGTTTTGGAGGGGGGCGAGTTCGACGGAAGAGGTACATGTTTCTAAGAGGAAGTAGTCATTCACGGGGTGTCATGGGAAGTACTCGTTCACGTTTCGCAGTCGTTCACGTCGGGAGTAGTGGAAGGAGGTGTACACATTCGTACATGTTCGGGGTCAAGACGAGGAACTTGACGTCCACAGGTCTCCGAGGTCGACGGTAGTGGTACACTTGGTCTTGTTGGATCCACGGCAACGGTAGTTGTTCACTCAATGGCCTTCGGCGGCGGTAGTCGTACATGGCCAATGTAGCAGTACTATGCGTCAGTAGTCGTGGTACTTGGTGATTCCGGAGATGGCGGTGCTTGTTGTTACATGCAGACGTACACGGGTGTCATGGTACTTGGCGCATCGTCGTGGTACTTGTAAAAATCTCTCGGAGACTATGCTTGACGCTACGGGTACGGGTCTTGGCGTCCATGTAGCCGATCTTGATGTCCAAACAAAGCAACACAAGGGGCCTCGGGTGACAGCAGCGACGAACAAAAAAACGCACGTAGAAGCAGGGATGCAGAGAGGACTTGGCGACGGCGAGCAGGACAGCGGCAGTGCTCGCCGTCAACGAAGACGACGGACGGCAGCACAGCTGGAAGCAGCTCCGAACATTGAACTGGCTGCAGACGGGTCTTGTCGTGGTTTGGTCATAGCAGATGTCCTAGCAAAAGGACTTAGTCGTGAGGCCATCGCTACGGGTTAGCTTAAAGGGGTTAAAGCGGACAAGGACACGGGGATTTTATACTAGTTCGGCCCCTTCGATGAAGGTAAAAGCCTACGTCTAGTTTGGTGTAGTATTGCTAGGGTTTTGATGACCAGGGAGCGAATCCGCTTTGCCTGTGTCTCGAACTGTTGTTCTCTGCCTTGAACCGTCGCTGGGTCGTCCCTTTATATAAGAGGTGATGCCCGGTTCGGTTTACAGAATCCCGAGGCCGGCTCATAAACGTGTCCGGCTCGGTCTCCATCCTTCCTATCTTACATAACAAGTTACACATCATATGGCGGTTTACAAATCATGGGCCCTAATGCCTCTTGGGCCTTAAGCTTCTTGGACTAAAGCGTCTTGCTCCACGTCTGGCTGGGCTTCAGTAGAAAGAATCTCCACACGCATAAACCGGCCCCTCCTGGGCGGTTTATACCTAATAGTAATATCCCTGACATTAGGCCCCAGATTGATTTGAACATGTTCATGTCAATCTTCAATGTCTTATATAAATTTTCCTTTCTGCAGCTTCAAAATGCTTCATAAACCGGCATGACATCATCTTCTCAGATCACTTTAAACCGTCGTGACATCATCTGCGCATTTAATACTTGTACCTGTTTCTTATCTTTTATTCATTAAAGCTCCAAAGATCGAGGCGACAACATCGTCCATATCCACTTTTCAGGCTCCTCGATTCCCGCGCCTACCGTTTTTCCTTTTGGCTTATAAATAGGGCAGAGGGGCATCCCTTTTTCCCCTTGCCTCTTCTTCTTCCTCCATCCTCTCGCGCTCGAGCTCCGCCGCCGTCCATCGAGCACTGCATCCTCGTCAAGCCCGGCCGCTGCATCAACCTGATCGTTCCAGAGATTCGCCAGCGCTTCTCCGCATCTATCGCCTCAGGTACGTCCTCTTCTTCCCCGTTCATAGATCTTAGTTTTAGGGTTTCCTCATACGAGCTCACAGATAGGCCCTTGTTCTTCGCGGTTCTTCGCCATAGCCCAGTAGTTTCGTCGTAGATCTAAGTCTCCTAGTTGATAACTGTAAGATCAACCCTGCTTCTTCACCGTGGCTTGATCTTTCCCAATACGACTAGTTAGATTGCATCTGCTAAAACCTTCGCGTCCGCTGAATATAATCTTGAATATCTTTGAATTCTCAACATGCTGCAGATCCGTATTTCACAGCTGTCTGTGCGAAAACTGTTTTTCATAACTTCAGATCTGCGTCTTGTTTACCTTTGTTGGCGGTTTAGCTTTTTTCATACTCTATAATACGGTAGATGTCAATGTTATAGCTGTTCCAGATTTTTTAATCCAGTAGATACCATTAGGCCCCTGCCTAAACCGCCGTCTAGACTGGTACTTTCATAGAGCATGCCAGTTTATATCTGCTTAGATTACAAACCGGCCCTTCATTGTATTTTCAGCCTTTTCCTTCCAAAAAGATGACCATTCAAGCCAAGCAGTTTGTCTCCTGCAACTGGGTCCAATCCCGGATTACTGAGGATGATCTGGAGAAAATGGCCTCAGTTGGTGGTTTGGGTCCGAAAAACGTCCTTCACTGGAGGGTTCCCAGATCAGAATGTCCTCCAAAGCCAAAAGAAGGAGAGGTCGTCGTCTTCTTCGATCACTTGGCCCGGGGATTCAACCCTCCCGGGTCAAAATTCTTCCGTGATGTGTTGGCAAACTTCCAGCTTCATCCACAAGATATTGGTCCCAACTCTGTATCAAATATTTGCAACTTCCAAGTCTTTTGTGAAGCTTATCTGCAAGAGGAGCCGTCAGTGGAGCTATTCCGGGATTTCTTTCACCTAAACCGTTGTACTGAATTTCATGACGGTCCAAAGACTGAACTTGGTGGGATGTCTATTCAGAAAAGGAAGGATGTTAGTTTTCCTCACGCCACTCTCCACAGCCATCCAAAGGAATGGAACCAGACTTGGTTCTACTACATAGACACTTCCCCAGAAGGTGAAAATCCGTTGCCGGGTTATCGCTCCCACCGTCTTCCAGAGAACCACCCTTTTCCACAGCGGCTAAGTGCCCAGGAACGAGCTTAGTACGCCCCTCAGCTTTTAAAGCTCAGGGCCCTTGTGACCAACGGTCTGACTGGTGTTGACTTCGTCCGCCGCTGGATTTCTTGGAGTATTCTCCCGCTAAGCAGGCGCTCCGGCTTAATGTGTGAGTATACTGGGAATCCCAAAGACCCTTTGCGCCACACAGAGATGGTGCTGCTAGAAAACGATATTAATGAATCCGTTAAGAAGCTGCGGAATTTACCTCTAGAAGCTTGTAGTTAGACCGGCTTGGCACCCTTCTGTGTGAACAACAAACCGCCGCCAGTAAGAAACTCTTCCCTATTATTTTGCTTTGTTTTAATCCGTCTGTAGTACTTGTCTTGAAATGTCTTTATTTCTTTCAATAGGACAATGACCCTTTCTGGAAAAGGAAGACCCAGGATAAACCGGCGAAAGCAGCTCGCCAAAAGACCCAAGCTGTCAAAAGAAACAAGAAGAAGAACACTGCCGCGTCGGGATCTAATGCGGAAGAAGATGATCCGGCCTCTGAGGTACCACTTAATTCTTTTGGTTTCCTTGTCTTTCCTTTATCTGCATTTTTATTGAGAATGACTGTTCCCAGGGTCATGCTGAAGGCAGTAAAGTTGATGATGTTGAGGTAATCTCTCTTTCCTTCGATTCAGAACCGCTTCCACCACCAAAAATTCGTCGGACAGTCCGGAAATTTCAATTTTCTCATCCTTATGCTTATTTGGATCCAAACTTTCTTTTGAAGAAGCAGCAACATGAAGCTCGCCGCACCACTCGCCATAGTGGCCATGCGATTGAATCCACCGGATTAACGCACACTCCAGCTCGGAGGCGTCGTTCCGAGGTTTTACTCACTCCAATTGCTCTTTATCCCAAAGAAGGTCTTATTCGACGACCCCTTAATCCGTCTGATTCGAATTATCAGGAGACTCCTCACTCTTCTTCTGGCGAAACAACAACCACTCAGATTCCTCCCCTCAAGACTGTTCCTGGGTAAGCTGCCTTTTGCTTTTTCCGGTTTAACACTTGTTCTTGACTCTTCTGATTTTCATTATCTTTAACTTTTCGCAGTATGCCCAAGCCTAGCAAAAAGGCCAAACTGAGTAAACCGACAATTGATAATACTACTCCTGAACCGGCAGAAGATCCTAAGCTTGCTGAACCTTCGAAAGATAACGTTGAGATACCGCATGATGACCCTCCTCCTATGGATCAAGGCATCTTTGTTAATCAGGGGAGCGATCCAATAGATCGTGACCTTGAACCGGTCAGCCCTGCCCGGGCTAGTCCTGCTTCTGCTAGTCCTCCTAAACAAGCGGCCGCTTCACCTGGTGACATTGAAATCACTGGGACCGGCTTTACCACTCCAGGGGAGCCCGTTGCTTTGACCAAGCATACCGCCAAGGAAGAATTTCTCAAGAAGGACAAGGGCAAATGGAGTACTGACTTGTCCAGCTACACTCAGCTCAACGCCCAGGAGCTTCATTCCGGATATTTAAACCGGCTACATACCAGCTGTGATTATGAAGCTGGATTGGTAAACTTGATGAAGGAGGGTTATGAAGTAACTTCTCCTTTGTCTTGTCCTCTATTTCTGCTTGCGTCTTGAAACTGTATCTTTACTCCATCGTAGCCCCCAAGTGCCAGTTTAGCCTTTTAGGGTGAATCGGGACTTCAGTAGATCCAGTAGATAGCTTTGTTTTGCACATGTGTAGCCCCCAAGGGCCGGTTTACTTCCTTTAGGATGAACCGAGACATCCATTTGTATTCAGAACAATGTCATATTAGCCCCCAAGTGCCAAGTATATAACTTGTTTATGTGCTTGGGACTTGTCTGAATAATACCTGTTTTCTCTGCAAATATACATTAGCCCCCAAGTGTCAAGTGCATAACCTGTTATGTGCTTGGGACTTTGACTGAAAATGTCTCATGAATATATAATGTGCTTTCCTTTTGCTAGGCTGATTTAAACCGGAAGACCTCTGAAGTAACCGAGCTCCGGGACACTTTGAAGTTCCAAGAAACTGCCGCTCTTAAGGTCAAGGACGAACTGGCACTTGCCTTATCCAGTATAGAGAAACTGAAAAAAGACTTTGAAACAGAGCGGTCAGTCTGGGACGCTGAAAAGGCTGCTTTGGAAAAGAAAGCTAGTGACGCGGAGGCTGCTCCTAATCTGGTAACAGAGGAGCTGTCCAGATTGAGGCAGCAAATAAATGACATGACGTCCGCCATATTTAGTAAGTACTGTTAACATAACCCTGATCCTTGCCATCCTGTACCGTGTTGTGGAACGTAGCAGAATTCAAAAAATTTCCTACGCTTCACCAAGATCAATCTAAGGAGTCATCTAGCAACGAGCATAAAGGAGTGCATCTACATACCCTTTGTAGATCGCGCGCGGAAGCGTTCGGAGGAACGTGGATGATGGAGTCGTACTCGTCGTGATCCTAGCGCCGAACGGACGGCACCTCCGCGTTCAACACACGTATGGTACAACGACGTCTCCTCCTTCTTGATCCAGCAAGGGGGGAGGAGAGGTTGACGGAGATCCAGCAGCACGACGGCGTGGTGGTGGATGCAACGGGAAAAGCTGCAGGGCTTCGCCGAGACCCTGCGGGAGGAGTTGGAGGTGTAACAGGGGGGAGGCGCCAGGGGCTGAGGTGCGGCTGCCCTATCTCCCGCCACTATATATAGGGGGCCAGGGGGGCGCCGGCCCTAGGAGATCCAATCTCCTAGGGGGGCGGCGGCCAGGGGGGGTTTCTTACCCCCCCCCCCCCAAGCCAAAGGGGGAGCCCCCACCCCTAGGGTTTTAACCCTAGGCGCATGGGGGGGAGCCTATGAGGGGTGCGCCAGCCCACTAGGGGCTAGTCCCCCTCCCCCTTCGGCTCACGGGGCCCTCCGAGAGGGGTAGCCCCACACGATGGACTCGGTACACTACCGGTGACCCCCGGAATGCTCCCGGTGGCCGAAACTGGACTTCCTATATATAATTATTTACCTCCGGACCATTCCGGAACTCCTCGTGATGTCCAGGATCTCATCCGGGACTCCAAACGACATTCGGATTTCCATGTGCATATTGATGACCCACAACCGTAAGGGATCTATTGCAGCGTTTTCGATAAGTAAGAGTGTCGAACCCAACGAGGAGCAGAAGGTATTGATAAGTGATTCTGAGCAAGGAATAACTGCAAGCACTGAAAGATAACTTTTTAGGGGTTTTCTTGATATAAGCAACAGGAAAGTAAAAGTGAGCAAAGTAAAAGGCACTGGAGAGTAACAAGTGGCCCAATCCTTTCTGAGCAAAGGAGAGGCCTAGCAACTGAACTTATAAAGGCTAAAGTGTTCTTGAGGACACACGGGAGAGGTAGTCATGTGCTTTCGCCATATTCCGTATCGGTACTATGTGATGTGTTGATAAGTGTTGAGTGGGTGGATCTATGCTAGTACACCCTCTAGACTAAGATGAGTGCACTCTTATGATTAAACACCTTGCAAGCATCCGCAAATACAAGATAGTATTTAAGGCAAAAGCCTAACCATAGCAATACGATCGATGATCCATTGTTCCCTTGCGCAAAAGCGTGCGAACTGGGGTTCAGGTTTCTGTCACTCCGGCAACCCACCGTAAGCATTCTTTGTACACAATGTATTACCCTAGGTCCTTAATAAGGCGAAGTGTTGAGTGTTCGACTCACACAACACCACTAGGAAAATAACAACACAACTTAAGTATCAAACAACACATATTACTTCAACATCATATGACTACTAACAACAAGACTTCTCCCATGTCCTCAAGAACTAAAGTAACTACTCACAAGACATAAAAGAGATCATGATCAGTGGAGATAGATGGATGATAAACAATCTGGACACAATGATATTTCTCTAACAAAACTCAATAGCATTCACCACAAAGTAGTAATCAACACCGATAGGGTAGAGAGGATAGATAGTACGGATTACAACACAAGTTGCAATTGTGAGATGAGATTGGATGAAGATGGAGATGGTGCTGATGTTGGGGATGATGTTGATGATGATCTCGATGATGCCCGTGATGATGGTGATGACGATGTCGATGATCTCCCCTTCCGGGAGGTGATCTCCCCAGCGGAATCTGCCCGCCGGAGATGGCTTTTCTTCTCTGTAGGTTTCCGCCACGGAGCGGCGGCAGAACTCCGTAAACTCTTCCCCTTTTAGGGTTTCTGGATGACGAGGAGTATATAGGCCAGAGGGGGGAGCCTGGAGTGGGCCAGGGGCTCCAGGCGCCCTCCCGGCGCGGCCAGGGTGGGGGCCGCGCCAGGTGGCCGCCTGGGCACCCTGTGGCCCCCCTCTGGTTGCTCTTTTGCGTATCTTCGTGATCCTTCTGGAAAATACCCTCCGTCGATTTTCAGGTAATTTGGAGGTATTCTTCTTCAGCAACTCAGCGTCCACTTTTTACCGCTGAATCTTGCGTCTGCTGCTTCGGCACCGGAAAGTTGCAAACTATGTAAAATAGGCCAAAACAACATAAGAACATCATCGTAATGTGAAATATATCAATGAATAAGGATGAATTACGATATAAAATAGTGATGCATTTTGGACGTATCAACACCCCCAAGCTTAGACCTCGCTTGTCCCCAAGTGAATACTGAGCTCGGTAAACCTGTCCACAAGTTTAGAGAGTGAAGTGTCGATAAATAGAATACGGACAAGAAGCGTCACAGTTTCTTCACCAAACTCAAATATCCTCAACAGCAATCTTCAACACATAAGGCCCTTATAAAAGAGTGGTAACACTTATATTCAAAAGTAGGGCTAAGGAAACTCATCAAATCATGGCAAACATGTCCTTTGGTCAAAGAACAACTAACAGCTTTTACTTTTACTCTTTCTCTTTATGTTTTGGTGAGATTAATTGAAGCTTTTGAAAGAACATGTTATTAGGCAAAAAGTGAAAGTGTTAACACAAAGGAAGATGTTTGCTTTAGCTGGGCTTGACAAACAACTTACTTATCAAATGATAATGTCAACAAGGATATGATATGACAAATCTTAATGCAACTTTATATGAATGAATCCTCGTCAACATCAAATGTCTGCTCTCTTTAAGAATAGAAGGGAGTAGGAATAACTGACTCAACCTAAAACTAAGAGATAGGCCCTACTCTAGGGAAGTAGGGAAAACTCATGTGCTATCCTTAAATCAAACAGAATGAAAACAAGTTTTGAGAGGTGCATGATTTGTCAATGAATGCTAATAGATAACTCAATTACTTCTCAAACTGGACAAGTTTCGAGGAACGGCTCCCGCACGGGGACGATCACATCCCCTTAATCTCCTTTGTTTATCACTGCCAAAAGTTTTCTGATTTCTCATGAACAAACGTGAAGGAGGGTTTGTTTGTTGTATTATCTTTTATGAGCCGGGCGCACTCATGCCAGTTCCTCCTCGTATTAGGGGTTTGCAGATTAGACATGCAATCCCGGTGTAAAACTTGTCCAACTTAAAAAGATCATGAATTAACTACTACTTCCTCATGAGCTAAAACAGGGGCACAAAATAGAAGATTTTGAACATTTAAGGATAACACATAAATTCTATACTTTAGGAGGTGGTAGTGGAATACCATGAATAGGAAGGTATGGTGGACTCATATGGAAGGTATTGGTTTAAGGGTATGGATGCACAAGCAGAATTCCGCTTAGTACAGAGTTTAGGCTAGCAAAGGCTTTGAGAGAACAGACAATTGATGATGACTAAGATGCAAAGCAATATAAAGCATAAACATTAAAATAAGCATAACACATCAAGTTGTCTTCCTTGTCAGCATAACACTTCAAGCATAATAACATAAAGGTTTTGGCTATGTCGCTACTTTAAGAAAATCATGCTTGTTGTTATGACCAAAGCTATGTTTGCCAAGATTAAATAAAGTTTTCAAAGACATACCTGATATAAGGTCAATACTCCCCATAAGAATCATCATATAAGGTTGATTGCGTGAAGAGAATACCGAGTGCAGCAAAGGAACCAATAGACTTCTCATTAATATTCCATCATAGACGACTCCACACTCACGGATACAATCTCTCCACAAAAGGAGTGATAGACCTCAATGCACACACCTATTTCATATAATAACCTCCCTAGACATGATACGACTCTACTTGACTCTAAAAGACAAAAGATAGAGATAAAGATACCGGGCACTCCCCCAAGCTTGGAACAAGCCAAGGGGATGCCATTACCCAAGGAGATTTCACTCCTCATTCTTGTTGACGTTGATCACGTAGTCCTCGGCGAAGCGCTTCCATGGAAGGGGTTCTCCAGTCTCATATGAGAAGTTTCTCTCCTGAATCCGGCATGATGTCCTCTATAGGGACAAGTAAAAGTGGTCTTTCAAGCATTTGGTCGATGAACGGCAACGGGTAGTGATCCTTCCTGGTTGCCTTGTTCAGCTTCCTGTAATCAATACACATTCTATATCCAATAATAATTCTCTGAGGTATTAGTTCATTCTTATCATTAGGAACCACAGTTGTACCTCCTTTCTTAGGAACACAATGTACCGGGCTTACCCACTTACTATCAGCTATAGGGTAGATAATACCTGCGGCTAGAAGCTTGAGAATCTCAGTTCTTACATCATCCATCATCTTTGGGTTCAACCGTCGTTGATGATCAACAACTGGTTTAGCATCGGGCTCAAGGTTGATAGTATGTTGACATATAGATGGACTAATCCCCTTAAGGTCATCAAGGGTATAGCCAATTGCACCTCGGTGTTTACGAAGTACTTCCAATAGTCGCTCTTCTTCATATCCTGAAAGGTTAGAGTTGGTAATAACAGGATATACTTTCTTTTCATCTAAATAAGCATACTTGAGCGTATCGGGAAGAGGTTTAAGATCGAACACCGGGTCTTCTTTTGGTTTTGATAAAATTCCCAAAGGTTCAACCGGAAGGTTGTGCTTCAGGATAGCAGGTTGTCTCAAGAATATTTCATCTAGTTCATTTCTTTCCTGCATATGCAAATCATTCTCGTGGTCCTCCATATATTGATGCAAAGGATCATTAGGGGGAATAGCAATAGAAGCCATACTTTCAATAATTTTATCATCACTAGGTAAATCGGTACCACGAGGCTTCTTAGAGAACTTAGAAAAGTTAAATTCATATGGCTCACCATTGAATTCAACAGAAACTTTACCTTTCTTGCAATCTATTATAGCTCCACAAGTTCTGAGAAAAGGTCTACCAAAAATAATAGGACAAAAATTGACCCTCACTGAACCAAGTACTAGAAAGTCGGTAGGGTATTTTACCTTTCCACATAGGACTTCAACGTCTCTCACAATTCCGATAGGAGAGATAGTTGCTCTGTTTGCAAGATGAATGGTAACATCAACTTCTTCAAGTTCACAAGGTGAAATCTCACCGATGATCTCTTGATAAAGTGAATAGGGGATAGCACTAGCACTCGATCCCAAATCGCATAGCCCATAATAATTGTGATCTCCTATTTTAACAGATACTACTGGAGTACCTGAAATTGGGCCTTTATTCTTGGATGTGACAAGGTTAGTGGAAACAGCACAAAAATTTACATTGGAATCCAAAACATCATTAGTAACAAGGTCTTTAACCAATGCAACTTGAGGATCGACCTTGATCTGGTCCTCAGGCTCATCAATTCTTCTCTCACTTTTATTTATTATGCCTCCCACAAGAGAGTGCTCCCTTATCCTTTCGGGAAAGGAGGCTTTTCATATATAACTGCAGGCAAAATAGGGTCAGCAACATGAATATCAACAGGTAACTCTTTGAAAGGTTCATGATGCTGATCTCTCTTCTTTTTAGAAGAATCAACGTGAGAGGCAAAATCCATACAGAAATCAATCATTAGATGGGAATCAAGACCAATCTTAGAGCAAAAGGTATTGAAGTAATCAGTTTTCACATAGCTCTCAATATAATCATGCTCATAATTTATAGCGGGTTCAATACCTTTATCGATTTCCCAATCTTCGGTATTCCTCTGGATCCTTTCAGTGAGATCCCACCTTTCTTCAACGCTCTTTGTCTGAAATACCCCACTAGAGGAGGCATCCAGCATCTCCTTATGTAATGCCCCGGATGTAATACTTTCCCTTTTGGGCATATAATATATCTCCGGCTTCATCTATTTCCATTCCGGGTTCTTTGTCTTTCGGGTTTTCGTCGTGTGTTGTGTGAGTGTGTGGCATTCATTCATATCATGTAGACATGTGCATCGCATTGCATTTGTGTTGTCGGTTGCATCCGGTTCCACGCGTTTCTTCCCGTTGTCCGTTTCGCGTTCCGGAGCTCCCTCACGTGTCCGTGACGTCCCGTAGGCCTACTTTGTTGTTTGGGCGTGTAACGTTGCCGGTGTGCTGCGAGGTTGTTGTGTGTGTTGTTGTTTTGTTGTGTGCAACCCGCCTCTCAAATCTCGTCGCGTTTGGACTCCGTTTGCTATCCCAACAGTTATCCGTGTGGGTCCAAAGTGCCTTCACTTTGTGTCTCAGAAACATCCCTCCAGCAGTCCACTACCTTCTCCTAGGCCCATCCTGACTTCCCCCGCGATCGGATCCGTCGGATCACGATCGGAGGGCTCCTAGCACCCCTAAATCCCCTAACCCTAAAACAATCTGCTATATATAGACCCCCTAGGTCCATTTTGGGGATCCCTAGCCTCTCCCTAATCTCTCCTCAAATTTTGTGCTCCACCAGATCCCAAAAAAAATCCTCTTGGCTGTCTCTTCTCAGATCCCGAAGGCCAGCAGCCGCAGGCTCCTCTCGCCGGCTCGAGCGAGGCAACCGATCGCCAGGTCAACGCCCTCTGCCTCCGTCGATCGGATCGACCGAGGCCCGTACGTCGCTCTCCTCCGCGACCGCCTCCGACCGCGGCCTCTCCAGCCGGGCGCCTGGGCTCCCTCTCCCGCCAGCGGCCCGTCGCCCTCCGCCGGCTGGACCACTTCATCGCCCCGGCCCAGCACCGTTCGACCGCGTCGCCTCCCGCTGACTTCGCCGCACCGCGCCCTCCAGCCCCGCAGGCCACCGCAGCCAGGCCAGCCACCGAGCTGGACCTCGCCTCACCCCGCGGGCCCAGCCACTTCTTTCCATCGGGCCGCAGCACCATCGGGCCACCGCCTCCACCGCCGCAGCTGCCCTCCAGGCCGACCGGGCCGATCCGCCTCCGCCACCCCCGCGGGCCCGATCTCCCTCCAGCAGGCCGAGCCGCCGCCCGAACTGCTTCCACCGGGCCGGTTGTTTTTTTCCAGATCCAAGGTTGATTCCCCCCTCTTTTCATCTAAGTCCCTATAGTTTTTATTCTGTGATGCATTATTAGAACTGCTCTAACTTCTTGTGTGATTGTCCGTTTCGCGCATATAGCAGGTCCAGACGTTCGTGGGCTCGTGCACTACGTTTTATCTTTTGTTGTCATGCATGTTAGAGATCATCTAGGTGCTTGTTTTGCTGTTGCAAGAGTGCATCGTGATATAAACTGATGTTATGTGATGTTTTTATGTCATCTTTGCCATGTGATATCTTTTAGCTCGTTTGTCCGAATGATGCAAATGACATGACCACGTGTTCGTCTTGCCATGCTCTACATGTTGTATGTGCTAGGTAGCATGATAGATTTATTCTTGCCACGTTTATCATCGTTGCAAAGTGCCATGTGGCTGTGATGTTGTTTCACTTGTTATGAAATGCCATCTTGTTGAGCTCGTTGCTATCGTTGTGTTTATCTCCATGAAGCATGCTTGTGTGTTTCGGAATCACCATCATGTGTACTTTGATGAGGTGCTTACCACTTGCCATGTTTAGTTTCGAGGTGACTTAAACATGCTCTTTTAGATGCCATGATGAAATTGCTGTTTTAGGACTTAGTGGTTTTTCACTAAGTCTGAAATCTGTAATGTTCCGATGCCATGTTCGTGTGATGTTCTAGGACAAACCATGTTAGTTTTGGAGTGGATCTTGATTGTTCCTTGTAGTATATATTGTTGGCTTTCCATTCATGTCCTCACATGTCTATTTAAGTGGCTGTAGCATGTTTATCTTTTGCTCCAAAGTTTCAATAAAATTCTGCTGCCAGAATTTTATTGTCAAGTTCAATATGTCCAAGCTCATTGCTATTGATCAGTGACTCCTTTGGGGGTGCACCTTTGGACTTAGTTGCTGTAGTATATGTCTAGTTTGTGTTCATGACCTTTGCCATGTTTTTTGAGTGTTGTAGCTTAATTATTTTGTGCTCCGAAGTTGCTATGTTGCTGTAATTTTCAGCTTTCGCTCATTTCTTGTTTCGAGCATAACTTTTAGCCCGTAACTCCGATTTCAGCGAATCTTATATGAAACTTGATTGATTTTCTGTGTAGATTCATAATATGATATTGTTATCATGTTTTGAGGTGTTTTGCTTGAGTGCTATTTTACGTGCTCCGTGTGCATCCTTAGTGCATCTATCATGCATTCATCTTTTTCGAGTGCGCTTTGCATCTTGTTGATTGGTGCTTGGTGTGATTGTTTTGTTTAGAGCCGGAAGCTGAGACCGAGTACGAGTACGAGCACGAGGTTTACAACGAGGTTGAGCACGAGGACCCTTCTTACGATCCGAACGACTTCTCTTCAGGCAAGATGACCGAACCCCGATAACATTACTATCTTTGCCTATTGCTAGTAGTTTCGCTCTATAGTTTTGCCTCGATGCCCATGATCTTCTTGTCAGCCTCCTACTTGTAACCATTGCCATGTTTAACCAACCTACCTATGCAAACCGTTGCTTGGCTAAGTACGCTTCGCTCAGCCCTTCTTATAGCATTGCTAGTTGCAGGTGAAGATCGAAGATGCTTGCTTCATGTTGAAGTTTGGTTGGGTTATATCACACGATATAAATGCTTAAAATTAAATCATCTATATATTGGCAAGGGTGGAAGGCTAAGCCTTTTGCTTGGTGATTTGTTCCACTCATGCCGTTAGGAACCGTATAAACCGGTGTTATGTTCCTTGATTATGCGTTCCTAACACGGTTGGGGTGTATGGGACCCCCTCGATAAACCGCTAAGTGCTAAGTCTTTTCCAGCAAGTCCCAACATCGGTACTATTTGCCTAATAACAAACTAAACTTGCATAGGGAGTAATTAACCCTCTTTCTTAATTCTACAACCCCGGGCCAGTGCTCCACATGAGTGTTGGTCCGAAACGAGCAGACTGCGGGGCCACCTCAAGGAAACTTGAGGTTTGGTAAAAACCTGTAGGATGACTCATCCGGTCGTGTCCTGAGACTTAGATACGCGCGGCTACTATCAGGGTGTCGACACGCCGGGAGGATTTGCTGGATTAGCCTTACCTTAGTTCGGTATATCTTGAGCACGGGATTCCGAGAATACTCGGGTCTTCCCACTTTGGAGTTGCGACTCCGTGGATCGTGGGCTTGTAATGGGTCAAGTTGGAACACCCCTGCAGGGTTATGAACTTTCGAAAGCCGTGCCCGCGGTTATGTGGCAGATGGGAGCTTGTTAATATACAGTTGTAGATAATTTGACACAATGTTTCTAATACACTACCAGCGTGTGTTCCGTGACTGTCAATTTCCAAATAGGGATTCGGGAGTTAAACACGGAGGGGTTATGTTTGTTGAGCTTGTAGCTAGGATCACTTCGTGATCACTTCTCGCCGAGGCTTTCTCTTCTCGCTCTCACTCACGTAAGCTAGTTGCTAGTTGCTGCTGCAGACACTTATTCTTTTCTTCAGTCTTATCCTCTCCCAAGGCTTAAATAGTCTTGTTACCCGGGAACGGGATTGCTGAGTCCTCTGTGGCTCACAGTTACTTCACCACACCAGATGCAGGTCCAGTTGTGAGCTATCCAGGTGATGGCACCGAGCTGGACTGGGAGTACGACGAGGAGCGTGGTCGGTACTATGTTCGATATCCGGATGATCAGTAGTGGAGACTCCTACTAGGATTCGATCCGCCTGTGGTTTATTTATTTCAGTTTGGTATCTTGACATTTGGTTTTGCCCTTAGAGGGTTGTGATATTCTTAATGTATGATGATTGAGACATGTATTGTATTTGTGTGACGTGGCGAGTGTAAGCCAACTATTTATGTTTACAATCCCCTCTTTTACATGAGATGTGCAAAGATTACCAAACTTGAGATCATTCTAGGATGGACTTATGCCTTTAAGTCGTGCCTCGACACGTAGGAGGTATAACTCCATCCTGGGCATTACAAGTTGGTATTCAGAGCCTTCTCCGACCTAGGAGCCCCCACTGTTTGATCGAATCGTTGACGGTCGAGTCTAGGCACACACTGAAAAACATTTTGAGTCCTATATTATATCGGAGAGTAGGATTTCTTTGCTTCTCATCCCCTTTTCCCTCTGGTGAGGACTCCTGACGACTACTCTTGTCTCTCCTATCTTCAAAAATTGCACCAATTTTTTTTTAGGAATCCCGCGAGTATTCTGGGATTGTTTCGATGTTCTTGTGACGAGGATATTGTTCTCGATGCCTCCTGACATTAGGGGTTGTTGAAGTGTCCCGGGGAGTTGAGCTTCGGGGTATTGTCGTCACAAGCATATCACGGCAGTACTAAATACTTAAGACGGCCGACATCGAAAATCTCTCCTATACGGCCAGTGGCAAGATAACCCCGACATCACCCAGTACTGGGGAGGTAGTTCGGTAGTATTGCCATAGCTTGTTATAGTGGATGCTTTTCGAAAGTCCGAGGTACACAGTTTCCGAGAAAGACTGGTTATGTGTTGAAGGATGGATACACCTGGATGTAGGTTTAGAGTTGATTGTGCGGTGCTTCCCGTGTATCCCCAACACCTGATTGCATAACTGGAATCTTTCGGAAATTTATAGGTGGGCTTATCCAGTAGATCGTATGCATTCTTCCAACGAATGCAGGTTAGTGAGTTCGGGGTTCTACATTGAGTGAAGTGGTTTATGACCGATGTTACTATCAGGAGTTGCATCTTAAAGGGTCCTTGGCTATGCTGATCCGGGGATTGCAAAACCTTTTCGTAACGCGTTCATATGCTTTCAGCACAAAGATGTTAGAACGAAGCTCCTTTCTTGTGTTTGTTCCCATCCGTACCTTGTTGTTTTCTTATTTTCATTTTATCTCCTATGTGGCTTCTCGTGAAGATTGATGTTATCATTTAACTGAGAATTTCATTCGTTCCTCTTGTTCGAATGATTTCATTCGTTCTTATTGTTCGAATGATTATTGTGAAGACTTGTTGCAATTCATTCCATTGATTCAGCTTATACCTTTTGTCAATCAATTGCTGATTCGTGGTCATCTCTTTCAGGATGGCTCCGAAAAAGGTTCCCAATGCTAACCCAGAGGGTGAAGAGGTCCCAGATCGTCCTCCTTCCCCTCCTCCTCCGCCTGAGGCTTGGAGAGCGATTATGCAGACTACAGCTCAGAACACCCAGTTGTTGATGCAGATGATGCAGCAGATGCAAGCTAATCAAGCTGATCAGGGTGTTCCAGGGAACCAAGGCAACTTCTTCAACCAGCAGCACCATGCTACTCTCAACCAGTTCTTGGCCAACAATCCTAAAGCTTTCAGTTACTGTGTCGACCCTCTTGATGCTGAAGATTGGTTAACCGACATAAAGAAGCATTTTGAGTGCAGTAACGTGAAGGAAGATGATTATGTGAAGTTTGCAGCCTTCCAACTGAAAGATCAAGCAGCTGATTGGTGGCAGCAGTACAAAGACTCCAGGCCAGGTCAAGTGATCTCTTGGGAGAATTTCTGCAAGGATTTTCGCTCTCATCATATTCCTACAAGTGTCATCGAGGGTATGCGTGAGCAATTCCGCAACCTGAAGCAGGGCTCCATGACAGTCTATCAGTATAATGTCAAGTTCCAAAACCTCGCCCGCTATGCTAAGCAAGACATTCCTGATGCCAAGAGCAAAATCTACCAGTTCCGTGGAGGTCTCAAAGATGAACTTCAACTTGCTCTCACCTTGTTCGAGCCGGATGAATTCGACAAGTTCTATAACATGGCTTTGAAACAAGAAGCAGCTCAGCTTAAGATGGAGGCTTCTAAAAAGAGAATTCGAGATGCCGTTCACTCTTCCTCATCGTCTCAGTTGGCTGCGAAACAACAGAAATTCTGGCTTCCTCCTCCTCCAGTGATTCGAGCTCCCTACAACAACTCCAACAACTCCAACAACAAGAACTCTAGTGGACGTGGTTTCTCCCACCCACCCAACCCGAGCAACTAGTCGAAGTAGCAGTTTCAGTCTCAAGGCTCAAAGTCAAGTGGCTCTCATTTCCGTCCTCTCTCGGAAGTGACTTGCAACAAATGCACTCAGAAAGGTCACTATGCCAACAGATGTCGAATCCGAAGCGTCTTCCTCCTCCTCCACCTGTGAGTTCAGCTATTGTCAGGCATGATCCAAAGGCAGCAAGGGTCAATCTGATGAATGCAGCACAAGCGGAGAATTCTTCTGATGTCATTTTGGGTAACCTTCCAGTTAACTCTTTTCCAGCTAAAGTGTTATTTGATTCGGGTGCTTCATGCTCTTTCATGTCTCAACCATTCACATCCAAGCATAATGTTGACATCCAAAGTCTGCCTCAGAGGTTGCAAGTAATTTCTCCGGGCAAGTGCATGACTTCCAACATTTTTGCTCCGAATGTTTCTATTCGCATGGGAGATTATCGCTTTCTGGCTAAACCGGTGATTCTTGGTAATTCTGACATCGACATCATCCTCGGAATGGATTGGCTTTCTCAGCATGATGCTCACATTGATTGTGCACAGAAGGAAATCAAGATGACTCATCCTGATGAAGATGTGATTATCTTTGCCTCCAGGGATAACACTATCAGGCTTTTCTCTCTCAATGATAAGGGCGAAATTAATGCCATATCTCAAATTCCGGTGGTGAACGAATATCAAGACGTCTTTCCTGAAGAACTACCAGGCATGCCTCCACACCGTCAGGTGGAATTCATTATTGAACTCGAGCCGGGTACTGAGCCAGCATGCCGGCGTCCGTACAAGCTCTCTCCGGATGAATTGAAGGAATTGAAGAAGCAGCTTGATAAGCAGGAGAGTATGGGTCTCATCAGGCCTAGTACGTCTCCTTGGGGCTGTGGTGTCTTATTTGTCAAGAAGAAAGATGGCACGGAGCGTCTCTGTGTTGATTACCGGCCATTGAACAAGAAGACAATTAAGAACAAATATCCGCTCCCCAACATCAACGAACTCTTCGAGCAGCTCAAAGGAGCTAAAGTGTTCTCTAAGCTTGACCTCCGAATGGGCTATCATCAAATTTGCATTCGCGAGGAAGACATTCCCAAGACGGCCTTCAGAACGAGCTACGGTTCATACGAGTATACCGTCATGTCTTTTGGTCTCGCCAATGCTCCTCCTACCTTTTCGAGGATGATGCATTACATCTTCAACCCCTATACTGGTGAGTCTGTGCTTGTGTATCTGGATGATATTCTGGTGTTTTCCAAGAATGAAGAAGATCACGAAAAGCACTTACGTCTGGTTCTTGATCGACTCCGGGAGCATAAATTCTATGCCAAGTTCTCCAAGTGCGAGTTTTGGCTCGATAAGGTTTTGTACCTGGGCCACATCATCTCAGCTGACGGCATTGCGGTTAATCCCGAGAAAGTTGAAGCAATTGTCAACTGGGAAGCTCCTCAGAACGTCAGGCAGCTCCGCAGTTTTCTGGGTCTTGCCAGCTATTGCAGAAGGTTCGTTGAGAACTTCTCCAAGATTGCCAAGCCTCTTTCCAACTTGCTTCAGAAGAATGTCAAATACTTTTGGTCTCCAGAGTGTGAAGTGGCATTCAAAACTCTCAAAGAAAAGCTCGTCTCTGCTCCAGTTCTGACTCTTCCAGATGAATCCAAGCCCTATGAGGTGTTCTGTGATGCTTCTCTTCAAGGTCTTGGTGGTGTGCTTATGCAAGATAAGACAATTGTGGCATACACTTCTCGTCAGCTCAAGCCAAGTGAGAAGAACTATCCCACACATGATCTCGAGCTAGCAGCTGTGGTACATGCTTTGATTACATGGAGACATCTGTTGTTGGGCAGAAAGGTCGACATCTACACCGATCACAAGAGCTTGAAGTACATCTTCACACAGCCGCATCTGAACCTCCGCCAGACTCGTTGGGTTGAAATGATCCAAGAGTATGATCCCAGCATTGAATACACTCTTGGCAAGGTGAATGTGATTGCAGATGCTTTGAGCAGAAAGGCATATTGCAACAGCCTTCTTATCAAGCCGTGCCAGCCTGAGCTTTGTGAAGCATTCAGGAAACTCAACCTCCAAGTTGTTCCGCAGTGTTTTCTTGCAAATCTTCAAATTGCTCCTACCTTGGAAGATCAAGTCCGTGAGGCCCAACTCAGTGATACCATGGTGAAGAAAGTGAAACATGCTATTGCTAAGGGCATTCCGAAATACAAGTGCTTCCGTGTTGATGAGAGAGATACCTTGTTCTTCGAGGACAGACTCATTGTTCCCAAAGGTGATCTCAGGAAGCTCATAATGGAAGAAGCACATGATTCTCTCCTTTCCATTCATCCTGGCAGTTCCAAGATGTACCAAGATCTCAAGCAATCTTACTGGTGGACACGCATGAAAAGGGAGATTGCCCAATTCGTGAATGAATGTGATGTTTGCAGAAGAGTGAAAGCAGAACATCAACGTCCAGCCGGGCTTCTCCAACCTGTTCCTATTCCCGAGTGGAAGTTCGACCACATTGAAATGGACTTCGTCACTGGCTTTCCAAAATCCAAGAAAGGGAATGATGCTATCTTTGTGGTGATTGACAAGCTTACCAAAGTCGCTCACTTTCTTCCAGTCAAAGAATCAATCAATGCAACTCAATTGGCAGAGCTGTACACTTCCAGAATTGTGTCCTTACATGGCATTCCTCAAGTTATATCCTCAGACCGTGGAAGCTTGTTCACATCAAGGTTCTGGGACTCCTTTCAGTCCGCCATGGGCACTAAGATCAGGTTCAGCACTGCTTTTCACCCTCAGACTAGTGGTCAAGTCGAGCGTGTGAATCAGATTCTAGAAGACATGCTCAGAGCCTGTGTCATCTCCTTTGGCATGAAATGGGAAGACAGCCTTCCATTTGCCGAGTTCTCTTACAACAACAGCTTTCAAGCAAGTGCCGGCAAAGCTCCGTTTGAAATCCTCTATGGCAGAAAGTGCCGTACCCCTCTCAACTGGTCTGAAACAGGCGAACGTCAACTTCTTGGCAATGACTTGATCTCAGAAGCCGAAGAAATGTGCAAAGTCATACGTGAGAATCTCAAGGCCGCTCAGTCGCGTCAGAAGAGCTACTATGACGGCAAGCATCGAGATTTGGCATTCAACATTGATGATCATGTCTATCTCCGTGTGTCTCCGATGAAAGGCACCCAAAGATTCGGTATCAAAGGAAAGCTTGCTCCTAGATACGTCGGGCCTTTCAAGATTCTTGGCAAGAGAGGCGATCTAGCCTATCAACTTGAGCTCCCTTCAAACTTCGCCAACGTTCATGATGTGTTCCATGTGTCTCAACTCCGCAAATGCTTCAAGGCACCTGAGCGCATGATTCCGTTTGAAGAAATTGATCTTCAACAAGACATGTCCTACCGAGAGCATCCAGTTGCTATTCTCGAAGAAACCGAACGCAAGACCCGCAACAAGTCCATCAAATTCTTGAAAGTCAAGTGGTCACATCACACCGACCGAGAGGCTACCTGGGAACGAGAAGATCATCTTCGTTCCGAGTACCCTTCCATTTTCCAGTCCTAGATCTCGGGACGAGATCTTTTTGTAGTAGAGGAGAATTTGTAATGCCCCGGATGTAATACTTTCCCTTTTGGGCATATAATATATCTCCGGCTTCATCTATTTCCATTCCGGGTTCTTTGTCTTTCGGGTTTTCGTCGTGTGTTGTGTGAGTGTGTGGCATTCATTCATATCATGTAGACATGTGCATCGCATTGCATTTGTGTTGTCGGTTGCATCCGGTTCCACGAGTTTCTTCCCGTTGTCCGTTTCGCGTTCCGGAGCTCCCTCACGTGTCCGTGACGTCCCGTAGGCCTACTTTGTTGTTTGGGCGTGTAACGTTGCCGGTGTGCCGCGAGGTTGTTGTGTGTGTTGTTGTTTTGTTGTGTGCAACCCGCCTCTCAAATCTCGTCGCGTTTGGACTCCGTTTGCTATCCCAACAGTTATCCGTGTGGGTCCAAAGTGCCTTCACTTTGTGTCTCAGAAACATCCCTCCAGCAGTCCACTACCTTCTCCTAGGCCCATCCTGACTTCCCCCGCGATCGGATCCGTCGGATCGCGATCGGAGGGCTCCTAGCACCCCTAAATCCCCTAACCCTAAAAAAATCTGCTATATATAGACCCCCTAGGTCCATTTTGGGGATCCCTAGCCTCTCCCTAATCTCTCCTCAAATTTTGTGCTCCACCAGATCCCAAAAAAAATCCTCTTGGCTGTCTCTTCTCAGATCCCGAAGGCCAGCAGCCGCAGGCTCCTCTCGCCGGCTCGAGCGAGGCAACCGATCGCCAGGTCAACGCCCTCTGCCTCCGTCGATCGGATCGACCGAGGCCTGTACGCCGCTCTCCTCCGCGACCGCCTCCGACCGCGGCCTCTCCAGCCGGGCGCCTGGGCTCCCTCTCCCGCCAGCGGCCCATCGCCCTCCGCCGGCTGGACCACTTCATCGCCCCGGCCCAGCACCGTTCGACCGCGTCGCCTCCCGCTGACTTCGCCGCACCGCGCCCTCCAGCCCCGCAGGCCACCGCAGCCAGGCCAGCCACCGAGCTGGGCCTCGCCTCACCCCGCGGGCCCAGCCACTTCTTTCCATCGGGCCGCAGCACCATCGGGCCACCGCCTCCACCGCCGCAGCTGCCCTCCAGGCCGACCGGGCCGATCCGCCTCCGCCACCCCCGCGGGCCCGATCTCCCTCCAGCAGGCCGAGCCGCCGCCCGAACTGCTTCCACCGGGCCGGTTTTTTTTTTCAGATCCAAGGTTGATTCCCCCCTCTTTTCATCTAAGTCCCTGTAGTTTTTATTCTGTGATGCATTATTAGAACTGCTCTAACTTCTTGTGTGATTGTCCGTTTCGCGCATATAGCATGTCCAGACGTTCGTGGGATCGTGCACTACGTTTTATCTTTTGTTGTCATGCATGTTAGAGATCATCTAGGTGCTTGTTTTGCTGTTGCAAGAGTGCATCGTGATATAAACTGCTGTTATGTGATGTTTTTATGTCATCTTTGCCATGTGATATCTTTTAGCTCGTTTGTCTGAATGATGCAAATGACATGACCACGTGTTCGTCTTGCCATGCTCTACATGTTGTATGTGCTAGGTAGCATGATAGATTTATTCTTGCCATGTTTATCATCGTTGCAAAGTGCCATGTGGCTGTGATGTTGTTTCACTTGTTATGAAATGCCATCTTGTTGAGCTCGTTGCTATCGTTGTGTTTATCTCCATGAAGCATGCTTGTGTGTTTCGGAATCACCATCATGTGTACTTTGATGAGGTGCTTACCACTTGCCATGTTTAGTTTCGAGGTGACTTAAACATGCTCTTTTAGATGCCATGATGAAATTGCTGTTTTAGGACTTAGTGGTTTTTCACTAAGTCTGAAATCTGTAATGTTCCGATGCCATGTTCGTGTGATGTTCTAGGACAAACCATGTTAGTTTTGGAGTGGATCTTGATTGTTCCTTGTAGTATATATTGTTGGCTTTCCATTCATGTCCTCACATGTCTATTTAAGTGGCTGTAGCATGTTTATCTTTTGCTCCAAAGTTTCAATAAAATTCTGCTGCCATAATTTTATTGTCAAGTTCAATATGTCCAAGCTCATTGCTATTGATCCGTGACTCCTTTGGGGGTGCACCTTTGGACTTAGTTGCTGTAGTATATGTCTAGTTTGTGTTTATGTCTTTTGCCATGTTGTTTGAGTGTTGTAGCTTAATTATTTTGTGCTCCGAAGTTGCTATGTTGCTGTAATTTTCAGCTTTCGCTCATTTCTTGTTTCAGGCATAACTTTTAGCCCGTAACTCCGATTTCAGCGAATCTTATATGAAACTTGATTGATTTTCTGTGTAGATTCATAATATGATATTGTTATCATGTTTTGAGGTGTTTTGCTTGAGTGCTATTTTACGTGCTCCGTGTGCATCCTTAGTGCATCCATCATGCATTCATCTTTTTCGAGTGCGCTTTGCATCTTGTTGATTGGTGCTTGGTGTGATTGTTTTGTTTAGAGCCGGAAGCTGAGACCGAGTACGAGTACGAGCACGAGGTTTCCAACGAGGTTGAGCACGAGGACCCTTCTTACGATCCGAACGACTTCTCTTCAGGCAAGATGACCGAACCCCGATAACATTACTATCTTTGCCTATTGCTAGTAGTTCCGCTCTATAGTTTTGCCTCGATGCCCATGATCTTCTTGTCAGCCTCCCACTTGTAACCATTGCCATGTTTAACCAACCTACCTATGCAAACCGTTGCTTGGCTAAGTACGCTTCGCTCAGCCCTTCTTATAGCATTGCTAGTTGCAGGTGAAGATCGAAGATGCTTGCTTCATGTTGAAGTTTGGTTGGGTTATATCACACTATATAAATGATTAAAATTAAATCATCTATATATTGGCAAGGGTGGAAGGCTAAGACTTTTGCTTGGTGATTTGTTCCACTCATGCCGTTAGGAACCGTATAAACCGGTGTTATGTTCCTTGATTATGCGTTCCTAACACGGTTGGGGTGTACGGGACCCCCTCGATAAACCGCTAAGTGCTAAGTCTTTTCCAGCAAGTCCCAACATTGGTACTATTTTCCTAATAACAAACTAAACTTGCATAGGGAGTAATTAACCCTCTTTCTTAATTCTACAACCCCGGGCCAGTGCTCCACATGAGTGTTGGTCCGAAACGAGCAGACTGCGGGGCCACCTCAAGGAAACTTGAGGTTTAGTAAAAACATGTAGGATGACTCATCCGGTCGTGTCCTGAGACTTAGATACGCGCGGCTACTATCAGGGTGTCGACACGTCGGGAGGATTTGCTGGATTAGCCTTACCTTAGTTCGGTATATCTTGAGCACGGGATTCCGAGAATACTCGGGTCTTCCCACTTTGGAGTTGCGACTCCGCGGATCGTGGGCTTGTAATGGGTCAAGTTGGAACACCCCTGCAGGGTTATGAACTTTCGAAAGTCGTGCCCGCGGTTATGTGGCAGATGGGAGCTTGTTAATATCCGGTTGTAGATAACTTGACACAATGTTTCTAATACACTACCAGCGTGTGTTCCGTGACTGTCAATTTCCGAATAGGGATTCGGGAGTTGAACACGGAGGGGTTATGTTTGTTGAGCTTGTAGCTAGGATCACTTCGTGATCACTTCTCGCCGAGGCTTTCTCTTCTCGCTCTCACTCACGTAAGCTAGTTGCTAGTTGCTGCTGCAGACACTTATTCTTTTCTTCAGTCTTATCCTCTCCCAAGGCTTAAATAGTCTTGTTACCCGGGAACGGGATTGCTGAGTCCTCTGTGGCTCACAGTTACTTCACCACACCAGATGCAGGTCCAGTTGTGAGCTATCCAGGTGATGGCACCGAGCTGGACTAGGAGTACGACGAGGAGCGTAGTCGGTACTATGTTCGATATCCGGATGATCAGTAGTGGAGACTCCTACTAGGATTCGATCCGCGTGTGGTTTATTTATTTCAGTTTGGTATCTTGACATTTGGTTTTGCCCTTAGAGGGTTGTGATATTCTTAATGTATGATGATTGAGACATGTATTGTATTTGTGTGACGTGGCGAGTGTAAGCCAACTATTTATGTTTACAATCCCCTCTTTTACATGAGATGTGCAAAGATTACCAAACTTGAGATCATTCTAGGATGGACTTATGCCTTTAAGTCGTGCCTCGACACGTAGGAGGTATAACTCCATCCTGGGCATTACACCTTATCCTGACAAGAAAGCCTGGCATAAAAAATTGTAAGTATAATTTTCTTGGGGAGCTCATAAATAGGACATTTGAGCATTAGGGACTTCAATCTCCCCCAAGCTTGAGTAATGCTTTCTCCGTCACGAGACCTAAAGTTATAGATATAGTTCCTGTCTCGATGAATTTCATGAAGAGGATAAAACTTGGTATAAAAGAGAGACATAAGCTCTTGCCAATCAAGCAAGTGTGAGTTATCGAGAAGCTTATACCAATCTGAAGCTTTATCTATAAGCGATACGGAGAACAATTTCCTCATGACAAACTCCATTGATACACCTGCAAGCTAATGAACATAGTTGTGACAGATATAGCAAGTGTTCACCGGGATGTCTGTCTCCTGCATAACGATTAGCCAAAACATAATCGATAATACCAGCTGGTATTTTATAGGGCACAATTTCAGTAGGGGGAGGAGCAACCACCACAGATGTGGGGCGTCTTCCCACAAGCAACGATCCAATAGCAAGGTTGTCCATAAGGACAAAGAGCAGCAACAGCAAAATAAAAACAGAAATATAAAAACTTCCTTACCGGCTTCACTTACCAATAGCGCTACACTCCCCGGCAACGGCGCCAGAAAACGGTACTTGATGACCCACAACCGTAAGGGATCTATTGCAGCGTTTTCGATAAGTAAGAGTGTCGAACCCAACGAGGAGCAGAAGGTATTGATAAGTGATTCTGAGCAAGGAATAACTGCTAGCACTGAAAGATAACTTTTTAGGGGTTTTCTTGATATAAGCAACAGGAAAGTAAAAGCGAGCAAAGTAAAAGGCACTGGAGAGTAACAAGTGGCCCAATCCTTTCTGAGGAAAGGAGAGGCCTAGCAACTGAACTTATAAAGGCTAAAGTGTTCTTGAGGACACACGGGAGAGGTAGTCATGTGCTTTCACCATATTCCGTATCGGTACTATGTGATGTGTTGATAAGTGTTGAGTGGGTGGATCTATGCTAGTACACCCTCTAGACTAAGATGAGTGCACTCTTATGATTAAACACCTTGCAAACATCCGCAAATACAAGATAGTATTTAAGGCAAAAGCCTAACCATAGCAATAGGATCGATGATCCATTGTTCCCTTGTGCAAAAACGTGCGAACTGGGGTTCAGGTTTCTGTCACTCCGGCAACCCACGGTAAGCATTCTTTGTACACAATGTATTCCCCTAGGTCCTTAATAAGGCGAAGTGTTGAGTGTTCGACTCACACAACACCACTAGGAAAATAACAACACAACTTAAGTATCAAACAACACATATTACTTCAACATCATATGACTACTAACAACAAGACTTCTCCCATGTCCTCAAGAACTAAAGTAACTACTCACAAGACATAAAAGAGATCATGATCAGTGGAGATAGATGGATGATAAACAATCTGGACACAATGATATTTCTCCAACAAAACTCAATAGCATTCACCACAAAGTAGTAATCAACACCGATAGGGTAGAGAGGATAGATAGTACGGATTACAACACAAGTTGCAATTGTGAGATGAGATTGGATGAAGATGGAGATGGTGCTGATGTTGGGGATGATGTTGATGATGATCTCGATGATGCCCGTGACGATGGTGATGACGATGGCAATGATCTCCCCTTCCGGGAGGTGATCTCCCCGGCGGAATCTGCCCGCCGGAGATGGCTTTTCTTCTCTGTAGGTTTCCTGTGATGGCCTGTCTTAATAGGGATGATAGACTACTCATATCAATAAGGAATTCCTTCTTTTCCGGGAGCCCATTCGGATAGAACCCCAAAGTTAAGCGTGCTTAGCTTGGAGTAGTTTCAGGATGGGTGACCGACCGGGAAGTTGCTCCCGGGTGCGCATGAGTGAGGACAAAGTGCGCAGAAAAGACTAGTATTGATGTGTGGGGCCAGTCTAGATTCCGCCAGGAGTAACGACCACCGGCGGGTGTGTCCGGGGCGTTACAAGTTGGTATCAGAGCCGACCCTCGCGGTTACACGGATGTTTGCTAACAGTTTGCATCCATGTTGTGCATGACGTTTGTGACCCGTCGTGGCACACGGCATGGCACATGTGCTGTCCTGGAAGCACAGACAGTTGTGCCAAGAGGGAACGTTCCTTTGGCCCGACGAGGACGTCGGTTCCTCTGAGTGAGGGTGTATGTGATGGCCTGTCTTAATAGGGATGAAAGACTACTCATAACAATAAGGAATTCCTTCTTTTTCGGGAGCCCATTCGGATAGAACTCCAAAGTTAAACGTGCTCAGCTTGGAGTAGTTTCAGGATGGGTGACCGACCGGGAAGTTGCTCCCGGGTGCGCATGAGTGAGGACAAAGTGAGCAGAAAAGACTAGTATTGATGTGTGGGGCCAGTCTAGATTCCGCCAGGAGTAACGACCACTGGCGGGTGTGTCCGGGGCGTTACATTTCCGCCATGGAGCGGCGGCGGAACTCCGTAAACTCTTCCCCTTTTAGGGTTTCTGGATGACGAGGAGTATATAGGCCAGAGGGGGGAGCCTGGAGTGGGCCAGGGGCTCCAGGCGCCCTCCCGGCGCGGCCAGGGTGGGGGCCGCGCCAGGTGGCCGCCTGGGCACCCTGTGGCCCCCCTCTGGTTGCTCTTTTGCGTATCTTTGTGATCCTTCTGGAAAATACCCTCCGTCGATTTTCAGGTAATTTGGAGGTATTCTTATTCAGCAACTCAGCGTCCACTTTTTACCGCTGAATCCTGCGTCTGCTGCTTCGGCACCGGAAAGTTGCAAACTGTGTAAAATAGGCCAAAACAACATAAGAACATCATCGTAATGTGAAATATATCAATGAATAAAAATGAATTACGATATAAAATAGTGATGCCTTTTGGACGTATCACATATATCTCTACAACCCTAGCCTCACCGAACCTTAAGTGTGTAGACCCTACGGGTTCGGGAGACACGCAGACATGACCGAGACGACTCTCCGGTCAATAACCAACAGCGGGATCTGGATACCCATGTTTGTGTTCTACTCGTGCAAGATGCTACGCAAAGACCTAGCTCAGATGCCACTGTTGGGGAACGTAGCAGAATTCAAAAAAAATCCTACGCTTCACCAAGATCAATCTAAGGAGTCATCTAGCAACGAGCATAAAGGAGTGCATCTACATACCCTTTGTAGATCGCGCGCGGAAGCGTTCGAAGGAAAGTGGATGATGGAGTCGTACTCGTCGTGATCCTTGTCACCAATGATCCCAGCGCCGAACGGACGGCACCTCCGCGTTCAACACACGTACAATACAGCGACGTCTCCTCCTTCTTGATCCAGCAAGGGGGGAGGAGAGATTGACGGAGATCCAGCAGCACGACGGCGTGGTGGTGGATGCAACGGGAAAAGCTGCAGGGCTTCGCCGAGACCCTGCGGGAGGAGTTGGAGGTGTAACAGGGGGGAGAGGCGCCAGGGGCTGAGGTGCAGCTGCCCTCTCTCCTCCCACTATATATAGGGGGCCAGGGGGGTGCTGGCCCTAGGAGATCCAATCTCCTAGGGGGGCGGCGGCCAGGGGGGTTTCTTACCCCCCCAAGCCAAAGGGGGCGCCCCCACCCCTAGGGTTTTAACCCTAGGCGCATGGGGGGAGCCCATGAGGGGTGCACCAGCCCACTAGGGGCTGGTCCCCCTTCCCCTTCGGCCCACGGGGCCCTCCGGGATGGGTAGCCCCACCCGGTGGACCCCTCGGACCATTCCGGTGGTCCCGGTACACTACCGGTGACCCCCGGAACGCTCCCGGTGGCCGAAACTGGATTTCCTATATATAATTCTTTACCTCCGGAACATTCCGGAACTCCTCGTGACGTCCGGGATCTCATCCGGGACTCCGAACAACATTTGGATTTCCGTGTGCATATATCTCTACAACCCTAGCGTCACCGAACCTTAAGTGTGTAGACCCTACGGGTTCGGAAGACACGCAGACATGACCAAGACGACTCTCCGGTCGATAACCAACAGTGGGATCTGGATACCCATGTTGGTTCCCACGTGTTCCTCGATGATCTCATCGGATGAACCACTGTGTCAAGGATTCACTTAATCCCGTATGTAATTCCCTTTGTCCATCGGTACGGTACTTGCCCGAGATTCGATCGTCGGTATACCGATACCTTGTTCAATCTCGTCATGGCAAGTCTCTTTACTCGTTCCGTAATGCATCATCCCGTGACCAACTCCTTAGTCACTTTGATCTCATTATGATGATGTCTTACCGAGTGGGCCCAAAGATACCTCTCCGTCATACGGAGTGACAAATCCCAGTCTCGGTTCGTGCCAACCCAACAGACACTTTCGGAGATACCCGTTGCGTACCTTTATAGTCACCCAGTTACGTTGTGACGTTTGGCACACCCAAAGTATTCCTACGGTATCCGGGAGTTGCACAACCTCATGGTCCAGGGAACAGATACTTGACACTGGAAAAGCTAAAGCATTACGAACTACACGATCTTATGCCAGGCTTAGTATTGGGTCTTGTCCATCACATCATTCTCCTAATGATGTGATCCCGTTATCAATGCCATCCAATGTCCATGATCAGGAAACCATGACCATCCGTTGATCAACGAGCTAGTAACTAGAGGCTTGCCAGGGACACGTTGTGGTCTATGTATTCACACATGTATCGATGTTACCGTACAATACAATTCAAGC
This sequence comes from Secale cereale, assembly GCA_902687465.1. NCBI lineage: Eukaryota > Viridiplantae > Streptophyta > Magnoliopsida > Poales > Poaceae > Secale > Secale cereale. The sequence goes on from LR738710.1 coordinate 241,843,404, forward strand.
ATGAATAACAGACAATTATCATGAACAAGGAAATATAATAATAATCCTTTTATTATTGCCTCTAGGGCATATTTCCAACATACCGTTCCAGTTTAACTCATAATTTTAACGCAAGGAAGCGCATCACTCATCTTGGCGATGATGTGCGAAAGAAATTGAAAGCCGCATACACTCTGGCGGAGCAGCTATATTCCGGTGCTCAGAGGGCTATCGGTACTATCTCGCACAACAAAACGGCTCCTACCACCATCCAGGGTACCTTGGAGAAGTTGTCCATTCTGCCTGCCCGCCTCGTAGAGGTGAAGAAGTCGTCTGCAAGAGCAGGTGCCCTGATGGCTTTGACTCGAGCGAAGGCTTGGGTTCCTGACTTTGATCCGACGGATGCGATGAACGGCTACCCAAGCATGAAGGAAGACGGATCAGCCTTTTCCAGTGATGACTTACGCGCCATAACCAAGGATATGCGGCCTCTGGCTAGCAAGCTTGCTGACGAGGCTGATCTGTCTAGATATCATCTGGGATATGATGCGGAGAACGTGCGGGCGGAGCGTCCAGCTTATGATATCGAAATTTTATTCCGCCCGTCCGTAAGCACACTTTTGCTCCTGACATTGATATGTCAGACCTCATAACTGACGAAGTTTATTTCCGAGCGCTGGGCAAGATTGGCTGGACCACTATTGACTTCCAGCAGCTGGAAGAAACTACCGAAGAACTGGAGCAAGCTGACGCGGAATCTTAAACCAGCGCAGGTTTAACTTTATGTCTCAGTATTTTGAGAAAAACTGATATTATTTTGGGCCATCGAGCGCCTTGTAATAGGATAACTGAGATACTCTGTGTTTGTCCCATACTATATTTTGTGAAATTGCTTCAATTGGCAACTTCTTAAATATATCCTTATTTCAATACTTTTGACGGTTTATTCTACCTGTTTCTGCATAAAACAATGTTGAAAAATGTCCTGGCGCTTTATCGCCGGACGGGACATAATGCCCAAACACATGGTCTAAGTTTTGAACTTGAACTGTGTATAAAATATATATAAATATCATACCTATGATTAAGTGTATTATAATGAACCTTAATCCGGTAGGAAGAGATAATGATCCAAGGTGCAAGTGCTGATCACTCCCTTGATTGTCTGTCGGTTCATCATGGAAACCGAACCGGGTTACGATGAACTCCGGTTTAGCTGTAGCCAGTATTGGTGTTTGTAACCCAGACTAGAACTTTGTAAACGCGTATGTAGTGGCAACTTATAGTCATCCACTCCCTGAATCGATGGACTTGGTTAAAAACCAATGACCTTGAATATAAAGATTTGAGAAAACATAATAAATGAAAAATACATTTTTGGGCAAATAAGACCATGTAGTCGAGGCTTTTTACGAGCTGCCAGGCTCCAACTGCCAGGCTACTGTCATTAACCATTTTGCAAAGCCTGTTAAGACGGTCCTCAATCCTTAACCAAATCATCAATGTTGAATGCTATCAAGTTCAAAAATTTGTAAAGATTGACTTGTGTAATCACTTGATGATCGTCAATTTAACGTTGCCAAGTTCAAGGTCTGTAAAGATTGACTTGTGTATACGTTCGACAGGTCGTACCAGGTTTACCTGGACGGAGTGACTTACTTGATGCAGGCAGGCTAATCTGGGGTTTTAGGTGCATACACAAAGCTTCCAAGCCGTGTTTACTACAAGGGTTGTCAACTCGTTGATGTCTTGCATCAGGAGCCCCCCAGGTAGCATTTGAGCATTGCTCGTCGGGGCCTATGTTTGAGTTGTGCTAGGCATCAAAACTCTCTTTTGCCCCTCATCATCATGTGGAAATTGCCAAAGCAACCAGAGCTATGCTCTTATGATGGCCTGGATGCGGTCGCCGGTTTAAGAGGCCATGGGAATTCCCTTGCGCACAGAGGCCCCCATGTGACAAACTCTTACGAAAAAAAGGTGGCCGATACCCCATTTTATCGGGGGCGCCGGTTTATTATATTGATCATAATATATACATTATAAAGATATGTACATAAAGCGGAGCATATGGCTCAGGCATAGTAAGGTCAAAGAAGAGCGATGTTCCACAGCCGTCTGGTCTCCTCCTGTGCCGTAAGTGAGTCCTTATGTTCTCGGATGTCGACGAGGTAGTATGATCTGTTGTGCAGGTTCTTGCTGACCACAAAGGGTCCTTCCCAAGGTGGGGATAACTTGTGCATGTCTGTCTGGTCTTGGATGAGCCGGAGCACCAGATCTCCTTCTTGAAACGTTCTGGTTTTAACCCGACGACTGTGGTACCGGCGCAGATCTTGCTGATAAATCGCTGATCGAGCTGCTGTTGTGTCCCATTCTTCATCCAGCTGGTCCAATGCATCTTGCCTTGCTTTTTTGTTATCCGCTTCAACGTAAGCCACCACCCGCGGCGAGTCATGATGGATATCACTAGGGAGGATCGCTTCAGCTCCATATACCATGAAGAAAGGCGTGAACCCTGTGGATCTGTTAGGTGTAGTGTTGATGCTCCATAGTACAGAAGGTAACTCCTCCACCCAACAACCCTGTGTCCGCTGCAAAGGAACCATAAGCCGGGGTTTAATGCCTCTCAAGATCTCTTGATTGGCTCTTTCAGCTTGGCCATTAGACTGAGGGTGAGCCACTGATGATACATCAAGACGGATGTGCTCTCGTTGACAGAACTCCTCCATAGCCCCTTGGATAGATTGGTACCATTATCAGTTATAATGTTGTGTGGTGATACGTCCAAAACGTATCTATAATTTCTGCTTGCTCCATGCCTCTTTTGGGTGATATTGCTATGATATTTATACACTTCCATACACTTTTGATCATATTTGGACTAACCTATTAACTCAGTGCACCCCAGTGCCAGTTTCTATTTTCGGCTGTTTTTGTATTTCAGGTTTTCACGTTGCGAGAACTGCCAGGAAAAATCCAGAAAAATTATATAAAAAATCAGCGTTCCAGAAGCTACCTTGCGCCCGAAGTACAGCCGGGGGGGCCACCAGGGCTCCAGGCGCCCTGGCGGCGCCCCCCCCCCCCCCCCCGGGCCGCGCCGGGGGGGCGCCTGGGCCCCCCGAGGCTCCGCTGATGCCCCCCTTTGGCATATATTTAAAGCGTCTCCCGAAACCCTCGAGACGGGAACTTTCTTACGCGATCTCATCTCTGCTCCGCCGCCGCCGCCGCTTCCAAGATCGGGAGCACCAGGAGAACTCTTCCCGGCACCCTGCCGGAGGGGAGGATCACCACCGGGAGCTTCTCCACCACCATGCACGCCTCCCGGATGAGTTGTGAGTAGTCTCCCTTGGACCATGGGTCCATGACCAGTAGCTATGTGATGTTCTCCTCCCGTTCTTGTGCTTCACTAATTAGTCCTCGTGAGCTGCCCTACATGATCGAGGCACATATGTAATCCTTATGTTGTTGCTATGATGAGTTTGCTGGGATCCGATGGATTATGAGATTATGTTCAGATTGTGTTTGAGTAATATATTTGATTTACCTCTTTTATATTTATGTTTGTAAGTAATTCTTGAATGTTCTCCGTTGTTATTTATTGCTTTGGCCAAGTAATAGGTAGTGACTCCAAGAGGGAACGTTATGCTTGATTGTGGGTTCATGCCCCTCGATGACTAGCTTGAGTGACAGAAACATGAGTCTAGGGGATGTGCTGTTGCCACAAGGGGGAAAACAACGGTGCTTGTGCCCGCGGGTGCAAGGATTGTTTACTTTACGCAAAGTTCTTTTAATGCAGTTGTCGGTTGCTTTGAGTTTACACTATGGGTGGGACTCGCAACTTAATACCAGCGAGATGTTCTGGATAGATATCTCAAGGTGGATGATTAGTAGTAGATATTGATGGATTTCGGTCTACTTACCTTGGCGTACCGCCCATGCTTTGAACCTCTACCTTTCTTGCAACTTAGTCAACATTGGTCCTGTCAATTGCCCAGCTGTAATTCGTTTACCTCACATAGCTGTTTTATCGTCTTTTGGGAGAGAGACATCACTAGTGAACATCATGAGACTCCGGTCCATATTACCATCATTGATCACATCCGCTAGTTACTTTTCCGCATTTTACTTACTATCGCAATTATATCTATCACTACTATCACTTGTGTTTGATCCTTTGTAAACTACAAGGCCGGAGGGATTGACAACCTCTCTGTACTCGTTGGGAGCAAAGTTATTTGTATCTGTGTGCAGGTCCACGTTGATTGCTAATATCTGGCGTCGTTAGCAGTTGACACCTTCTTGTTGAAACTGGGAGTCTCAGGGAAATCGATCCTTGGTATTGCCAAGGGAAATCTTCTGCTACACTGCATCTCTAACCTTCCACTTGGGGTAGCCAACGAGGGGCGAGAAGCCTAGCAAAGCAATTTCTGGCGCCGTTGCCGGGGACTCCACTCTTCAGGATAGGGGAGTTGCACGCTATCTTTTACCTTTGCTTTTAGTCTTGTTAGTTTACCTTTCAGTTTTTGCTTTAGTATCCTTTATCAAAAATTACAAAAAAAATTATTTTGCTTTTCTGTTAGTAGTCCTTTCTGTTTAGCCAAACATGTTAGGATTTGGTGCTTTGAGGGAATCAGAAGTTCTAGATTTCCATCAAAGGGATGGAGAAAATATGAAGAAGGCATGGGACAGAATTTCTGATGCACATAGGAGAATTATGCCTTGGATACCTATAAAAATTGTGCTTAGAAATTTTTACCATGGTCTTTTAAAATGGTGTAAACACTCTCTTGATATTATAGCCGAGGGAGATTTCCTAGAGTGTGATGAAGCTAGAGCCCTTGAAATTATACATGGTCTATCTAGTTACTTTGTTTATGATCATAACTTTGATATTGTCATAGATAGACTTTCTACTATTGAAAAGAGAATGGATGCTCTAGACTTAACGAAGGTAGAGAAACCTAAACCCAATAAGAAAGACATTTTGGAAATAGATAATGATTGGGAGCCTTTTGTTAGGATTAGCATCTCTAATCAAGACTTCCTTGCTTATTGTGATATTGGATCTATGGTTTCTACTATGCCAAAAATTGTTCATGATTCTTTAAAATTTAACATGGATAGATTACCATCTTATCATGAACACACTAATGGAGATATTTATGAAATCCAGGGAAGAATAAAAGACGTGCCAGTTAAATTCCTTAAAGGGATTGCAATGATTGATTTCTTCATCATGGAGCCAAACCAAGGAAATATAGTGCTTGGAAGGGACTTCCTCCGAGCAGTCAAAGGCTTCATTGATATAGGTAAGGGACAAATACGCTTGCGCGGAAAGGCAAAAGGTGTGTACCCCTTTCCTAGAAGGAACAAGAGTGAACTTGTTGAGGAACCATTTGAAGCGAATTATAGCTCCGATTATTATGATGGTTATTGATTCCTCTATGCATTAGGCCTAGCTTAAAGGCATAAAAGAAAGCGCTTTTGGGAGGCAGCCCAATGAATAAATTTTATTTTGCTTTTGTTGTGTCTTGATGTTGTTTACTACTGTAGCATCATCATTGTATCTTTGCTTTTCAATTTTGTGCCAAGTATAGCCTCTGATTGCTAGAAAGTTCAAAAGTTGTGAGGTGCTGTCCAGGAAACAGATTCTGTCCTTGGATAGAAAAATTCGTATAAAATCACCAGATCATCTTTTTGGTCTGAATTTTTTCGACAGCGTGCTCTATATAATTTTCTTTCGTGCTTCTGTTCTGAGTTTTTTTATTAGAGTTGCAGAAGTGCCCCGAACAAATCATTTACTACCTGCTGTTCTGTTTTTCACAGATGCTGTCCTGTTTTGCCTTTCCTTCATTTTGCAAACCTAGAGCTTGCTTTTTCTTTGCAAAAACCTTTTGGAAATCTTGAGAAACAGTAGAACTTCAAGAATATCTTTATTTACAGCAAGGTACAATTATTTTATTATGGGTACTAACCTCGCTAATCAGATTATGATGAGTTAATTATGAAGGGAGTTTTCAAGTGTGCGAGGGAAGATGATAAAAAGATTCAGGAGTGTCAAGCGCTCAAGCTTGGGGATGCCCCCGTGCACCCCCAAGAAATATTCAAGGAGACTCAAGCGTCTAAGCTTGGGGATGCCCCCGTGCATCCCCTTCTCCATCAACATTATCAGTTCGTCTTTCGTTCCACTATATTTTAATCACTTCATGTGTTATGTGCTATGCTTGGAGCGTCTTGTTTTTAGTTTTCTTTAGCTTTTCATAACGAGTCGGAACTCAGCTTTCTTTATGTGGGAGAGAAACACGCTCCACTTCTACCTAGAACATAACATAGAATTTTCATGTCTATCTATGCTGTGTGTGTTCTTTGTCTTTTAATAGCTACTATCATGTTCAGCTCTCAATTTTTGTGCTTATCTTTTTAAAGAGCTTTTGTTTAGTTGGTTGCTTGAATTCTCTCTAGTTATCATGCTCACCTTATTAAGAGAGTTTGCTTCCGTTGCATTGGTTGATATGTCTATGATAAAGATGCTACGTGCATAATGGCGCTTAGTAGTTCATGTTTTCTTATGGTTAGTCTCAAATAGCTGGGGGATTCCCAATGTGTTATTGGAGTACCAACATGATTTGTTTGCCTATGATGTGGTATGGTTTAGTAATATCTTCCTTCGAGAATTTACTTTGATTGACTTGGCGTATGCTCACGCATATTTAAGACTGTAAAGAAAGTCTGTCAAGCCTTGATGATCTTTTGTTTCTGAGTAGCGATATAACTTCCATGCCTGATTCAATGTTGCTTTGTCGCTCTGCATGATTATGACCGTCATTGCTCTCTTAGTTGGTCGCTCCCAGTCTTTTGCTAACCTTCGCCTGTACTAAGCGGACTGACTGCTTGTGCATCCACATTCCTTTATACCAGTTATGCCATATGAGTCCACCATACCTTCCTACATGGTATTTACCTGCCATTCCTAACGGAGACTTGCATGTGCCATGTGGGGACCCCGACTCATAAGTCGTGATCACCGAATGCACGTGTACAGTGATCCCAGAGATCAATGCTCACTGAACACACAGAAGCTGAATAACAAGAGTCTTACATCCATACATTCCGTATTACACAAATAGGACCATTATGGTCAAGCCTTGAGTATATCATCGCAGCGGAAATCTTCAATGACAACATGGACCCATGCCATCTGCCTTAACCCTACAGGCATTCTGACTGGGAAGCGTCCTAGCTCAAGGGCTCGTCACCAAGAGATCTTCATCATAACCTGTTCTCTCATGCCTGGCCAATAAAATAACCAGTGGCAAGCCAATGAGTACTTTGAATGTACTCGCAAGCAACCCAAGTGTGATAACAGAATAATTATGCAAGGCTCTACTGCTAGGTTGGCAGTTTTGCGGAAAGCTAGTTTTTCATATGCAAGTATGATCAGCATGTAACATGGATATGCATGTGTCTGTAACAAGTATCAGGAGGTCACAGACGTCAATATCGAGAAAGAGTTGTAATCAACTCATGTTCAAGCTCATTGAGACTTTCTCACAATCACATCAACAATATCTCTGAATCGTGTTGTTTCCCAAAAACTTATGGACATAGTCTAAGTAGCACCACCCAACTGTCCTTGACCGCGGACACGGCTATTCGAATAGTTTGACACTCTGCAGAGGTTGCACATTTTACCCACTAGATCTGGGGAACTTCCGTGTCATCCACGACCCGCGATACCTCAAGTACCCGGGGTAAGCACCCGATCACTATCTTTCCCTAGACGACACTAACATAGAGTCCACTCGATTGGTAGTAACCCCCGTGCCCACATTTCACATCTCAAGGTTTGTGGAGACTCGCTCCGTATTCATCACATATCACAAGCACGGGGTACCAACGGTGTGTCCGGTGCCCTGTAAAGACAGTCATGGCCGCCTATCCAAGCGCGACCCCGCCCCAAGAGTGACCTCATGTCACTCCCGTCACTAGTAATGCGGGCACCATGCTAGTATCGACCTAGGTAATCAATATTGCCCTTTCCCATATAAGGGTAGAGTGGTTGCGCATGTTTGGTTGGGACGGTAGTCACACATAAATCTAATCCATCTCTGTAAACAACACTTCCGTCAAGCCTCGGCACACTACTTCTTCACCAAGTAGTGCCCTAGCTCCTCATCAACTCCCAGGGGCATTAGTGGCACCCACTGGGTCATTTGCAAGTATGTCAGACCACACTTGTTTCACTCAATGCATAACCCCGACCCATTTGCGTAGCCAACTACTATAGCATACATCTATCAATTCCCACCCACATAACCCTCATAGGAAGGTAGGGTCATGTTTGATGCAAGTTTCAGCAGTAAAGTAACAGGGGTAGCAACCAAAGTGGCTTCCACCTCAACATGATTCCGATGCATTGAATAATAAGGTGCTATGAGACATGCATAAAACGGTTTCTTGAACATGGTCAAAGGGCTGCTTGCCTTATTCTTCCGAGTCTTTAAACCTTCTGGTCCATCTCCGAATACTCCGTTTATTTTGTCAACTAGCGATGGAAGCAATCATAATAAGCAACACAATCAAAGCAAAAATAAAAGTGCTCTAAAAATAGAAGTTGGACTTTTCTAGGATACCTCTGTTCATATTAGAAATGACCAAGGTGGTTTCATAGGCATTGGATCAATGGGTGATTTGGAACATTCCAATATGATGGAATCAAGGGGTTTATGGATTTGAAAGAAGTATACAGAAATATTTCCTTGAATGATGAGCAAAGGCACCCATCATCAAGTCATGATTTTAGAAGCATCTAGGAGTTGGTTTCACTGGATTTGGATTTGAAATGAATTTCCTAGGATTTTGCAAAGCTGATAATTATGAAGAAATGGCTCAATATTTGGTGGGGTACAGAAAGTATTAATAAAAATGTTCCAAAACTAAGTTTGGACATGACAAGCATCTAGGAATTTGAATCACTGCATTTGGATCAAAAATGAGCTCTCTGTGATTTTCTAAAGTTCATCACAGAAAATGGAATATGGGCATTTGATAAATATTTGTGAAAGAAATGTATCTGGAATAATGTGCATGATGCACCATGTGGTAGAGAATGAATTTAGAGACTACCAGAAATTTGAATCATGCCATTTGGAGTTCATTTGAATATTTGGGAGATTTTTGAAGTTTACTGGAAACAGAAAATAAAAGGAAAAGGGGGTTATACCCTTTACTGCGCGCCGGCGAGGGATAGATGATGGGCCGGCCCAGCTGCACGGCCGTGCGGGCGGAGGTGGTGACGCCGAAGGCATCATCTCCGGAGGGCGTTTTCGCCTGGGAAACGCGGCTCGCGCCTGGCCCATCTCCACTTAAGCTGTTGGGCCCGCCGGCCGGGTTGCTGACAGGCGGGGGCCCCTCGCCAACTGGCGGGACGGTCGTCCCCTACCTCACGCCTGAGGCAGAGGAACGACGGGGAGGTCCGGCCGGGCGGCGTTGGCGCCCGCCCCGACGGCTCCAGCTACCAGCGACGGCCCCCAACGCGCCGGAGGATGCAGGAAGGAGCGGCGATCCCGCACATGCGCTCAGCACCCGCGGAGAAGCTTGGGTCACAGAGGACTTTGGCGGCGGCCGGCGGCGAGATTTTGGCCGCGGTGGTGGATAGGGGGTGCGGGAGAGAGAGAGTGGGTCCAGGAGGATCAGGAGAGGGAGAGGAGGCCATCGGAGCCGCGAGGGGGCTCGGGGCGGCCTATAAATAGGTGAGCGTCGGTCCACCGAAGACGCGTGCGCCGGCGAGGCCCTTGCTGTCGTTGCAAGCCACGGGGGCACCAGAGGGCATGTCCAGGGCGTTCGTGGGGCTGGTCCACGCTTAGAGGAAGAGAGAGGAGGAGCGGGGAGGCGCCAGAGGGGTCGCACGTGCGAGCTTTCTCACTGGAGCTCGGGGTCGGCCGGTGCGCGTGCGGGCAGGGGTGAGAGAGGGGGAGAGAGGAGGGGGCCGACCACCCAGCGTGTTGCGGACGTCGAGGCCGCCTCGGGGGACACGAGGGGGGGCCCAAGGCTGTCGGACGCCCCTGATTGGAGGTGGCTACAGTGCTCCAGAGCACTGTAGCACGCTCCAGAGCGTGCTTTTGGCTGCCATTGGCATGGCCTGTCATCCAGGGCGTGTCCAACGGTGTCCAGAGTGTAGAGGAAGTAGTAAAGAATTGGCCTATGGCCTTGGATGCTCCAGGGAACCACTGGGATGAGGAGGGAGGTGAGGAAGAGGGTGAAATCTGCTGTCTAGAAGAGTGAATTGGTGTTTTACCCTCCTCCAATAATTGAGCTGAGGCCATAGAGAGTTACTGGGGGGTAGAGGATGATCAGGAGAAGCTGTGGTAGAAATTTGAAGTAAAGGGAAAAAGTAAAAGAGGTTCAAACACTGGTTTTGGTAAATTGACAGAAGGTGTTTGATCAGGTTTTGGGCAGGCAAATGACCTCCACTTGGCATGGGACTTAACAGGATCAAATGTCACATATAATTAGGCCCCTACACCAAATTTGAGCTCATTTGGGCAAAGTGGCCAATGTAACTTTGGTGAACCCTAGAAATCAACAGAAATGGTTTCACCATGTTTAAGTTAAGCAAATCATCTCCCCTTGATGCACCACTTGGTTTAGCATCATCATTTGGGGTTATGATCATGCCCACAAAGTTTGAGGCTCTAGATAAAAAGTTGACAATGTAAAGTTGTTCAAATTTGAATTTGAACAGAAGTGGTTTTGGGGTGATCTGATCAAGTTGCTCTATTCCAAATCTTGTGCCATTTGGTCTAGATGCCTTATTAGGCCATTCTAGCATGTGCACCAAATTTGAGATCATTTGGACAAGTTGGGCAATGTAGAGTTGCTCAAACTTCAAATATGGACAGAATGGTTTTGAGGGGATTAGAGGATGTTTCCTTGATCTTCAAGGCATGAGGCTTTGCAAGATCATCAAATATGTCATATATGACATGATAGAATTTCCCTGGAATTTTTAGAGAATATTTCCTTTGTAAATATTTCAAAAGCTTGAAATATCCAGAAAGGGTTTTGGAAGGATTTGCCCAATATTTTGAACATGACCATGTGCTGAAACTCTTATATATGGACAATATATGTCCTATGAGTCTCCCTGAATTTTGGCAAATATTTTTGAAACGATTAAATAATTTTTCCCTATTAAAGACCATTTCTGGCCTTAAGAAAAAGCTTTTAAATAAAATATAACAATAGCTCTTAAAATTATACTTTTGTGGTTTCTGGGAGTCCTATACCTAATAGGATTCAAATAAACTTTTTGAAAGATTTTTCAGACCCTAAATAAGGTACATGCGGTGCAAACCTCAATTCAGGGGTTTTTGGAAAACTAATTTTAGAAAATACCATTTGGCCAAAATATTTTTATAAGAAAATTCTATACTGGTCTATACACATGGCATGATCATTGGGAAAAGGTTTTGAGTCAAGGAGATGTAGTATAAGAGTTGGAGGATTTATTTGATTTTTAGAGCACTAGCAAACAGCAGACAAAAGTCAAATCAAGCAAAGTCAAAAACACTCAAAAGTTTTTGCAAATCCACATTTTTAACATGGAAATAAGCTTAAGCAATGTGACATGAAAATCAGGGTGTGACAGACCTACCCCCCTTACAAGAATCTCGTCCCCGAGATTCCCAGACTAGGCGTGGAAAGGAATACGGAGTCTTGGATACGGTGTAGTCTTCACTTTTCCTTGTTGGTTCTGCTTCCGAGCGGTGCTCCTTGGAAACCTGAAGTCCTTGATGGTACGGCTTCTCGCTTGATGCCTTCCTTGATGGAGGTTGCTGAGGGGTCTCTAGCATAGGTTAGGTTGGGTTAGCTGTCAAAAGCTCGGTGATCGATGTCCTTGCGGGTATCGGGCTAGCTAGGAGGTAAGAAGTACTTCCAGAGTGGGGACTCGTGGAAGATTTGGTGCACGGAGAGTATCTCAGGTGGTAGATCTAACTGGGGAGCCGTCTACCACATGACTTGCAGTGATCTCAAAGGGTCCAATGAACCTTGGTGCAAGCTTCCCCTTGACGTGGAAACGCTTGGTTTCCTTCAGAGGAGTTACCCGCAGGTTCACACGGTCCCCGTCATGGAAACTCATGTCCCGACGGTGAGTGTCAGCATAGCTCTTTTGCCTTGACTTGGCTGCCTTCAAACGCTCTCTGACTAGTTGGACTGGCTCTGCTACTGCGCGGAGAATATCCGGTCTAAAGACTAGCCCTTCTCCAGTCTCTGGCCAGTTGAGGGGCGTGCGACACCTCCGTCCGTACAACACCTCAAATGGTGCCATCTGAAGGCTCGACTGGTAACTGTTGTTATAGGAGAACTCGGCAAAAGGGAGACAATCCTCCCACTTGGCTCCATATGCCAAGACACAGGCTCGGAGTATGTCTTCGAGAATCTGATTGACTCGTTCTGTATGACCTCCGGTCTGTGAGTGGAAAGCCTTGCTGAAAGATGCCTTGGTTCCCAAGGCTTCTTGGAACTTCTTCCAGAACCTTGAGGTGAATTGGGTTCCTCGATCTGACACAATCTCCTGGGAATACCGTGAAGACTTACGATTTGGTCGATGTAGAGAGCTGCCAGCCGGTTGCCATCATAAGTGGTCTTGACAGGAATGAAATGGGCCACCTTGGTCAAATGATCGACTATGACCCATATAGAGTCATGTCCTCTATTCGACCTTGGTAATCCAGTGATGAAGTCCATTCCGATTTTATCCCACTTCCACTCAGGAACCATGAGTGGTTGAAGCAATCCAGCGGGTCGCTGATGTTTAGCCTTGACCCTTTGGCACACATCACACTTTGCAACATAGGTTGCAATCTCTCTTTCATCCTATGCCACCAGAATCGTGCCTTCAAGTCTTGATACATCTTGGTGTGAGCGTTCCTTTGGAAGGAGTGGTTTGCAGATACGCCCGGTCTTCGACGCGGAAGTTTACTTCTTGATGACGATGGTCGGTGTAGATCTTCCTTCTTGACAGGGCGGTCTTCAAATGTCTTCCATCCAGCTGTCCGTCTCTTCTTTGTCTTCGGGCAGACAAGTAGGCCATCAAATAATGATGTTACCTAACTTGTCCAATCACTCCGTGAGGTCTATGGGGTACGCCAGGTAGGCTGGGGTATTGGTGGTGGTCTTGGTTGAGTATTTGCAGAGGCCTTCCTGACTTAGAGCGAAGGCCCGTGGTCAGAATCTGACCAGGTTGTGGCTCGGTGGGGCTTAAGGGTTTCAAGGATTCTAGTGAGTGAGTGAACTTATATCATCTTATCCTTAAGCACAGTTTCTGAGATGCCAATAGCTCTATCTAGTACTCCGAACGGAAAAGCGGCCTCTCGCATAGACCAACTTCAATCACCACTCATGCCATACTTATCCTCATGACTCTCAAGAGACGGTCTAACAAAACTATACTGTCTATGATCCCCAAATCTATATGTATGCCTACCTCTAAAAATCCAAAGGTAGATCATACATGCTGCTGAGCTTAAATTAAACTCCACAATCCAAGCACTCATCCTAATTTTGCAAGGCTCACGATAATGCATCACCAATCTAAGGAAACACGTCATATGCCACTCCAAGATTTTGTTTCCTTCCTATAGATCAACTCCAATAGCCCGGTAATTCCATCAATCACCACATAATCCAACAATTCTACAAATCCGATGTCTACGGTATTTTGCAAGATCTCGAGTCCCTATGATATCCAAATATTGGGGAGGACTTGCATTATGACAGTATGTCCACCAAATTCACATCATCCGGGTCAAGTAAACTCCAAGATCACGATTATATAGATCCCTAAATCAACTCCGACAAATAATCCAATCTCCTAGGTTATTGTCCACCGAGAAGCATGATATCATAATCAGGATCATAGGCCTAAATCCAATCTTACTCCGAACCATGCAGATATATCCAGCATCTATACCAACCAGAATCACCTACATAAATCCAAATCTCGTGGCCAACGGGTACTTCCACATGCTTCCCCAAAGTCATGATCTCACCAATATGAAAATCTCACAATCCATCAAGGCTCAGATAGTTCCTCGAAGTCACTGATATAAAGCCACCAAATCATCCGTCCAATACCCTCGAACTGGTCTATCTACGGCATCGTCAGTTCTCGTGCTATATTAGGATGAAAATGTGCTTGTTCACCGTGTTCACTAGTTCCTTTACGAACCCAGTGTTGTGCAAGGTTGCAAAGGCTTAACAGGTTCTCTTGCTTTACCATGGGTTAGGCACATGGTTAAGGATTCGTGCTGGAGTGTCTCGTGAAGTCTCAAAGGGTCTAGGAAGAGGGTCACTGGTCTGGAGGGTTATACATGATTATACGGGGTTGCACTTGGTCACGGAGGTTGTAGCAGAAGTCTTCAGTGCCAGTTGGCTGCCGAGGTAGAATCCTTGGTGCATCTTGTCTTGCGGGTCTTCAATTGGGGAAGGAGAGAATAGAGGGAAGAAGCACCGTAGAGGAGGGAAATGCCTAAAGGGGGTTCTATAGTGCAGGTGCAACAAACAGGTGCAAAAAGGCCGAAACAAAAGAAACAAGGCAAGGAAGGTGATATAGCCATGCACTTGTTGCCTGGGGCAAAAGTGCGACTTATATCAAAACACAAGCAAATAAAAGCAAACAACACACAATCATGGTTCCATTCGAACCATCATATGGACTCGACTGCGCATAGGGGGTACACGACTCATCCTACCCTAGGGGTTCTCGGACTCAGTGTCGTGACTTGTGCCTCGTGCAGTCTTCTGGGCTTCCTCAGGTGTTGCTATGTCCCTTGTAGTTGCTTGATGAACGATCCAGGTTGAGCCTGAAGAATCTTCAACATCTTCTCGCCTGATGAGGTGATGGGGTGAAGGTGCCTCCTTGTAGCTGGCGTTGACTTGGTCTTCTCTTGTCTCTTTAATCATGACGATCCCTTGTGCCTTCTGGGACGTCGAGGGTACCAGGTAGGCAATCCATATGTAATAACAAGGCATAATAGAGGTCCAACATGTCGGTTTCGTTGATGAAAACATCGACACAAAGAGCGGGGGACGAAGAGAACCGTTTTCCTGCTCACTATAGTGAGGCAGGCCAAATGGTAAGGTTCTCATCCACCGGTGGTTGTCGATGCAACAACGGTAGTGACAGGATTACTCTATTAGCGATGCATATCATGATTTTGCATAACCTATAGCCTGGTCATCATAGGCCAATGTTGCATCGTCTTGGGGCACTGTCAAGGGTATCACCATCTTCTGGGTCTTCATGTCCTCATCCATCGAGGATGCAATTTCTGTTGGTACCGTCTTGTCGTGGTGTCACCAATCTTGCGTGCAAAAGTGGTGGGTGAGTGTTTGGCAAGGAGTACTCCACGAGGATTACAGAAAATCCAGTGGTCTGGGGCATAAGGGTTCTAGCGACCAAGGTTTTGAAGGGGAAGAGATCAATTATAGCCTAGTTTTCGAAAAAAACTGAGAAGGGAAGAGGAGTATATATAGTTTTGAAAACTACTAATAGTTTTGGAAATAGTTTTACCCTAACTAACGACCATGCTAACTAAGGCTTCCTACAGTCAGGATGGCTCTGATACCAGCTCTGTTGGGACCCCGACTCATAAGTCGTGATCACCGAATGCACGTGTACAGTGATCCCAGAGATCAATGCTCACTGAACACACAGAAGCTGAATAACAAGAGTCTTACATCCATACATTCCGTATTACACAAATAGGACCATTATGGTCAAGCCTTGAGTATATCATCGCAGCGGAAATCTTCAATGACAACATGGACCCATGCCATCTGCCTTAACCCTACAGGCATTCTGACTGGGAAGCGTCCTAGCTCGCAGGCTCGTCACCAAGAAATCTTCATCATAACCTGTTCTCTCATGCCTGGCCAATAAAATAACCAGTGGCAAGCCAATGAGTACTTTGAATGTACTCGCAAGCAACCCAAGTGTGATAACAGAATAATTATGCAAGGCTCTACTGCTAGGTTGGCAGTTTTGCGGAAAGCTAGTTTTTCATATGCAAGTATGATCAACATGTAACATGGATATGCATGTGTCTGTAACAAGTATCAGGAGGTCACAGACGTCAATATCGAGAAAGAGTTTTAATCAACTCATGTTCAAGCTCATTGAGACTTTCTCACAATCACATCAACAATATCTCTGAATCGTGTTGTTTCCCAGAAACTTATGGACATATTCTAAGTAGCACCACCCAACTGTCCTTGACCGCGGACACGGCTATTCGAATAGTTTGACACTCTGCAGAGGTTGCACACTTTACCCACTAGATCCGGGGAACTTCCGTGTCATCCACGACCCGCGATACCTCAAGTACCCGGGGTAAGCACCCGATCACTATCTTTCCCTAGACGACACTAACATAGAGTCCACTCGATTGGTAGTAACCCCCGTGCCCACATTTCACATCTCAAGGTTTGTGGAGACTCGCTCCGTATTCATCACATATCACAAGCACGGGGTACCAACGGTGTGTCTGGTGCCCTGTAAAGACAGTCATGGCCGCCTATCCAAGCGCGACCCCGTCCCAAGAGTGACCTCATGTCACTCCCGTCACTAGTAATGCGGGCACCATGCTAGTATCGACCTAGGTAATCAATAATGCCCTTTCCCATATAAGGGTAGAGTGGTTGCGCATGTTTGGTTGGGACGGTAGTCACACATAAATCTAATCCATCTCTGTAAACAACACTTCCGTCAAGCCTCGGCACACTACTTCTTCACCAAGTAGTGCCCTAGCTCCTCATCAACTCCCAGGGGCATTAGTGGCACCCACTGGGTCATTTGCAAGTATGTCAGACCACACTTGTTTCACTCAATGCATAACCCCGACCCATTTGCGTAGCCAACTACTATAGCATACATCTATCAATTCCCACCCACATAACCCTCATAGGAAGGTAGGGTCATGTTTGATGCAAGTTTCAACAGTAAAGTAACAGGGGTAGCAACCAAAGTGGCTTCCACCTCAACATGATTTCGATGCATTGAATAATAAGGTGCTATGAGACATGCATAAAAAGGTTTCTTGAACATGGTCAAAGGGCTGCTTGCCTTATTCTTCCGAGTCTTCAAACCTTCTGGTCCATCTCCGAATACTCCGTTTATTTTGTCAACTAACGATGGCTCATAATAAGCAACACAATCAAAGCAAAAATAAAAGTGCTCTAAAAATAGGAGTTGGACTTTTCTAGGATACCTCTGGTCATATTAGAAATGACCAAGGTGGTTTCATAGGCATTGGATCAATGGGTGATTTGGAACATTCCAGTATGATGGAATCAAGGGGTTTATGGATTTGAAAGAAGTATACAGAAATATTTCCTTGAATGATGAGCAAAGGCACCCATCATCAAGTCATGATTTTAGAAGCATCTAGGAGTTGGTTTCACTGGATTTGGATTTGAAATGAATTTCCTAGGATTTTGCAAAGCTGATAATTATGAAGAAATGGCTCAATATTTGGTGGTGTACAGAAAGTATTAATAAAAATGTTCCAAAACTAAGTTTGGACATGACAAGCATCTAGGAATTTGAATCACTGCATTTGGATCAAAAATGAGCTCTCTGTGATTTTCTAAAGTTCATCACAGAAAATGGAATATGGGCATTTGATAAATATTTGTGAAAGAAATGTATCTGGACTAATGTGCATGATGCACCATGTGGTAGAGAATGAATTTAGAGACTACAAGAAATTTGAATCATGCCATTTGGAGTTCATTTGAATATTTGGGAGATTTTTGAAGTTTACTGGAAACAGAAAATAAAAGGAAAAGGGGGTTATACCCTTTACTGCGCGTCGGCGGGGGATAGATGATGGGCCGGCCCAGCTGCACGGCCGTGCGGGCGGAGGTGGTGACGCCGAAGGCGTCATCTCCGGAGGGCGTTTTCGCCTGGGAAACGCGGCTCGCGCTTGGCCCGTCTCCACTTAAGCTGCTGGGCCCGCCGGCCGGGTTGCTGACAGGCGGGGGCCCTCGCCAACTGGCGGGACGGTCGTCCCCTACCTCGCCCCTGAGGCAGAGGAACGAACGGGAGGTCCGGCCGGGCGGCGCTGGCGCCCGCCCCGACGGCTCCAGCTACCAGCGACGGCCCCCAACGCGCCGGAGGATGCAGCAAGGAGCGGCGATCCCGCACGTGCGCTCAGCACCCGCGGAGAAGCTTGGGTCACAGAGGACTTTGGCGGCGGCCGGTGGCGAGATTTTGGCCGCGGTGGTGGATAGGGGGTGCACGAGAGAGAGAGAGTGGGTCCAGGAGGATCAGGAGAGGGAGAGGAGGCCATCGGAGCCGCGAGGGGGCTCGGGGCGGCCTATAAATAGGTGAGCGCCGGTCCACCGAAGACGCGTGCGCCGGCGAGGCCCTTGCTGTCGTTGCAAGCCACGGGGGTACCAGCGGGCATGTCCAGGGCGTTCGTGGGGCTGGTCCACGCTTAGAGGAAGAGAGAGGAGGAGCGGGGAGGCGCCAGAGGGGTCGCACGTGCGAGCTTTCTCATTGGAGCTCGGGGTCGGCCGGTGCGCGTGCTGGCAGGGGTGAGAGAGGGGGAGAGAGGAGGGGGCCGACCACCCAGCGTGTTGCGGACGTCGAGGCCGCCTCGGGGGACGCGAGGGGGAGGCCCAAGGCTGTCGGACGCCCCTGATTGGAGGTGGCTACAGTGCTCCAGAGCACTGTAGCGCGCTCCAGAGCGTGCTTTTGGCTGCCATTGGCATGGCCTGTCGTCCAGGGCGTGTCCAACGGTGTCCAGAGTGTAGAGGAAGTAGTAAAGAATTGGCCTATGGCCGTGGATGCTCCAGGGAACCACTGGGATGAGGAGGGAGGTGAGGAAGAGGGTGAAATCTGCTGTCTAGAAGAGTGAATTGGGGTTTTACCCTCCTCCAATAATTGAGTTGAGGCCATAGAGAGTTACTGGGGGGTAGAGGATGATCAGGAGAAGCTGTGGTAGAAATTTGAAGTAAAGGGAAAAAGTAAAAGAGGTTCAAACACTGGTTTTGGTAAATGGGCAGAAGGTGTTTGATCAGGTTTTGGGGAGGCAAATGACCTCCACTTGGCATGGGACTTTACAGGATCAAATGTCACATATAATTAGGCCCCTACACCAAATTTGAGCTCATTTGGGCAAAGTGGCCAATGTAACTTTGGTGAACCCTAGAAATCAACAGAAATGGTTTCACCATGTTTGAGTTAAGCAAATCATCTCCCCTTGATGCACCACTTGGTGTAGCATCATCATTTGGGGTTATGATCATGCCCACAAAGTTTGAGGCTCCAAATAAAAAGTTGACAATGTAAAGTTGTTCAAATTTGAATTTGCACAGAAGTGGTTTTGGGGTGATCTGATCAAGTTGCTCTATTCCAAATCTTGTGCCATTTGGTCTGGATGCCTTATTAGGCCATTCTAGCATGTGCACCAAATTTGAGAGCATTTGGACAAGTTTGGCAATGTAGAGTTGCTCAAACTTCAAATATGGACAGAATGGTTTTGAGGGGATTAGAGGATGTTTCCTTGATCTTCAAGGCATGAGGCTTTGCAAGATCATCAAATATGTCATATATGACATGATAGAATTTCCCTGGAATTTTTGGAGAATATTTCCTTTGTAAATATTTCAAAAGCTTGAAATATCCAGAAAGGGTTTTGGAAGGATTTGCCCAATATTTTGAACATGACCATGTGCTGAACCTCTTATATATGGACAATATATGTCCTATGAGTCTCCCTGAATTTTGGCAAATATTTTTGAAATGATTAAATATTTTTTCCCTATTAAAGACCATTTCTGGCCTTAAGAAAAAGCTTTTAAATAAAATATAACAATAGCTCTTAAAATTATACTTTTGTGTTTTCTTGGAGTCCTATACCTAATAGGATTCAAATAAACTTTTTGAAAGATTTTTCACACCCTAAATAAGGTACTTGCAGTGCAAACCTCAATTCAGGGGTTTTTGGAAAACTAATTTTAGAAAATACCATTTGGCCAAAATATTTTTATAAGAAAATTCTATACTGGTCTATACACATGGCATGATCATTGGGAAAAGGTTTTGAGTCAAGGAGATGTAGTATAAGAGTTGGAGGATTTATTTGATTTTTAGAGCACTAGCAAACAGCAGACAAAAGTCAAATCAAGCAAAGTCAAAAACACTCAAAAGTTTTTGCAAATCCACATTTTTAACATGGAAATAAGCTTAAGCAATGTGACATGAAAATCAGGGTGTGACATGCCATCTCGAAATTATTCAAAGAAAAAGCATTCCTATTTTGTGCCTCTGTTGTAAGTCCATGAGGAAGTAGTAAGTTAATTCATGATCTTTTTAAGTTGGACAAGCTTCACCCCGGGATTGCATGTATAATGTGCAAACCCATAATACGAGAAGGAACTGGCATGGAGTGCGCCCGGCTCAAAAAGATAATATAACAAACAAACCCTCCTTCACGCTTTGTTCATGAGAAATCAGAAAACTTTGGCAGTGATAAATAAAGGAGATTAAGAGGATGTGATCGTCCTCATTCGGGAGCCGTTCCTCGAAACTTGTCCATCTCAAGAAGTGATTGCGTTATCTACTAGCATTCGTTGACGAAACATGCATGATCTAAAAAAATTATTATTACCTCTGTTTTAAAACCAAGAGCTCTAGTACATGTTTTGTATTTGTTTCCGATTACGGGTTTTCAACCTTGCCAACAAAAGCCACGGTTCGAGAGTCTCCACCTTCTTTTTAAAAGCACCAACTACTGAGAGCATGATTGTCATTCTGAGTGTAATGTGCATTGTCCCAAAGTAGCATTGTCTTTTGCACGATTGTGATATCGTTTATTCTGAAATCATTGTATCTAGTCATCACTTAAACGTTGGAGGTGCCCCTGCATTTATGTTTTGCTTCACTAAAGGGGGCAAGCTAGATATCACTTTATCATATTTGCACATCATGTTCATTACAAGTCTATTTGATGTTTCAGTATCATATTGTAAAACTTTCAGTTCTTTGTGATTTTCTCATGAGGCAACTTAATTACTATAGATTCATTGTCTCAGTAAGCTTTTGTCATGTGACTATGAAAAAGTCCTATATGGTTAATAGCATGTCACCAAAGAAATTATTCTTGTTATCATTTACCTACTCGAGGACGAGCAGGAATTAAGCTTGGGGATGTTGATACGTCCAAAACGTATCTATAATTTCTGCTTGCTCCATGCCTCTTTTGGGTGATATTGCTATGATATTTATACACTTCCATACACTTTTGATCATATTTGGACTAACCTATTAACTCAGTGCACCCCAGTGCCAGTTTCTGTTTTCGGCTGTTTTTGTATTTCAGGTTTTCACGTTACGAGAACTGCCAGGAAAAATCCAGAAAAATTATATAAAAAATCAGCGTTCCAGAAGCTACCTTGCGCCCGAAGTATAGCCGGGGGGGCCACCAGGGCTCCAGGCGCCCTGGCGGCGCCCCCCCCCCCCTGGGCCGCGTCGGGGGGGCGCCTGGGCCCCCCGAGGCTCCGCTGATGCCCCCCTTTGGCATATATTTAAAGCGTCTCCCGAAACCCTCGAGACGGGAACTCTTTTTCGCGATCTCATCTCTGTTCCGCCGCCGCCGCCGCTTCCAAGATCGGGAGCACCAGGAGAACTCTTCCCGACACCCTGCCGGAGGGGAGGATCACCACCGGGAGCTTCTCCACCACCATGGACGCCTCCCGGATGAGTTGTGAGTAGTCTCCCTTGGACCATGGGTCCATGACCAGTAGCTATGTGATGTTCTCCTCCCGTTCTTGTGCTTCATTAATTAGTCCTCGTGAGCTGCCCTACATGATCGAGGCACATATGTAATCCTTATGCTGTTGCTATGATGAGTTTGCTGGGATCCGATGGATTATGAGATTATGTTCAGATTGTGTTTGAGTAATATATTTGATTCACCTCTTTTATATTTATGTTCGTAAGTAATTCTTGCATGTTCTCCGTTGTTATTTATTGCTTTGGCCAAGTAATAGGTAGTGACTCCAAGAGGGAACGTTATGCTTGATTGTGGGTTCATGCCCCTCGATGACTAGCTTGAGAAACAGAAACATGAGTCTAGGGGATGTGCTATTGCCACAAGGGGGAAAACAACGGTGCTTGTGCCCGCGGGTGCAAGGATTGTTTACTTTACGCAAAGTTCTTTTAATGCAGTTGTCTGTTGCTTTGAGTTTACACTATGGGTGGGACTCGCAACTTAATACCAGCGAGATGTTCTGGATAGATATCTCAAGGTGGATGATTAGTAGTAGATATTGATGGATTTCGGTCTACTTACCTTGGCGTACCGCCCATGCTTTGAACCTCTACCTTTCTTGCAACTTAGTCAACATTGGTCCTGTCAATTGCCCAGTTGTAATTCGTTTACCTCACATAGCTGTTTTATCGTCTTTTGGGAGAGAGACATCACTAGTGAACATCATGAGACTCCGGTCCATATTACCATCATTGATCACATCCGCTAGTTACTTTTCCGCATTTTACTTACTATTGCAATTATATCTATCACTACTATCACTTGTGTTTGATCCTTTGTAAACTACAAGGCCGGAGGGATTAACAACCTCTCTGTACTCGTTGGGAGCAAAGTTATTTGTATCTGTGTGCAGGTCCACGTTGATTGCTAATATCTGGCGCCGTTAGCAGTTGACACCTTCTTGTTGAAACTGGGAGTCTCAGGGAAATCGATCCTTGGTATTGCCAAGGGAAATCTTCTGCTACACTGCATCTCTAACCTTCCACTTGGCGTAACCAACGAGGGGCGAGAAGCCTAGCATGTGGAAAGCCAAACCGGAAACTCACCTTTTTAATGAACTGAACCGCTATTGCTGCATCACACTTACTGACTGGTTCCGCTTCAACCCATTTGGTAAATTTGTCCACTGCCACCAAAAGGTGGGTCTTCTTATCTTGGGATCTCTTGAACGGTCCAACCATATCAAGCCCCAAGTCGCAAACGGCCAAGTAATTGGAATCATCCTCAATTCCACTGCCGGTATATGAGCACGCCGTGAGAATTTCTCGGAAGCATCACATTTTCTGATTATGTCCTCTGCGTCGGCATGAGCCGTCAACCAGTAGAACCCATGACGAAAAGCTTTAGCCACCAAAGATTTTGAACCGGCATGATGACCACAATCTCCTTCATGGATCTCTTTAAGAATATCATAGCCCTCCTCTGGCGACACACACCGCTGAAACGCCCCAGAAACGCTGCGATGATGAAGTTCTCCATTGACAATAGTCATTGACTTGGATCGCCGGATTATCTGTCTAGCCAAGACTTTGTCCTCTGGTAACTCACCTTGGTTCATGTACGCCAGGTAGGGAAGCGTCCAATCCGGAATAACATGAAGTGCCGCAACCAATTGTGCCTCCGGATCAAGAACAGCCAAGTCCTCTTATGAAGGTAACCGAACCGACAGATTGTGTAATACATCCAAGAAGGTATTGGGTGGGACTTGCTTACGCTGAGAACCCAGCCGGCTTAACGCGTCAGCCGCTTCATTCTTTTGCCGGTCTATATGATCCACCTGGTAACCTTTGAAGTGTCCAGCAATAGCGTCTACCTCTCGTCGATATGCTGCCATAAGTGGATCTTTGGAATCCCACTTACCAGACACTTGTTGCGCCACCAGGTCTGAATCGCCAAAGCATTTAACCCGGCTTAAGTTTATCTCCTTGGCCATCCGTAGACCATGGAGGACAGCTTCATACTCAGTTGTATTGTTAGTACAAGGGAACATTAAACGAAGAACATAACAGAATTATCACCTCGTGGGGAAGTTAACACGACTCCAGCCCCCGAGCCCTCCAATTGCCTAGATCCATCAAAGTGAATAGTCCAATATGTGTGATCCGGCTTTTCCTCAGGTGCTTGCAACTCTGTCCAATCGTTAATGAAATCCACCAATGCTTGGGATTTTATCGCAGTACAGGGCACATACTTCAATCCGTGCGGGCTAAGCTCAATGGCCCACTTTGCAACCCGACCAGTAGCCTCTCTGTTCTGGATTATACCCCCCCCCCAACGGAGCTGAACTGACTATAGTGATTGGATGGCCTTGAAAATAATGCTTTAGCTTCTGGTTTGCCATGAAGACTCCATACACCAATTTCTGCCAATGCGGATATCTCTGTTTTGATTCAATGAGCACCTCGCTGATGTAGTAAACCGGCCATTGAACCGGATATTCCTTGCCTGCCTCCTTACGCTCCACCACAATGGCAAAGCTTACTACACGGGCATTAGCTGCCACATATAACAATAGCGGCTCATTGTCAACTGGGGCTGCGAGGACCGGTGGTTCTGCTAATTGCTTCTTTAAGTCTTCAAACGCAGCATCAGCAGCATCACTCCATACAAAGCGATCTGTCTTTTTCATCATCTGATAAAGCGGGATAGCCTTCTCCCCCAAACGGCTGATAAACCGACTGAGCGCCGGAATACGGCCCGCCACGCGTTGGACATCGTTGATGCACGCCGGTTTAGCCAAGGATGTACTTGCCTTGATCTTCTCCGGATTAGCCTTAATTCCCCTATTTGATACCAAGAATCCCAGGAGCTTGCCTGCCGGAACACCAAAAACGCACTTATCCGGATTAAGCATCATCTTGTAAATCCGGAGATTATTAAAGGTTTCTTTCAAGTCTGTTATCAATGTCTCATCCTTCCTGGATTTCACCATAATGTCATGCACATATGCATGAACATTCCGCCCAATCTGTCCATGAAGGCAGTTCTGCACACAACGCTGATAGGTCGCCTGGGCACTCTTAAGCCCAAATGGCATAGATACATAGCAGAAGGCTCCAAAGGAAGTTATAAAGGTCGTCTTCTCCCGGTCCTTAACTGCCATCTTGATCTGATGATAACCTGAATATGCGTCCAAAAAACATAATCGCTCACAACTTGCCGTAGCATCAATGATCTGATCAATACGGGGGAGGGCAAAGGGATCAGTTGGGCAAGCTTTGTTCAGATCTGTGTAATCAACACACATTCGCCAAGTGTTGTTTTTCTTAAGCACTAGCACCGGATTAGCCAACCACTCTGGATGAAACACCTCAACTATAAAGCCTACCACCAAGAGCCTAGCCACTTCTTCTCCAATAGCCTTGCGCCTTTCTTCATTGAAGCGGCGCAGAAATTGCTTAACCGGTTTAACTTAGGATCAATGTTAAGAGTGTGCTCAGCGAGTTTCCTCGGTATACCTGGCATGTCAGAAGGTTTCCATGCAAAAATGTCCCGATTCTCACGGATGAACTCGATGAGCGCGCCTTCCTATTTTGGATCTAGGTTAGCACTGATGGTGAACTGCTTGGATGAATCGCCAGGAACAAAGTCAACCTGTTTTGTCTCTTCAGCTGACTTGAACTTCAAGGCCGGATCATGCTCTGTGGTTGGTTTCTTCAGCGGAGACATATCTGCCAGATCAACATTGTCTTTATAAAACTTTAGCTCCTCAGTTGCACAAACCGCCTCAGCATAGGCTGCATCACCTTTCTCACACTCCAACGCAATCTTCCGACTCCCATGGACCGTAATGGTTCCCTTGTGGCCCGGCATCTTGAGCTATAGATAAACATAACACGGCCTGGCCATGAACTTAGCGTAAACCGGCCGCCCGAACATGGCGTGATACGGGCTTTTGATCTTTACCACTTCAAAGGTCAAGGTCTCCGACCTGGAATTATGCTCATCTCCAAAAGTGACCTCCAAATCTATTTTGCCAACTGGATACGCCAATTTACCGGGCACCACCCCATGAAAAACCGTGTTGGACTGCCGAAGCTTCTTATCCGTCAACCCCATGCGCCGGAAAGTCTCATAGTATAAGATGTTGATGCTGCTGCCTCCGTCCATAAGCACTTTGGTAAACTTGTAGTCACCCACCTGAGGTGCCACAACCAGAGCCAGCTGACCCGGATTATCAACCCGAGGCGGATGATCCTCTCGGCTCCACACAATGGGTTGTTCTGACCAACGCAGGTAACGTGGCACCGCCGGTTCAACAGAATGCACTGCCTTTTTATAAAATTTCTGATCCCGCTTACACAAGCTTGTAGTGAAGACATGATACTGCCCACTGCTCAACTCGTTCGGATTATTCTGATATCCGGATTGTTGCTGATGTTGACGCTGTTGATTTCCCTGATTGTTATAACCGCCCTGGCCGTGCTGTTGGTTATGCTGATTGTGCCCGTTGTGGTTGCCGTTATTGCCTTGGTACCCTGAACCAGATCCACCACCTTGATAACCCGGCCCTTGAAAACCAGGGCCTGACCCGCCGGATGGTCCGTGATTGTACCGAGACCGGTTCATGAATTCCTGCATAATAAAACAGTCCTTCCAGAGGTGTGTAGCTGGCTTTTCTGATGTACCATGCTTCGGGCAAGGTATGTTCATCTGGCGTTCCAGATTAATAGGCAGCCTCCAATTTCGTGGGGGTGGTCTACCCTTGCAGTGCTGTCCGTTGTCCTGAGCATTGGTGTTGGCCACAAAATCCGAATTACCATCCGCTTTACGCTTACCGTTGTATCCTTGATTCGCCGGGTTGGGCTGGGCGCCTTACCATTTTTGTTTACCTTCCTTGACTTGTCACTATCGGCGTCTGGGTAGTTGGTATTATCGGAGTCCGCATATTTCACTAAAGCGCCAATGAGTGTCCCCATGTCATCACAATTACGCTTAAGCCGTCCCAATTTCAATTTCAAAGGTTCAAAATGGCAATTGCCTTCCAAGGTTAACACTGTTGTGCTTGGGTTGATGCTATTGGAGGAATGCAGGATCTCTGATACTCGTCGCACCCAACTACTCGTGGACTCATGCTCTCCTTGAACGCAGGCAGCTAAATCGACGACAGATATTGGCTGCTTGCACGTGTCTTTGAAATTATTGATAAACTAGCGGCGCAATTCGGCCCATGATCGGAAAGAATTGGGCGGCAAACCCTTCAGCCAAGTGCGAGCTGTGCCTTCTAGCATCATTGTGAAATACTTAGCGCACGCTGCATCATCCACATCCAACATCTCCATTGCCATCTCATAACTCTCAACCCATGCCTCCTGGGACAGATCCGCCGTGTAATTGGGCACCTTGCGCGGTCCTTTGAAATCCTTGGGCAGTTTCACATTCTGCAATGCGGCAGTAAGACAAGGCACTCCCAGGGAGCTAGACATAACCCCTGGTTCAACTGTGGTAGAGGGACGAACCGGCGTATCCTGACGGGCTTCATGTTGTACTATTAATTCGGCCTCCCGGCGTTGCCTGCCCTGATCCACTACGTTCTGAGCGTTCGCGTCTCCTCCTGCCGAATCATCCTGCCGCGGCGGATTACGTCTTCGTGCACTGCTTGACACGGCTGGTTCATCCAGACGCCTAGTATAACTCCGGCTTGGGCGAGGAGTTGAATGAATCCTCTCACGGCTGTGAGAATAAGCTTGTTGTTGAGTTAGCACCGTCTCCAAAAACTCCCTGGCCCGTCGTGCCTCTACTGCTATGGGGGATGTTCCTTCAATGGGAAGAGCGGCCAGTCGTGAAGCGGCAGCGACTATGTTATCCAATGGATTAGAGTAATGACCAGGAGGGGTGGCCACATGCTGTGATGGTACAACCTGGCGGGTTGGCTCCGCGGCCGGCGGCTGGACTGACGCTCCCGTGTCCGGTGCCCCTCCCCGGTTTATCTTTGGCTGGTTACTGGTTCCTGCTCCTGGCGTGCTAAAGAGGTTCCTTGCCTCATAAACCGGTGGCAAGCGAGATCGTTGCCTTCTCATCATCACCTCGTGTGAAGCGGTCTGATCCAACATGAGTCGATAAGCTTGAGCATCAAGCTCAGCCTGCTTTGCAGCCATCTTGGTTTTCTCAGCAGCTAGGTCCAACTTGGCTTGATCTATCCGGCTTTACACCTGAGCGACCTCCACATCATGCTGCTCCTTATCAGCCTGGGCTACCTCCGCTATTAATAGTGCTGTCAAAGTATCGACCAAGATGGATAAAGTTTCGGACGGCGATGGGTCAGGACCTCCAGCCCTAGCTCCCACCGCGTCTGATGTTAACACCGCTGTAGTTGAGGACTGCTGCATAGGTTGTGATTCGGCCATAAAGACGGCAACCCGGTTTGGCGGATCGAGGGGTTCCGGAATATTGTCTCCATCGGAACAGCCCTCAGATCGGCCGTCCTGCAACAGATATAAAGATTATTTCTCTCCGGAGGACGATTCGTCACCGGAATAGACAACAGTCTCACCGCCAGAATCCGATCCGTCCTCGGCTTGCACTCCATGCACTGCTCCAACGAAGACATGCTTCATGGCGGGCTGAATCCGGGCAGGTCTCCCACGCTGAGCCGGCTCGACGATGTTGGGGAAGATGTCCGGCCCAGGGCCCGGTTCGCCGATCTTGCCGATGAAGACGTGGATGCCGCCGAAGGGGACCCTGTACCCGTATTCGATTGAATCGGCCTCGGGGTCCCATCCTGCATCATCGATGTAGATCTTGCCGCGATGAGTCTTAGTCATCCGGCCCACTGCGTAGCCCTTGAGTCCTTCAAAGCTACCCTTCAAGAACTCGAAACCATCGTGCGATAGCCCCACGGTGGGCGCCAACTGTCGTGGTTTTGTCACGGCAGATGTCCTAGCAAAAGGACTTAGTCGTGAGGCCATCGCTACGGGTTAGCTTAAAGGGGTTAAAGCGGACAAGGACACATGGATTTTATACTAGTTCAGCCCCTTCGATGAAGGTAAAAGCCTACGTCTAGTTTGGTGTAGTATTTCTAGGGTTTCGATGACCAGGGAGCGAATCCGCTTTGCATGTCTCTCGAACTGTTGTTCTCTGCCTTGAACCGTTGCCGGGTCGTCCCTTTATATAAGAGGTGACGCCCGGCCCGGTTTACAGAATCCCGAGGCCGGCTCATAAACGTGTCCGGCTCGGTCTCTATCCTTCCTATCTTACATAACAAGTTACACATCATATGGCGGTTTACAAATCATGGGCCCTAATGCCTCTTGGGCCTTAAGCTTCTTGGACTAAAGCGTCTTGCTCCACGTCTGGCTGAGCTTCAGTAGAAACAATCTCCACAGGCATAAACCGGCCCCTCCTGGGCGGTTTATACCTAATAGTAATATCCTTGACAGGTCTTCAATGACGGGGTCGCGTGGGCGCAGGACGGTGCAGAGGCGAGCCGGCGAGTGGATCGGGTGCAGGGAGCTCCTCTCCCTGGCTCGATGCGTGCGTGCGTGCGTGAGAATGGCGGCGCGGCGGCGACGCCAACCCGCGGCTGGAGGGCGCCGAACCACGGCGGCTGGGAGGTGGGAGACGGCACGGCCGGGGGGTCCAGTGGCCTTGGCAAGGCCGAGGTGGCGCGGAGGAGGTGGATGGAGGCGATGGGATGAGCGCTAGCTGCGCGAGCACGATGGAGGAGAAGGAAGGTGGCGGCAGAGAGGCGAGTGCTTGGGGGTGTGGGCGCCAAGGCGGGCAGCGCTTGGGCCGGGCGAGGTGGGAGAAGGAGGCGGGGGAGAGGTAGCTGACGAAGGAGGAGGGAGCGGGGCTGTGTGCGTGGGTGGAGGAGCGAGGCGGCAGAGTGGGAGGACGAGTGGGAGAGGATGGAGCGGTGGGTCGGGCAAGGGTTAGAGGAGAGGGGGAGGTGGGCCTTGAGCCACATGGGTCGGCCTGAGTTATTGGTTGGGCTTCTCTCTCCCTCCCCCTTCTTCTTCATTTTTTGCACTTCCTTCAGACAGAAAAATACAAATGAAAAAGGCCAGGGACATAGAAGAGGAGTTGAGCAAAAAATGAAAATATCTCCATGATCCTGGAATATTGTAGTATTTGAAATAATTGCCTTGGACATTTTTAAAAGGTAGAAAAATAAAACAAGTTTGAATTATACTCAAACTTGAGGCATTTTTGAACCTAACCAAAACAACTCCAAATAGAATGAGATTTGGCAGACAGGTTAGAAGATGAGGTGTGAGATTTGCAGGGAGAAGTTGAACATTATTGTAGAAGGGAAAAGTGGCACTTCCCAAAATGAAAGAAAGAAGAGGAAGGAGGAGGTGATGATGCATGATCATACATGGAGCATTAAACAAACATAATGTAGGGGCAATGCACATGATGGACTTGGAAACAACATGGATGACACAATGCTATAATATGATGCATCAGGCAAAGGATGGCATAATGCAAAATGACAAGAGGCTCAATGCAACAAAATGAAATGGCACAATGCAATATAATAAAAGATGAACATGATGCAATAAACAAAATATGGCAATGTCATCCATCATGATCATGGCATAACACATCGGAATGAAATATGCAAAACAATTATGATAATGCAACAAACACAATAACACACGACAACAACTAAAATAAAGGAAGGCAACTGGAGCATCGATCTCGGGGTGTCACAAGCCCCCAGGCCTGCACCACGTGTTTCCACGCCCTAGAAGTCAGCCACCATCAACATCACGCTCCTATGTCGTCGTCACTGAAATCACCACCGTCTTCTGCTTTGACCAACATCCATGTCGATCCATCAGACTGTCCAGTCCGACCCACCCGAACTTGTCCAACTGCAACCATGCTCCGCCCTACATCGTGTCCGCCCCGCACATCTCCGTGCATTGCTTGATGCCCTGTGTATGCATGATCTGCCACGGTGCACTTCAGGCTTCCCAAATCATCTCCCGCGAATTCTCATTCATCACATGATACTTCCATCTTACCTTGCTTGACTTCCCGCAACGAATTAAAACATCCCTATTGTGTCAATAAAATTTTCATCTTGTCCACAATAACGGTCAACCCCTGAAAAAAATACCCAAGCTGCAATACTTCCCATGCATGTGCCGAAGTGTACTAAGCAAAGAGACAAATTTAATCTAAGCCATGCTCCACGTAAGGGCATCTCCAACAGTTGTAAGATAGGTGTTGGTAAATTTGCCACCTAGGACATAGTGATGATGTGGCATGTAATAAATGTGGAGAGATAACAAAGTTGTATGTAGATTAACCAACAACATTTGCACAAGCTCCAAGGTAAAATAGAGAGCAATCATATTTATTTTCACACCATCTATTGGATATCATACATACAATCTATTGGAGTAGTTGTATGCTAGTTTGTTGGTTGATGACATGGACATTTTACCAACAAGTCTAACATACAACCTCTTGAAGATGCCCTAATGCACCGCTTCTAGCACAACACCCGATGCCATTTATTTTGCTGCCAAAACATCTTTCTGATGGGTGCTCACAGTGATGATTTTTTCCGCTGATTGATTTCTTGTGCCTTGCACCATCTGGAACGATCTACTACCGGCTTGCCTCGCACAGGAAAGCCAGTCACTCTGTGTGTTGTCGCAGCAGCACCTGGCCTAGCCCCACCTCTGTCGGACTGCAAGTTTGGCCTGCCATAGATCCCACGCAGCTCCGCCCTGCCTGGGCCTCACCACGTACAGGCAGCCGCCTCGCACTGCTCCAACTCCGTTACGCTGTTGCTTTTTTTAGACAACCTCAAGAAAACTTTATTAACCCATCAGAATGTTTACAGGGGCGAAGGAAAGATCTCCTGGATGGCCTAACCAAACATGGCGACCCAATCCAAGAGTAAGAGAATGTTTTGGTAGGTTGTGAGCTTCAACGTTTGAGCTCCTAAACTCATGAACTATATTACAAGAAATATAAGAGGACAATCTTTCTAACACCTCCTTCAAAACCGCACCATAAGAAGCGCGGCTGTCAAGCTTTATGTCATCGGCTACTACCTTGCAATCCGAGGCAATATGAGCGCGCTGAATATAAAGATCATCAGCAAGTGCCAGAGCTTCCCTTAGAGCCAACGCTTCAAGTGTAGGGGAATCTGTAATATGATTGAAAACCATCGCTGATGCTACCAAAAAGACACAATTCTGGTCTCTACAAATAGCAGTTGTTGTCCCATACCTCCCTCTTCTTGATACTGCTCCATCGGCATTGATTTTTGCTCTTCCCAGTATCGGTGGCCGCCAAGATGATGATCGGACCGGACAGTGTCCACCATAGTTTTGGCTTCTCCTGTTGGTAAGTTCCAACTCTTAAATATAGCTTCGTATAAATGCGCCAGTTGCATGCGAAGACTTGAATATGTCCTCATGAGTAGCCTTTATTCTAGCTCCCCATATAGCCCAGGCCGTCACCACCACCTGGATGAACTCTTTCCTATCCAGGTGTTCATGCAAGGCACATAGCCAATCTTTAGCACTCTCCTGCTGGTGTGCAATGAGCTTGTTGACCAACTCCTCGGGTGCCAGGGCCCAAACACTCCTTGACAGCGCACAAGTCAGGAGAGCATGCCTCCATGTATCCCTTGCTCCACACAACGGACATGAGTCCGTGTCAGCCATGTGACGATGATGCAAAACCTCCCCATTGGGCATTGAATGTCTCGCAAGACGCCAAAGAAACATGCGTAATTTGGAAGGGACCTGGATATGCCACAAAGCGCTCCATACCTTCACCTCCTGCCCTGTGGACGAGCCCTCGTTGTTGTGCCACTAGCTCTCCCTACTCGTCCTCGTTCTCAAGATCATCCGATAAGCCGATCGAATAGTAAATACCTCTCTGCTTTCTTCATGCCACGCCCGGAAGTCCGGCAACCTCCTCGTACATACTGGTATTTTTAGCATCTCTTCTGTGTCAAAGGGAGTGAAAACAGTACGGATTAGCCCCTCCTTCCACTGCGCCGAAGTACAGTCAAGAAGTTCTGCCACCTTCTCTGGCGGATTAGGAACCAAGGACACTAAAGGCCTCTTGAAACTATCCCGTGGTATCCGGTTATTCCTCCATATGTATATGGTGTCCCCATCCACAATCATGCGGACTAGGCCTTGTGCTGATATATCTCTCCCATCTAAAATTGCTCGTCAAATCTGCGATGGGCGCGATCCCAACTCTGCCTCCAAAAGATTGCATTTTGGGAAATAAAATGCCTTTAGTATTTGAGCACTTAATGAGAATTCTTTCGTCAAGACTCTCCATGCTTGCCAGTCGAGTAGAGCTAGGTTAAAGATTTCCATGTCACGGAAACCTAGACCACCCAGGTGCTTCGGTTGGATCATAGTGTCCCAGGCAACCCAACTAGGTTTCCTCTTTCCTTCCTTGCTACCCTACCAAAATTGCCGGATAATTGATGTTATAATTTCACATAAACCCTGTGGCAAGCGAAAGTATGACATAGAAAAAACAGGTATGGCCTGAGCGACTAATTTGATCAAGACCTCTTTCCCTGCTGTAGAAAGTAACTTCTCCATCCAACCTTTGATCTTCTCCCACACCCGATCTCGGAGATATTTAAATGTACCATTCTTGGACTGGCCAACATCTATTGGCATGCCAAGATAACGCTCATTTAAGGACTCATTCTGGACATGTAAGGTGTTCTTGATCTCTGTTCTCAAAGAAAGCGGGCAACCTGGACTGAAGAAAATTTATAATTTATCATTATTTATACGATGTACTCAAGCATTGCAATAAATCTCCAATAGGTTTGACACTGCAACCGATCCCTCTACACTAGCCTTAAAAAGCAGCAGGCTATCATCTGCAAACAAAAGGTGGTTTATGGATGGAGCTATTGGGGCCACCTTAATACCTGCAAGTGATGACTGTGAACTGGATTTCAGGAGGCACGAAAGGCCCTCTGCTGCAATCAAGAATAAGTAGGGGGGGATTGGGTCTTCCTGTCGGATTCCTCTGGTTGGTCTGAAAGACTCGAGCTTCTCACCATTACAAAGAACATAAAAGGATACTGAAGAAACCATACCCATTACTATGTTAATCCACTGCCGAGAGAAGCCCAATTTGCCCATAATGGCCTTCAGATATGACCACTCCAGTCTATCATATGCCTCCATCATGTCCAGCTTGAGGGCATAGTAGTTGTTAGTCTTGGATTTGGACTTCTTCATGAAATGTAGACACTCATATGCACATATGATATTATCAGTGATTAATCTTCCAGGCACAAAAGCGGACTGATTCTCAGAGATTATGTCAAGCAAAACAACTTTCAGTCTGTTGGCTACCACTTTGGATGCAATCTTATAGATTACGTTACAAAGACTGATGGGCCGAAACTGAGAGAGTAAGGTGGGGTTTAGTACCTTTGGAATCAGAACCAAGACTGTGTCATTAATACTTTCCGGGCTTTGCGCTCTTCCTATTATGTTCAGCACCACCCTTGTTACATCGTCACCACAGATGTCCCAATGATGCTGATAAAAGTGTGTCGGGTAACCGTCCGGCCCCGAAGCCTTAGTGGGGAACATTTGATACATGGTTGTTTTCACCTCCTCCTTTGTATATTCAACATTCAACATTGCATTCATCTCCTGTGAAACTTTCCGTGAACGTGGTTAAGGACTTCATCTATGCCCTGCACCCCTTCGGTTGTATAGAGCGTTTGATAGAACTCATTTGCCAAGCTTTTCATCTCATCCGGGTCTACAACTATAGCACCCAAGGAGTTTTGTAGAGCTTTGATCAAGTTCTTATTTGTCTCAGCCTCGCTCTCAAGTGAAAGAACTTTGTATTTTTATCTCCTGTGATCAACCAGTCAATCCGTGCTCGCTAGCGCCACATGATTTCCTCCCTATGATAAAGTTCAACCAGCCGCTCATTGATCTTGAGTTCTACATGTGATGGACCTGTACGTAGAGGATCGCCCCTAAGCTCTTCAAGTTGCTTCTTTAGGGCTTTGATCTCTTTTCGTACGCTGCCGAACGTGTCATTGCTCCATCTTCCCAAATCTTTTGCTAAGATACCGAGCTTTCCTCTCATCTCTTCCATCGTGGAACATGGCGCACCCGCGCCCCAGCCCTGTGCAACCACATCATTCAGACCCTCATGCGTCTCCCACATCGTCTCGTACTTGAACTCATGTTTTCTCCTTTTAGTTTTTGCCTGGCCAAAATCTAGAAGCAAAGCAAGGTGGTCTGATGTAGCTGCAGTTTCATGCGTAATAGAGGCCAGGGGAAATCTTA
This sequence comes from Secale cereale, assembly GCA_902687465.1. Taxonomy (NCBI): domain Eukaryota; kingdom Viridiplantae; phylum Streptophyta; class Magnoliopsida; order Poales; family Poaceae; genus Secale; species Secale cereale. Next base: position 241,878,493 of record LR738710.1, read on the forward strand.
CCAACCAATCAGAGTTGACCAAGGCCCTATCCAACCTGCACCGAGTGTAGGTACCCCCTGCCACCCGCTTCTCAAAAGTCTAAAACTAACCTTTGTATCCCAAATCTAGCAACATGCAAACATCAATAGTATCTCTGAATGCTTGGATCTGAGCATTTCTGCATTGCCCAACTCCCTCATGCTCACTTGGACGTAAAACTTCATTGAAATCACCGATACAAATCCACGGGAGCGTGCTTAAAGAACTTATGTTTTTCATAACTGTCCAACTTTGGTGACGAAGGTGAGTTTGGGCTTCACCATAGACGCATGTCAACCTCCACTTGTCCTCTCCTTGTTCCTCAACAGAAACATCCAGATGATAACACAAATAACCAAGAATTTCAATTTTTATTTCATTATTCCAGAAAAGTCCAATACCACCACTTCGGCCTTGACTGTCAACTACATACGCATTATCATAGCATATCGAACTAGCTAAAGCTTTTACCCTACCCCCTTCTATTTGTGTCTCAACAATACATAGGAGGGTAGGGGTAAACTTCTTCGCGAAATCGTGAAGCTCTCGAACTGTCGCAGGTTTACCCGGTCCACGACAGTTCCAACAAAGTGCATTCATTAGGCCCGGCGGCGCTCCTCGAAGGAGCCCGCCAAATTTCTGACTGCTGAGTTGCTTCCTACGCCTTGCTCGAACTCTGTCTTGGTACGTTTCTGCTCTCTCACACGGAGGACTTGTAATAGGAACAATGGCTAACTAGTTGTCAACCTTAAGTGTAGCATCTGGGTTCAAAAGTTGTTGCTGGTTGGCCCCTAGATCCCTTCCCACAAACCTATTCTTGCTTGCCTCGTCCATATCAATATCATTATCTGCTGCATCCAGGGCTACGCCCTTTCCTGAGCCTCCCATGTTAAGATCCTCTGCCTCGTTATACACAGGTCTCTCCTGGCGATCCAGCCAGCTACCAGAACAGCCTCCACGCCTTCCACCCTAACGGCCACGGCCATCTCCTGAGCCATGACCGCTCTGCATGAACCAGCTTGCTCTAAGATCTTTAAACACCAAGGCCGATGGAGGATGAATCGCGCTGCCATGTTCTTTAAACTGATGGCCTACCATTCCACACACCGCACACCAATCCGGGAGACGTTCATATTTGACTCTGTATATCTGCCTCTTTCCATCCCTAACCATGGACACCAGATTATTTAGTGGTTTTAGTACATTGAGCCGTACTCAGACTCGATAAAAATTGCCCACAAAGTCATTTGATGGTGTCTCGGAGAACAAGACCTCACCCACCTTTGCAGCAAGTGGGGTAACAAGATGGGCATATAGATCCGGTATATCATGGATTTGGATCCATATGTCGATCCATGTTACGCTGCTGCTGTTTGCACACCAACTTATAAGAGGCCTTAGGCCCTCGCCCCCTAAAAGACTAGCCGTTAGGAGGGGATACCATCACCCTTATAAATCTTGTTATGTCTCCTCCCACAACCGAAGTGGAACTAAATCCAACAATCTCCCCCTCACACATCGGTCACCCATGGGCCCGCTGACACCAGCGTTTTCAGCCCACCAACCATGACTGACCACCCGTGAGTTCACCGAGATTTATCCCGGGCACCTGGGCTCTGATACCAATTGTTAGAATAAATCTGAGGCGCTCCGTCGATCTACCAAGGACCAAACAATTACACGAGCACGACACCGAGTTCTGTGAACGAGGTTCACCATCATGGCTACATCACCAGGGCCTGACTACGGGCGCTCCTCCCGGTGACACCTTCACAATACCGCACCCCAGCCGCGCTGGGCACCGGCACACGCCGCCGGCTCCCCCTGCGTGTCTGTGCTATTATGTTGGCATAGGTTACATCATGTGTCTACCTTCACTATATATAAGAGGCCTAGGATACAAGTGTCCTATTAGGACACAACTCCTATCCTGTCTACACACAGTCCAAAACCAAGTCCAACTGTAACCTACCTTGTACAATAATATTCGACACAACTCTAACACATGCTTGTGTGATTGCAAGGTCATCGGTTGATCGACGGTGGCCTCGGATTTATTCTAACACCCTACGAAGCAATGATACGACAAAATATGTGTATCGGCGTACCGAACATCGCCGATACGGTGATACATAGGATACGGCTTCGATACAGGTATCGGCAAAGTATCCTATTTTCTGATTTAAAAAGAAAAGAAAAAACGTCGATGCGTCATGTGCAATGTACGCGATACGGGAGGGACACGGCAAGCCCAGTAGAAGGCCCATGGCTAACCCTAGCATATGCCCTCCCTTTTGTTTCTTTGCATGCAGAAGCTTGCACAAGCGAGGAGACGCCGCCTGGACTCGCCTCCCTGCTGGCCGCCGTCGCAGACTGGAGTGGCTCGCCGACCGTCGTAGCAGACTCGAGTGGCTTGCTGGCGCCGCCTGGAGTGGCTCGCCGGCACCGCCTGGAGTGGCTCGCTGCTGCGCTAATGTTTCTTGGCTCCCTATTCTTCTTAGAGCATCTCCAGCCGCGCCCCCGACACACCCTCCTAGGCGATTTTTCAGCGTCGGCGCTAAAAAATCGGCCCAGCCGCGCCCTGAGAAGCCCAATTTTCGCCGGCACGGGCCGAATTTGGCGCCGGCGGACCCAAGCCGAACCCGGCGCGCTGGGGGACGCTCGGAGGCGCCGGGCAAAACGGTTTTGGTGCGAAAGAGCCGCGGGCCCACCGAGTCAGCGACACTCGCCTCTTCGTTCTCAGAACTCCTCGATTTCCCGCGGGGAATCAATGCCAAGGCTGCCGCCGGTCAGCCTTTCATTGATTCCTCACCACGGGGCGCCTCTTCACGGGCGGCGCGGCAATGCCTCACTCCCCGGCACGCATACACACGTCCCCGCGGCGGCTATAAAAAACGGCACCCCACCCCCGCCGCTGGCCACACACGCCGAGCTTTCTGCATCTCTCTCTCACCGTGAAAGTGCAACTAATCCCCGGGTGGTTTTGGCAATTAATAACAACATATATATCATTGAACTAATAGTTACTTGAGAATCATTTCAGAGAAGTTCAGTGATATGGGTATGGCAATGACTGAAGAAGTGGACCCCTCAAAATGCTAAGGCAAGCATTGGCAAAAGCTCAAGACTCCATTTTTGGTTTAGTGATCCAAGATCACATTGAGTCCATAGGAAAAGCCAATACTATTAAAAGGGGATGAGGTTGTGTTGATGATCTGGTTGCTCAAGTGCTTAGTGATATATCTCCTTCAACTATCAGCAACTTTCACTACAATACACACTCATAAGTAATCTCGGACCAACCGATTTTCCAAACTCAGTCACACCGAGATGAACCACCTCAGCCATAAGCCAAACCCTAGAAAAATCGGTCATTCCGAGTTTGAGATCGGTCTCATCGAAACATGGGCTGCCAAGCTTCTGTAACCGTCTGTCATCATATCGGAATAACCGAGATGACATTTTCGGTCCCACCGAAACTGGCAAGTTCCTGTCTTTGATCAAATCGGAATAACCGAGATGGTATTTTCGGTCCCACCGAAAACCCCAACGTTCACATTATTTGAACTTTCGGTCTGACCGAGTTGTCCACTTCGGTCTCACCGAGATTGCTCAATTATGTGTGTAACGGTTGGATTTTGTGTGGAGGCTATATATACCCCTCCACCCCCTCTTCATTCGTGGAGAGAGCCATCAGAAAGAACTACCACTCCTACCTTACACTTTCTGAGAAGAGAACTACCTACCCTTGTGTTGAGATCAAGTTGCTCCATTCCTACCATATGAAACTTGATCTCTAACCTTCCCAAGTTGCTTTCCACTCAATCCTTTCTTCCACCACAGCCATATCAGTGAGGAGAGTTGAGTGTTGGGGAGATTATCATTTGAAGCACAAGAGCAAGGAGTTCATCATCATCTACAACATCTATTACCTTTTGGAGGGTGGTGCCTCCTAGATTGGTTAGGTGTCGCTTGGGAGCCTCCGTCATTGAGATGTGGAGTTGAACCAAGAAGTTTGTAAGGGCAAGGAGATCGCCTACTTTGTGAAGATCTACCCCGAGTAAGGCTAGCCCTCCGTGGGCGTAGGCCATGATGGAATAGACAAGGTTGCTTCTTCGTGGACCCTTCGTGGGTGGAGCCCTCCGTGGACTCGCGCAGCCGTTACCCTCCGTGGGTTGAAGTCTCCATCAACGTGGATGTACGATAGCACCACCTATCGGAACCACGGGAAAAATCACCGCGTCTCCAAAATTGCGTTTGCTCTTCTCCACCTCTCTTTACTACATGTGCAATTTACTTTCCGCTGCCTATACTCTAGAATTGCATGTGTAGGGTGATGCTTGACTTGATCAAAAAGGCAGAATTTTTATATTTACAAGTAGTCTAATCACCCCCCCTCTAGACATACTTTCGATCCTACAAGTGGTATCAGAGCTTTGGTCTCCATTGTATTGGTTTCCATTGCATTGGACTCCATAAGCTTGGTTTCACAACCTAGGAGAGTATGGCGTCTAGTGAGGGTAATTTTCGTAGAGGTCCTTACTTTGATGGTACAAATTTTGCTAGTTGGAAGCATAAAATGAAAATGCATATTCTTGGTCATAACCCAGCCGCATGGGGCATTATTTGTGTTGGTATGCAAGGTGAATTCTTCGAGGAAGGAAAAGTTCCGGATCGCGAAGCTACACCGGAAGAATTACGGATGTTGCAAAACAATGCTCAAGCTTGTGACATTCTCTTCAATGCCTTGTGTCCCGAGGAGTTCAACAAAATCAGCCGTCTTGAGAATGCTAAAGAGATTTGGGATACTTTGGTTGAAATGCACGAAGGTACCGAGTCTGTGAAGGAATCAAAGCTAGATATTCTTCAAGGTCAACTTGACAAGTTCAAGATGAAGGATGGTGAAGGAGTCGCTGAAATGTACTCTAGGCTTGCTCTCATCACAAATGAGATTGCCGGCTTAGGAAGCGAAGAAATGACCGACCGATTCATCATCAAGAAGATTCTCAGAGCTTTGGATGGAAAGTATGACACCGTGTGCACTTTGATCCAAATGATGCCAAACTACAAGACTCTCAAGCCAACTGAAGTCATTGGAAGAATTGTTGCTCATGAGATGACACTTAAGGATAAGGAAGAGCTTCACAACAAGTCGAGTGGTGCTTACAAAGCTACAAGTGATGCTCCCGCAACCTCAAGTGACAAGTTAATTTCCAATGAAGAGATAAGCCTAATGGTTAAGAACTTCAACAAATTCTACAAGAATAGAGGCAAAGAGAGAAGCTCAAAGTCTAGATCATATGATGAAAAGAGATCTTCTAGTCATGATCGAAACTGCTACAATTGTGGAAGACCCGGACACTACTCAAATGAGTGTACGGCTCCCCACAAGAGAAGAGAAGAATCTCCAAGAAGAAGATCAAGAGATGAGTCACCTCGGAAAGAGAGAAGGAGTAGAGATGATCATTATGAACGAAGACCCTCTCGGAGAAGCAAGGATTCAGAGAGGAAAGACAAGTCATCAAGGAGCTACACAAGAAGAAGACATCAAGCTCATGTAGGTGAATGGGTCTCCGGCTCCGACTCCGAAAATCAATCCGATGGAAGCTATCACTCCGACTCCGACTACAGTCAAGATGAAGGTGTTGCCGGTCTTGCTCTCGTATCCTCCAACTCCAACTCCTACGACTTATTTGATTCACCAAATGAGGGAATTGGAAGATGCTTCATGGCTAAAGGCCCCAAGGTATCACACCCTGAATTCATTGACTTCAATAGTGATGAGGATGACTTGGTGAAGATGAGCTCTTGCATGATAAATCTAGTGAGCTTAGTAACGATGAAAATGCTAGTAGTCTTTATAGTCGAGAAGAGTCGAATGACAATGCTATGAAGGAGATTGAGCGTCTAACTAAAGAACTAAACACTCTTAAGTTAGCTCATGAAACAACTCAAGAAGATCATAGAGAGCTCCTAAGATCTCATGAGAAGCTACGCTTCGAGAAGCTCACTCTAGAGCAAGAACATGAGTTTCTAAAAGCGATCAATGACGATCTTCGAAAGAAGAGTTCTTCATATCTTGCCAAACGACTTCTCTTGTCTAATTTCTTGCCACCTATTAAGACTAAGCATGACAAGCATAAGAAAAATTCTTCCTCTAGTAGTAACAATAACCATGCTAAATCTAATGTTGTTGCTTCTAGTAGTTCTCTTGATTCCACTAATAATGTTTCAAGCCAAGTTACACTTGAGCAAGAGAATAGCTTATTGAAGGAAATCATAGAGGAAGGTGTCTACAAGAGTCTTGCCGGAAGCAAGAACTTTGAGGAAATTGTTCGCAAGCAAGGAAGGCACCGGAAGAATCAAGGAATTGGTTTTGAGCGAAAGTTCAACGCCGAAGGTGTTGAGTGGGAAGAAGGTCAATACCCTACTCCACAGTTTGTTTCTCAAAAGGAGAAGTATGATCCCACTTCTTCCAATGTGGAACAAGCTCAAGATGACCTTCCACCACAAGACCACAAGCTAAAAGCCAAGGACAAGCTTCAAGAGGAGATTGATGCATTCATTGAAGCACCTCAAGCCATGGTCAAGTGGGTTCCCAAGGAAACATCAAGTTCTACTTCGTCAAGCTCAACTACAACCCCAAGGATTCCCATCAAGATGATGTGGATCCCGAAGAAGAAGAACTAGAAGGTTCTTGAGGGTGACTCCGCCAACATACTTCACTCACATTCATTTTGGCAACTTGTGCAATCAACTTCCACATCATGCACTAGTTCATGGAGTCACAAACCCTCTTGTTGGTAAGTCAAGGGACAAGGTAATCATTGCTTTCATGGACATCATCTATTGTGAACTTCAATCTATGTCTATGGATATCCTTGTTTGTTCCTTGTGGGACTAACCCATGTAGGTATTGAAAGTGCCCTAATCCAAAGGATAGCTCCAAACTCTTGATGACCTACATCAACATTGAGCATCCACATCTTCAACATCTACATGAAGTCTTCTACGACAACCCAAGGTTAGTTTGACCCTTTAAAAGGGGTTCTCACATCTAGGGGGAGCTTTGCTCTAAAAAATTGAGCTAAAGCATCTTCAAATGATGTGAACACATCAATGCTTTATGTAAAAGTGGTAACCCCACTTGTGCTTAAACGATGAGTATGACCTATGATCAAATGTTCTCATTTGGCTCCTAAGTCAAAATACTCATATAAAGATGACCTAGTCATCGACAAATTGTGTGCTAGTAGCTAGAGTTTTGGTTGTGCATGTTTGACACATATTTCATTTGCTATCTTATTGTGTGAGCATGTTGAATGCATGATTTTATCCATTCGAGGACATCCATTTGTTGTTTTGGTTGTTTTGATTTTTCTGGCCAAATGGATGGACAAGAATGCCTAAGTACCTCCCCTAGCTATCTATGCTTTCTTGTCTCAAATTCTATTCATGCTTATATCACAAACTTTGAACAAGTCATTTTCGGACCCTCCGAGTGAGGAGCACTCGGAGCCACCGATCCGTCTAAGGCTGACTTCCAAAACCTTCTAAGTAAATTTCGGTCAGGCCAACTCATTCAAACTCGGTCAAACCGAAAGCACTTAGACTGATCTAGGTTTCATCTCGGTGAAACCGAGTTCTAAATCTCGGCGTGACCGAAATGTGTAACTGCATAGCAGTTATCCATCTCGGTGTCACCGAGTTTTTCAACTCGGTCCCACCGACAGCAAGGGGATATAAATACTGAGGGCAGCGCGCGTTGATTATTCCTTCAAATGTTTTCGCTCCCACGTCCCCTGCTGCCATCGCCCTGATCTCCGGATCGTCGCCGTCGTCGCCTGTGCGCCCTCGCCGCAGGTCTCCATCGCCGTCAACGGAATTCTCCTCCGCGCCGTTGCCGCCGTAGAGGGACTCCACCAAGTTAGGGTGAGTCTCGATCCCTCTCGTGCTCCCATCCGATTCATTGCACGATTGGTTTGCCCTATATCTAGCCATGTTTGAAATCTTCCTTAACATCAGATCAGTTCGTTTGAACTAGCTTCGAGTAAAAATTTTAGGGTTAGGTTTCCACGGAACACATCTCGGTGAAACCGGTTTTAAAATCTCGGAATGACCGATTCGGCCTCTGGCCATTGCACTGCACCTTTCGGTCCAACCGAGTTGTGCAAATCGGTGTGACCGAGATAGAGTTTTAGTGAAACCCTAGTTTATCGGCAGGACCGAAACCCATTTCGGTCCAACCGAAAGTGGTGTGTAAAGTTTCTGTTATACACTTCGGATTCACCGAAACTGAAAATCGGTCTGACCGAAATGCATTCTGTGAAAACTTAAAACTAAAATTTGAACTCATTTTTTTTGCTAAAACCTCTGCAGTTTGTGATAACTCTTCTACTCTGCCTATACCTTATCTATTCACAGGTTGTCAGCCATGTCAGATGCCAGTGACAGCCAGAACAGGTCAGAGTCACCTTTTGCGGACATTCCGGAAGCAGACACTAGTCCTGAGGCTAGTAGTCTAGTTGATGATGGTGAGAGGAGTACACCTAGTGGCTTGCCTCCTGCAGCCACCAGAACCAGAAAGGAGAGGAATTCTGATGATGAGGATTCTGATTTTGTAGCTGAGGAAGAGGTATCCTCCAAGCCTAAGAGAAAGGTTGTTGCCAAAGAGCAACAAGGTCAGCAGTCAAAGAAGGGCACCAGCAAGGTCAAGCAGTCAGCTGTTGCCAAGAAGCTGAACTTGGGAGAGCCAGCCCCAAGCAAAGTGAAGAAAACCTCCAAGAGGAAGAGGGTAGTGTATACTAATCCTCATGCAGATGCAGCAGCCGAGGAGGAAGAAGAAGAAGAAGCACCCCAGCCTGCTCCTCAGAAGCAGAAGCTCATGGGTGATGCAATTAGGGCTGGAGCCACTTCAAAGCCCAAGAAGTCTGCTCAAGCTAAGGCAGCTCCAGCAAAGCCTACTGCCAAGCCCAAGAGGACAACCAGAAACATTCTAGCCTCTGAGAAGAACAAGGGTGATGTGCCACCAGCTGAGTCTGATGAAGAAGAACAAGTGTTGCTGAAACTCCGTCCAAAACTGCCACTTCACAATGATGCTCATCCTCAAGCCGAGGATATGAAGGCAAGGAAAGATAGAGGTCTCAGGCTATGGAGGCAAGCTGATCCATATGCCGTGAGGAGAAGGACTGCTGTGGATCCCAGATTCCACACCAGAGAGCAGCAGGGCTTCTATGAGACTGTGCTGATGGACAAGAAGCCAATAGTTGCAGATACCAGATACGTTGACTAGAAATACATTGATAGTGAAGAGCACAGAGACTTCTTTCCCCATGTGCATGAAAGCTTTACTGCATGTGGAGTTGCTGAGTTTGTGGGTCAGAAACTGACAGATTGGAACGATGAGATGATTATGCAATTCTATGCCACAGCTCACTTCTATCCTGATGGGAAGATCACCTGGATGACTGAAGGTCAAAGGTTTTCTTCTTCTGTTGAAGAATGGGTAGAACTTCTGAATGCTCCAGTGCAACGAGAGGATGACATTGATGTCTATGGGATTCCTAAGAAGAACCATGATTCCATGAAGAACATGTACAAGGAGATCCCCGCAGCAGATTTGGAAGTGTGGAAGCTTGGCTCAGTCTACTATCTCCAGGCAGGTTTACCTACCACTAACACTATTCTGAGGCATACCCTGATGCCCAAGTCTGGAGATCATCGCATGATCAGAGGGTATTCTATCAACATGCTGCACATACTTGATGAGAAGGCACCTTTCAAGGTGATGGACTTAATGGTAGAGACCATTAAGAGGACTGCAGCTGACCAGAAGAGGTCATGTGGATTTGCCCCGCAGATTCAGATGCTTATCAATGCCAAGTTTGGCACGGGCAAAATCCTGTTGGATAGGAAACACTTACCCCTGCAGCCAGAGCATGAAGACAATGTTGTTGTGATGGACGAGGAGGATCCAACATCGGTTGAAGGTCAAGCCAAGATTGAAGCTGCTAGGAAAGCCAAAGCTGATAAAGAGGCAGCAGCAGCAGCAGCTAAACCAAAGAGCTTCGGAGAGCAGATTCTTGAAGCTACCCAAAGGATTGAACAACGCCTGGCCAGCATTGAACAATCTCAGGAGAGCCTAGAGAGGATTGTTGACGAGAAGGTCCACGCTCTGGACGTGAAGCTGACTGAACTTCAAGTGACCGTCAACAAGCTTGAGGCAGATATGGAGGAAGCAAAGCAGGACAGGGCAGAGCTCGTGCAGGATGACTTAGTCCAGGATTCTCAGCGACAGACTGCTCCGATTCCCAGAGGATCCCGATCAGCTGCTATTCCGGTGACTGACACCAGGACTACCGCTTCAGCACCTCCCACAGCTCCAGCAGTCACTCCAGCCACAGCTCCAGTATCCACTCCTCCAGCGCAGACATCAGCTGAAGTCTTCGCCGATGCCGTCATATCTACTCCGACATCTACCTAGACGGGAGCCGCCAGCAGAGCCCACAGTGACGTTTAGCTCTATGCTTTCTCAAACTTTTTGGTAACTTGTTGCCAAAGGGGGAGAAATTGTATAGATCATAGGGCTTCGAGAGAGAGAGTGCTCTTTCGTTCTTTTGCGTTTTCTTTGAGATACTTTTGGTTTTCGAAACTTTCAGTGTGCTTGATACTACGTTTGATGCTACCTTAATGAGTGCTTGGTCATACTATGCTTTAATGTGTGCTTAATGCTTATCATATGCTATTCCTATCTTGTATGGCTATTTACTCATGTCTTGGTGATTGGGTGCATGCTTTTCATTCTTATCATTTTGTGCGCTCCACCAAGATGTATGTGACATGGAAGAGTAACCCATGATCCTAATCGATTGTGCATTTGCATTCAAACGCAAATTTTAAATAATGCACAAATTTAGGGGGAGCTCTGTGATGGCCTGGCTTATTAGGGATGATAGACTACTCATATCAATAAGGAATTCCTTCTTTTCCGGGAGCCCATTCGGATAGAACTCCAAAGTTAAGCGTGCTCAGCTTGGAGTAGTTTCAGGATGGGTGACCGACCGGGAAGTTGCTCCAGGGTGCGCACGAGTGAGGACAAAGTGCGCAGAAAAGACTAGTATTGATATGTGAGGCCAGTCTAGATCCCGCCAGGAGTAACGACCACCGGTGGGTGTGTCCGGGGCGTTACAAGCTCTTGCTTATCACATACTTCTCAAAGCGACGATATTATTCATTGATTATATCCTTTGTCGAAGCTTTGATCTATATGTTGTCATCAATTACCAAAAAGGGGGAGATTGAAAGTGCAACTAATCCCCGGGTGGTTTTGGCAATTAATAACAACATATATATCATTGAACTAATAGTTACTTGAGAATCATTTCAGAGAAGTTCAGTGATATGGGTATGGCAATGACTGAAGAAGTGGACCCCTCAAAATGCTAAGGCAAGCATTGGCAAAAGCTCAAGACTCCATTTTTGGTTTAGTGATCCAAGATCACATTGAGTCCATAGGAAAAGCCAATACTATTAAAAGGGGATGAGGTTGTGTTGATGATCTGGTTGCTCAAATGCTTAGTGATATATCTCCTTCAACTATCAGCAACTTTCACTACAATACACACTCATAAGTAATCTCGGACCAACCGATTTTCCAAACTCAGTCACACCGAGATGAACCACCTCAGCCATAAGCCAAACCCTAGAAAAATCGGTCATTCCGAGTTTGAGTTCGGTCTCACCGAAACATGGGCTGCCAAGCTTCTGTAACCGTTTGTCCTCAAATCGGAATAACCGAGTTGATGATTTCGGTCTCACCGAAACTGGCAAGTTCCTGTCTTGACTCAAATCGGACTAACCGAGATGGTATTTTCGGTCCCACCGAAAACCCCAACGTTCACATTATTTGAACTTTCGGTCTGACCGAGTTGTCCACTTCGGTCTCACCGAGATTGCTCAATTATGTGTGTAACGGTTGGATTTTGTGTGGAGGCTATATATACCCCTCCACCCCCTCTTCATTCGTGGAGAGAGCCATCAGAAAGAACTACCACTCCTACCTTACACTTTCTGAGAAGAGAACTACCTACCCTTGTGTTGAGATCAAGTTGCTCCATTCCTACCATATGAAACTTGATTTCTAACCTTCCCAAGTTGCTTTCCACTCAATCCTTTCTTCCACCACAGCCATATCAGTGAGGAGAGTTGAGTGTTGGGGAGATTATCATTTGAAGCACAAGAGCAAGGAGTTCATCATCATCTACAACATCTATTACCTTTTGGAGGGTGGTGCCTCCTAGATTGGTTAGGTGTCGCTTGGGAGCCTCCGACATCGAGATGTGGAGTTGAACCAAGAAGTTTGTAAGGGCAAGGAGATCGCCTACTTCGTGAAGATCTACCCCGAGTAAGGCTAGCCCTCCGTGGGCGTAGGCCATGATGGAATAGACAAGGTTGCTTCTTCGTGGACCCTTCGTGGGTGGAGCCCTCCGTGGACTCGCGCAGCCGTTACCCTCCGTGGGTTGAAGTCTCCATCAACGTGGATGTACGATAGCACCACCTATCGGAACCACGGGAAAAATCACCGCGTCTCCAAATTGCGTTTGCTCTTCTCCACCTCTCTTTACTACATGTGCAATTTACTTTCCGCTGCTTATACTCTAGAATTGCATGTGTAGGGTGATGCTTGACTTGATCATAATTGTGAATCTGTCAAAAACTGTTCTTGATCAAAAGGCAGAATTTTTATATTTACAAGTAGTCTAATCACCCCCCCCCCTCTAGACATACTTTCGATCCTACACACCGCCGCTCTATCTACCGCCGGCGCACCTCCCCTCTCCTCATCACACCGTGACGATGTGCGAGCGGTTCCCCGGCAACAGAGCGGCAGCCAACGGCTTCGACAGCCGCTCGCTGCACGCGTGGGAGTCGCACCTGCTCTCCGAAGCGAACATCCCGGCGCCTCCGGACATGCGCGCCGGGCTGTCAGGATGGAAGCTCATCGCCGG
>LR738710.1:241891528-241924448 GCA_902687465.1 Secale cereale
GCCCCCCCCCCCCCCCCCCCCTGTCGGACGCTGACGCGCGTCCCGACTACTTCGCCGGCGAGGTCGACCACGTCCGGTCAATGCTAACCGAGGAGCAGCGCGCCTCCCCGCAGTACGCTGCCAACAACCACGGGGCGTGGGCGGCGTACTTCCAGCGCCGGCAGGAGCAGCGCCTTGCCTCCACCAATGGGGCACCGGTGGTGGGGGGCGGAGGAACAGCGATGGGTGACGCCTCTGGTGGTCCGCACCCGGCCGGACGCTCAACGAGGTGCTCGCGTACCTCGAGGGCGGCAATGACCCGCCGGTCACTTACCCTACCGCCGCCCCGGTCCCCCACCGCGGTGCCGGGTAGTGGATGCCCCAAAGGTTCATCTTCGGCTCATCCTCCTCCTCCCGCTCCTCCTCGCACTCCTCCGGCTCAGCGGTGGTGTTCGGCGTCAAGGTCGAGCCCACGGCGGAGACCCCGCTCGGCGGGCATCGTCATCAACGAAGGCGGGTGCGTTTCCTCCTCGGCTCCTCCCTGCTTCGTCAAGCCGAAGAAGGAGTCGGGACTCGCCGTCGTGAAGAAGGAACCTGGGCTCGCTCCTGTGAAGACGGAGCCCGGGCTTGCCGGCGGCGACAAGGAGACGATCGACGACGCGGCGGTGTTCAAGTGGGCGCGGGACGACTGGGCGCGGACTGAGATGGAGCGCCAGCGCCGCGCCTATGAAGAGCTCGCCGCACGGCAAAGGAGCTGGCGAGGCCGCGACGAGGGAGGTCGACGACGACAGCGATGACGGTGCACCACCGGCACCGGTCCATCAGGGTGACGCCGGCCAGGGGTCCAGCAGGAGCGGCGACGTCCGCGTCAAGGAGGAGAAGGACGACGATGACAATGACTTCGTCGCGCTCACCGCGTTCTTCGCGCCGTAGACGCGCTAATAAAATGTTTATGTACTAAAACTATGTTATAAAATGTTTTTCCACCCTACTTTAGATGCATTTCTATTTTATATTAAAAAATATTGCACCTCCTGGGGGCGACCCTGGGGCCGGCGGCTGGGGGCCCGAAACCCCCCACGCCGATTTTAGCGCCGGTACGCCCCCAGACGGCGATTTTAATCCCCTCCCGGGGGGCCAATGGCTGGAGATGCTCTTAGAAATGAGGTCGATAATGCTTGGATGGCTGCTTGATGCTTGCAGATTGTTGCTATACTGCTTGCTGATGTTACTGCTTGGCATAGGTGCTTACTACTGCTTGCTGATGTTACTGCTACTACAGTTGATAATTGTATCTTTGTTATGCCATGGCCCAACCCAGGGAGGAGGCCAAAGGCCTGTCGCCGCTCACGCCTGCTGGACCGGGCCTGGAGGGCAGGAGGAGCCCAGTGTGGCAAGGCAGCCTCGAGAGATAAAGAGCAGCAGGTGGAGAGAGGAAAGGTCGTCGATTAGCAGAAGCAATTCCCCACTTCCTCTCGTTCCTGTAACCCTAGCTACTTCCTCTGAAATTCGAGATTGTAAGCGGAGATTGTAAGCGGATGCATAACAATTGGTATCAGTAGTCGTTCGATCCGTCTCGGTGACGCATGATCCATCAGTCCGCAGTGTGGTCGGCGGAGGATTCGTTCCCCGCTGTAATTCCCATCGCTCGGCAGGAACCGCCGATCTGGTTGGTCGATCGGCTGTCGGATCTGGCGCCGAAGAAGCATGGCCCTACAGCGGTCGAGCAGTAGATCTCGGCGGCGATGGGGACCGTGGAGCAGCAGAACACAGAGACAAATGCCAAGCTCGACGACATCGTTGAGCAGCTGAAGGGCCTGACCGCATGGATGAAGGCCATGGATTCCACGATGAAGAGCCTCTCCGACTCTGCGGCGCTTCTTCAACTACACGCCGAGGATGCCTCGACGCGACTGGAGGCGCTCGAGTCGCTGCTGATGCACCCCCAAGGCCCAGCCAGCGCGACCACAACACCTCCGACTATGGTGGTGCACGCGCACGGCGGGGATCGGCCCAGTAGGCACAGCGGGCATCACCAGCAATGGGGGAAGATTTTGGGGGATCCCCGATCCCCAAATCCGCCTCCGGCCAACGGTATGCCCTCTTTTGCCCCGTTCGTCGATCGGGAGTCCTTCTGTGAGGAGCGCAGAGTTTTGCATCCTACTCATCGGCCACACTTGGGCAGTACACCAAAAATGGGTTTTCCCAAATTCGATGGGGAAGATTACCAAGTGTGGCTGGACAATTGTGAACTGTATTTCAAGATTTATGGGGTGTCTGAGCCAATGAAAGTGAAGTTTGCCGCTCTCAATTGTGTTGAGAATGCGGCGCTGTGGCTAAAAATGGCCCAGAAACGCCGGCAGTTTGTGCATTGGCATGACCTGCGCACTGCAGTTCAGGAGAAGTGGGGGAAGAACAAGCACAAATTCCACATGCGCCAGTTATTGTTTCTTAGCCAAACTAGCTCCGTAGATGAGTATACTTCTAAATTTGACACCCCGCGACACCAAATCCTTCTAGCAGATCCACACACTAGTGAGGTGTTCTTTGTTGAGAGATATATAGCAGGCCTTCGCCCTGAAATTCAAACTGCTGTTATTCTGCATCAACCTGAGGACGTGGATACTGCTAGCTGTTTGGCTTTGTTGCAGGAAGCAGAGTTGGAGAGCGAAAAGTTTGGTGGGAACTCGAAATACAGCAAGCGTTCAGGAACTAAACATGCCACTACAGAGAAGGGCAAACAGTCAGTCACGACAGGCGTACCAGAAAAGTAGCATAGAAACTAGAGGCCCTACGTGCTTATCGCAAGGCCAAGAGCTTGTGCTTCAAATGCGGCGAGCCGTGGGCGAGAGGCCACAAGTTCCCAGACAAAGTACCTCTGCATATCATGGAGGAGTTACTGGAGGTTTTGCAGTTGGACGACCCCCCTGATCATCAACATATGTCAGATTCCAGCTCGGACGAGGAGGTCATGTTGCTCACCAATGCACGCTCACCGTCACCACCAGTCAAACGCCGGACGATGTGCTTGCAAGGCATGATCGGCAAGCGCAACATTCTCGTTCTGATTGATTCTGGAGCAAATTGTTCATTTGTGGATGTTAAACTGACAGAAGAGCTCCAACTGCCCACTCAACCTATGTCGCCAGCCTCTTATGTAGTTGCCAGTGGAGACACCTTGACAAGCTCGACGATGGTGCCTCAACTGTCATGGTGGACGCAGGGTCACACCTTCTGCCAGGACATGAAAGGTCACACCTTCTGCCAGGACATGAAAGTCCTTCCTCTGGGCTGCTATGATCTCATTGTTGGGGCAGATTGGCTCGAGAACCATAGCCCTATGTGGGTCCACTAGCATAAAAAGTGGATGAAGTTCACACATGAAGGGCAACGAATTACACTCAAAGGGATCCGGTCCACACCAAGCAAATGCAAACCAGTCTTTGTGGGCAAGCTGAAAGGGTTGTTGCGTCGTGGAGCCATTCAACATGCAGTGCAGGTCAAGCACGTTCATCAGGAGATGGACCTGGTTGCTCTTCAAGTGTCGAAGACAGATGAGCTCATACCCCTAGAAGTGCAGTCGCTGTTACAGGAGTTTGACGACCGTTTCAGTGTGCCTTCCACACTGCCCCCGCACCGAGCCGAGGATCATACCATCCCATTGATTCCATGAGCACAGCTGGTCAGTGCACGGCCTTATCGGTATACACCCCAGCAGAAGGATGAGATCAAGCGACAGATCGAAGAAATGCTTTAATCAGGGATTATTCGCCCTAGTACAAGTCCATTTGCTACTCCGGTCCTGCTCGTTCGCAAGAAGGATGGCTCATGGCGTTACTGTGTTGACTATCGACAGTTGAACGCGATCACAGTTAAGAACAAACATCCCATGCCTGTGGTGGATTAATTGCTCGATGAGATTGCAGGTGCCAAGTGGTTTACCAAGTTAGACCTGCTCTCTGGTTATCACCAGATCAGGGTCGCATACGAAGATGTATTCAAAACAGCCTTTCGCATGCGTCAAGGGTTGTATGAGTTCCTGGTTATGCCGTTTGGGTTGTCTCGCGCTCCTGGCTCATTCCAAGGGATGATTCATAAGGTGTTGGATCCCCTGCTTCGGCATGGTGTGCTGGCATTCATGGATGACATATTGGTCCATACTGCCACCTTGGAGGAGCACGTCCGTCGTCAGCGCGAAGTGTTGCAGCTCCTTCGTGACAATGAGCTGGTTATAAAGCGGTCCAAATGTGCATTCGCCCAACACAAGAACGAGTACTTGGGACATTTCATCAGTGAGGAAGGGGTTTCCACCGACCCGGCAAAAGTTGAAGTAGTGCAATCCTGGCCTATCCCAGTGTCTGTTCGTGCAGTGCGTGGATTCCTAGGGCTTACGGGGTACTACAGGAAATTCATCCAACACTATGGGGTGATTAGCCGCTCGCTGATAGAGTTACTGAAGAAAGGGGTTGTGTTTCAATGGACACCACAGGCAGAGACAGCCTTTCCGCTACTAAAGAAAGCAATGGTCGCAGCTCCGGTGTTAGCGGTGCCGGATTTTCATCAACCTTTCGTCTTGGAGACGGACGCATGCAAGGATGGCATTGGCGATGTACTCATGCAGCAAGGTCACCTTGTCGCTTATTTGAGCAAAGGCCTCTGCCCAATGAACCAGGCACTGAGCACATACGAAAAAGAATGTCTGGCTATTCTTATGGCCGTGGAGAAGTGGCGACCGTACTTGCAGCACCAACGCTTCACTATTCACACGGACCAGCAAGCTCTCCTGCACTTGTCCGACCAACGGCTGAACACCGGTATCCAACACAAGGACTTTGTGAAGCTAATGGGACTGGATTACACCATCCAGTACAAATGAGGCATCACTAATGTCGCCGCCGATGCACTTTTGCGGCGTGACAATCACCAAGCCTTGCTAGCCATTTCTTCCGCAGTACCGGCGTGGTTGGAAACATTGGTGGCCGGCTACGAAGAAGATGCCAGTTCCAAGCAGCTCTTAACTGAACTCTCAATTTCAGGGCATAACGACCAGGGGTACTCTCTGGAGAAAGGTGTGCTGCGTTACAAAGGGAAGATCTGGGTGGGCCACAACCCATTGGCCCAGCAACACATCATACAGTCTCTCCACACAACTGCAATTGGAGGGCACTCTGGGGTGCTGGCCACCTATCAGCGAGTCAAGAAGCTGTTTGCTTGGCCCAAGATGAAGCGTGACATTATTGAGTTTGTGCAGAGCTGTGATATATGTCAACGAGCCAAACCGGAGCACTGCCGTCAACCAGGGCTTCTTCAACCTCATGAGATTCCACCTCACCCATGGCACACCATCAATTGGGATTTTGTGGAGGGTCTACCAAAGTCCAATGGCTTCGAGGTGATCCTGATTGTCATCGACAAGCTGACCAAATTTGCCCATTTTCTGCCCCTCAAGCATCCCCACACCGCTCATCAAGTGGCCCTGGTGTTCTTCGATCAGATCTACAGACTCCATGGCATGCCCTCCCGGATCATTTCAGACAGAGATCCAGTCTTCACAAGCGCCTTCTGGCAAGAGTTGTTCCGCTTGTCGGATACCATACTCAATATGAGCTCAGCACGCCATCCTGAGACGGATGGACAAACAGAGAGGCTGAACCAGTGCCTAGAAGCCTTCCTTCGGTGCTCCATTCACGACACCCCAAAACTGTGGTCCAAATGGTTATCATCAGCTGAGCATTGGTACAACATGTCTTATCATACAGTGGCTGGATGCACCCCGTTCGAGGCTCTATATGGATACCAGCCTCGACCATTTGGCATCTCCGCTCCAGCATCAACGACAGAACTCCAGGACTTGGTGGACGATCACGACGCGATTCGTGAAATGCTTCGCCAACACCTCTCGTGGGCTCAAGCAAGGATGAAGCGGCAAGCGGACAAGCATCGCACAGAATGTTCCTTCTAGGTGGGTGATCAAGTTTTTCTCAAGGTCCAGCCCTACCTTCAAAACTCCTTGGCTACCCGGCGCAATCAAAAGCTAGCCCTGAAGTTCTACGAGCCGTACCAAGTTCTGCAACGTGTTGACGCTGTCTCCTACATGCTGGCTCTCCCGACGAACTCCAGGATCCATGACGTGATCCACGTCTCTCAGCTCAAGAAGCAAATTCCTTCCAAGTTCTCCGTCGAGCCAGACCTGAGCAAGGCGGCGCCGCGCAACCTGTCGCTGATGTAACCGACGACTATCTTGCAGATGTAGCTCATTCAGCGTGGTGGCTCGGTGAAGCCCCGGCTCAAGGTGTGCTGGCATGATCGCCCCGACACCCATGACTCCTGGGAAGACGCATTCGCTTTGCATCAGGTTTTTCCTTCGACGGCTTGGGGGCAAGCCGCTCCTCAAGGGATGGGGAATGTTATGCCACGGCCCAACCCAGGGAGGAGGCCCAAGGCCTGTCGCCGCTCGCGCCTGCTGGACCGGGCTTGGAGGGCAGGAGGAGCCCAGTGTGGCAAGGCAACATCGAGAGATAAAGAGCAGCAGGTGGAGAGAGGAAAGGTCGTCGATTAGCAGAAGCAATTCCCCACTTGCTCTCGCTCCTGTAACCCTAGCTACTTCCTCTGAAATTCGAGATTGTAAGCAGAAGCATAACAATCTTCCTATTAATATTTTTTTATATACTCGCTATATCGCCGTATTGATGTTCGTAGAAATTGTTGTATCCCGTATCGCTGTCGCGGTGCTTCATAGCTAACACCCATACTCTCTCGCCGGATTGCAACTCCTGCCGCTGGCCACTTCTCTCGCCGGACGCGGCAGCTCGCCACCAGCTCGAGCGCTCAGCCGGGCATGGATCCTGGGTGGCTGCAGCTCCGAGCAGCGGCTGACCAGCTCGAGAGTTCCAGCCCGGACCTCGAGGAGGTAGATCCTGGCTGGGCGCAGCTGCTTCGACTGGCTCGAGTGTGGCAACTCGTACATGGAGGCGACGGATCAAAGGAGTCGCATACGCTTTCTACCGGCTCGAGCTTGCTTATTTCTTAGCCGGAGGCTGGAGATCTGGACGCTGCAGCCTTGCAGTGGAGTGCTCGCAAGGGAGGTACTCGCGACGATATGCAGTTCGCTAATTCAGCTCTATATCCACAGCCACACAGGTAAATTATTTTCTTTGCTTTGTTGCTCTCGTCAGCTTCGACGTATTTCTTGTTGCTAGGAGCATGAACTATGGTTGTGGGCATAGAGATAATTTATTTGCTACCTGATTCAATCCCTGGTCAATAACGAGTTCTAATCAAAATTAGTGTCAACTATTGAATTGATTAAAACAGTAGATTACTTGGCTTCACTGTATCAAGATAATCTGATTGATAATGTGTTCAAATCTTAGTGTCAACTATGAAATTGATTAAACTGGCTTCAGTACATGACATAAATCGTTTTATATAACAAATTGGGTATCTTAACAAGTGAATATGAGAAATCTTTTTCTAGCGCGGCCAATCCTTTTGCCGTTCGACCTACCACAAGTACGAAGGGTAGATGGCTTGATTAAGTTGGCTTCTGTTCCTCGAAGACTTGATTTTCTCATGTCATTGCAGAGGTAGAGGTCCCTGACATAACTGTTTGAAAAGTTCTAAAAAGGCAACCAAAACTTTCAGCAGTTTCATCATAGAGAAGCGCAACACCAAACACAATAGTTTTTTTGTGATTATTTACTCGAACAATCAAACCAAATGGACGTCCATCATTTAGTTTCCTATATGTGGTGTCAAAGCATATAACATCACCGAAAGTTGCATAGTCTGAGACCATTTTGGAGTCAGCCCAAAAGTATTGAGAGAATTCCTTATTTGGCCCTTTCTTAAAATTTGCTTCCATATTTGACCCAAAATAAAATTTTCTTCTCTATTTGACACCTAAATTAAATTTTGTTCCTTATATGACACTTCTGTCCATTTTAGACACTAACGGTGTTAAGTATGAGGTGAAAAGACCATCTTGCCCCTAGTGCATTTTGTAACTATTTTGGATGTAGTAAAAAAGCAATCAGTTCACCCATGTTTTTGGGATGTTCAATGGATGATGCGCATGTATATGTATGCTTCAATATTTTCTTCCTTATGTAATCTGGTTTGTACATGTAAAAGTTGTACAAAACATCCGTATAATTTGTACAGTACCATATTTTGATTAGTGTTTGATGAATTTTTTATGCACTAAACCCAATTATTTATGTAAGCCGTGGTGGACCGGCGAACAAATAAATACGGTGTATATATGTGAGAAAAATATAAGTTTGATATAGGAAAGTACTACTGTATGATGTGTAGGTCCCACGTGTTGCTAAAAAAATTGAGTGAGAGAATATATTCAATATTGGACTTTATTTGTAGAGTTCATCATATAGAATATAGTGCTGCAAAAAGATTGAAGTTTTACACTTTGATCTAAGAAAAATAATTGCTAAACGAGATAAATACGTGCATGCAAAACTATCCAAGTTTGTAATTGGCCTGCACGCATGTACTCATGTATACTCCGTATTTGCACCCAACGGTGACTCAACAAGCCAAGGTCCACGTTAGATATCAGCGATCGATAAAGCCTCCCGTCCCGTGCAACCGTGAGGGAAGACACGCACGCAGACCGCCAGGCTCGGCTCGGAGGAGACGCACGCACACGCGCCGCCAGGCTCCACGCCGAGGCTCCCCTCAACCCGCACGTCACGGCGCCATGTGCATGGACGCAAGGCAAAAACCTCCTCAACGCCGTGGGCTAATTGGCCGGCGAGACTTTCTGCGAGTGTATTTGTATGCTTTTACACACACAAACTTATTTAATGAACAAAATATTAGAGCATACACATATATGTTCAGCATAAATTAAACATCCCTAAAATATGGGTGAACTGGTTGCTTTTTTACTACATCCAGGATAGTTACACCATGGACTAGGGGCAAAATAGTCTTTTCACTTCACACTTAAACCATTTAGTGTCTAAAATGGATGAAAGTGTCAAATAAGGAACAAAATTTACTTTAGGTGTCAAATAGGGAACTTTTTTTATTTTGGGCCAAATAGGGAAGCAAATTTTAAGAAAGGGCCAAATAAGGAATTCTCTCAAAAGTATTAGTTATCAAATCGTCGTCATCTACTTAAATTGAATAGAAAAACTTGACATCTTCCGCTACCTTTTTCTCCATGTATTTTAACACTTGCCCCGTATCACCTTTCGCTGCTTGTTCTTTTTTGTACAAACGATTGTTCATGTCTTGGGGGGCAAAACCAAGGTTTTCCTCTCCACATGCTTCTTTGGCCATAAGATCAATAGTTACTTTATTTGAAATGCCTCACCTCCGCACTTGCTATTTGTGCTTCGGTAATTTTTCTGTGAGATACTGAGATGGCCATGGTTCCAGTAGCGAGAATGTGGTTATGTGTCTCCTCAAATTCATACACCTAATAAAATCTATTCATAAGACTTATTTTCATATGTGCATTACACCCACATCGTGATTCACGCCTACTATAACTGAATGTATCTTCTCTCTTATCTTCAGCACGAGCTCCTAATAATTTGAATCGTTGTCTTAGTGCATCTCAAAATTATTATGCTCCAAACAAATTACAAGTGGCTCATACCTTGACGACAACAGAAAAATGTTCTTTGTTGTATAGTATAGGAGTTCTTTACTTTATGCTTGCTGCCTCTCTGGACGCTAAAACCCGTAACTTCAGCATACTTGTTAAAAAAGGAATAAGCTTCCTCATCAGCAAGCCCCGTCCCTCTTTGGCATCACCAGAGGTCAAGATATTCAGGTGCTTGATGTTGCGCAATCGCCTATGGACGGCGGACCGGTTGGCTAAGCGGCAATTGGATCACAATGACTGATGCATCCACTGTGCACAAGCGTCCGAGGACCTACATCATCTTCTACTTGGCTGCGTTTTCTCGCCTGAGGTATGGTACGACGTCCTGCTCGAGAACCGGTTGCATCGGTTCACCCCCACCGGTGTGCAGAGCTTCAAAGAATGGTGGATGCGAGTTGCGGAGGCGATCTCGCCGGCATCTCACAAAGGTGTGCGCCCTGATACTTTTAGTGGCTCGTCGTATTTGGTTGGAAAGGAATAACAGTTGTTTTATAAAATTGCAGTTATGCCGGCTAGAGTTACCTCTCGTATTAGTGACGATTTTGCGTTGTGGAAGTTGGCTAGGAGAGCCTCTGGTGGGTTCAAATGAGGATAGCTCGAGTTGAGTTGTAAGGTGGATGTGCAGGCTTCCCGTTGCCTGTGTGTTGTTTTCTCTCCTATCTTATACTCTATATGAGGCACGCAGTTCAATTGCATGTTCTTGAAAAAAAATTGGGTGAGCTCCTTGCACATAAAACCCTATTTTCGTCCTACTTACAATGAAAATGGAAGAGCTCCAGCTCTCTGTGAAAAAAAATGAAGAATGAAAGTCCGATACGAACAGGGCTAAGAGGATGCTTGGATCCAAGGGACTTATTCTAGTCTTGCTAAAAATAGTCTTCTTAAGAGGCTAAAATTCCAAGCACCCCTGACTAAAGAGGGGTTAAAACTAGTCTTGAGACTAACAAAATTTAGTCAGGGGAACCCCTACTAAAATGTGGATTAGTCTTCTGTCTCCTCATTTAACTCCTCTCCTTTAACACATGCGAGTTCTGAATTGGAGGGTTTGGAGGATAATAAATGCTCATTAACTTGATTTTAGTCTCTTTAGTATTTGGATCCAAGCATGGGTGAGGTTAGCAAGTTTTAGTCCCACTACTTTTAGTCATGAGACTAAAACATATCCAAGCATCCTCCAAGGGTGTGTTTGGTTCTAGTCACGAGCTGGAACGGCATGGGTCGGACCTGCCCCAGGGACTCGTTCGTGCGTTTGGTTCGTAAATGGAACGGAACCAAGTGGTGCCCGGCGAGCGAATATTCCGCCAATATCCGGAACGCACTGAGACCTCCAAATCGGAGGAACCACGCGGAACCAGTCGTCGCTCTTTCCTCTCCTCCCCGAGTCCTCTCTCAGAGCAGCCGCCTACTACTCGTCTCTGCCTCACTCGATGTGCGCCATCGGTGAACTCCTCTCGATCTGCGCCGTCGGCGAACTCTGCGCCGCCGGCAACTCGTCTCCTTCCCGAAACCCAGTCGAATCCTCTCTCAGAGCCGCCTCCCACTTGTCTCTCCCTCACCCAAAGTGCGTCGCCGGTGAAATCCTCTCGATCTGTGCCGCCGGCGACCTGCTCTCGATCTGCGCCGCCGGCGACTCGTCTCTTCCTCTCTCATGCACCGGAGCGAGTGGCTGGGTGGTGGCAGTTTTGCAACGGGAGCGTCGGCGGGCTAGGTGCTAACAGCAGCGGCATTGTCTCCTCTAATATGACCTCCGTTCCTCTCCCTTGTACATGTTGCAGCTTCTCCCCGTTTTCGTGTTCAGCCGAGAGAGAGACAGAGATATGTGTTGTTCGTTGCTGTTAGCACGAGACAGGTACACAGGGATATTGAGATATGTGATGTTTGTTTCGCTCCTCACTTTTCTGATTAAAGTTTCTTGCTGTATGCTATTTGAATTACTGGGTTATTTTTTATTTTTTATCGAACTGCTACTGTACAGATCTTTGCAAAATATGCTGCTGATGTACAGTCTATCTTTAGAATGAATGTTGTTGTCTAATCTATGTGTCATTCTTGTCAATATATATTGTTTTATGTTGTCTGTCTTGAAAATGCAAATGAAATGCTACTATAATTTTGAATTTTAAGTCAGTTCCATTTCATTCCACCTCTCTAACCAAACACCGAAACGGAACCAACCCATTCTACTCTTTTGCTGCTACCAAACACAGGAATGGAACCGACCCGTTTCTATGGAATGGAATGGTTCCATTCCATGACACTTGGTTCCACAACCAAACACACCCTAAGATCCTCTCTATGGTACAAAACGCGAACATTACCATGGTTAATGAACGCGTCTTCTTTTGAAAATAATAATAAGCCCGAGGTAACCACTTTAACTTGTTCAGTTTGCGTAGTCAATTGAGGACACATGTGGCGATACCACGGTCGTATCACTAGCCAATGTTTTTTACACTTTCTACTAGGAAGTGCACACTTGAATTGCCAATAAGGGAGAGAAACATGCCGTTTCACTACAAACTCCACACCAAAATCTCTTACAAAAATCAACCGTTAACACAGCTGCAGAGGCTAGAGGCTCATGTCACAACTCATAAATTAGTGTCCTTTCTACGGTTATCTCGGTAGATGAAGGTGCTCTAGCAGCAAGCAGTACCTTGCTTAACAGATCTGTCTGTTGCCCATTGACATGACACGCGCATCGGACACCATTGCAATATGTATACGGGCAATATTCAAACAAGTGAATTCTCTTCAAACACACAGCACGCTCCACGATGAGCCTGATGTATGTCACCACATCAATGTGGTCTCTAAGCCCAGCATAGCCTTTCAACTTGTCAGGACCCCGATCCTAAGTCACACAGGTCTAGCCGGTAACACATCATATCACTTTGCGGCCTCACGCACGGTATCCCCACGGGTGCCACCTTACCTGGCCCGGGACCGTTTGCGCATTTTGGCACACGTATATGATAGTGTCGCTAGCATCCATATGACAGAGAACCCGGGCCGACATGACTAGTTATAAACCAAAAGTGGCACTAAATCACAGGGACAGGCATACATGACCCAGCAACGAACGTGTCGGTCATCAACGTATGAACCCAAGTCGTAGCAAGCTACAAAGACTTAAAGGAACAACGCGTGACATTTCCCTTAAGGGATAGACACAGGAACGAAGAAGGACACATGCCGGCCAGCCTAAGTGTTCCGGAGCAGTAGCAAGCTACCAAGGCTCAGTGGAAACACTAGGAGACATTTCCCTGTAAGATAGGCTACCAAAGGTAAACAACTAGGTGTCGGATCCCACACATAGAAATACACATTACACGTACGCATAACATGCAAGTATGTGCTGAACAACAAGGCATCACAACATAACTCAACAACTCATATAGATAAAGGCCCAGAAGAGCCATCATAGCATTTATTACAATCGGAGGTCACATGACCCAACATACAGAGCATACAGGCAACGGAAGCATTACATGTCTGAGTACAGACATCTACAAATGGAAAAGACTAAGAAGCCTGACTATCTACAAGACCCTCCCAAGGGTACAAGATCGTAGCTGAGGTAACAAGCTAAACGTCGAAGTCCAAGCGGAACCACTAGCGAGACTGAAGTCTCTCTGCAAAAACATAAATTAAGCAAACGTGAGTACAAAGGTACTCAGCAAGACTTACATCAGAACTAGCTACATATGCATCACTATCAACAAAGGGGTGGTGGAGTTTGACTGCAGCAAGCCAGCTTTGACTCGGTGGCTATCCTAAACTACGACTGCAAGTAACTCTTTTGAGGTGGCGCACACGAGTCCACATATTCACCAATCAATACACCACTATGGATCCGCTCCCGTCTCCCTACGAGAAGGCCATCCATAGCACTCACGCTTATCTTGCGCATTTTAGAGTATCCACTTTCATTTGTCTATGAACTGTAGAGGCAACCCAGAAGTCCATTACCGCGGACACGGCTATTCGAATAGATTATATTTAACCCTGCAGGGGTGTACTTCTTCACACACGCTCTCACCACTTACCGCCATTTACACGACATGTACTCGGCAACCTTCAAGCGGAGGCCCAGCGAGGGTGTCGGCCACGACCTGACTAACCACACAAGTCTCTCGTCCAGGTTTATCGCCTATTTGGGTTCCATCCATGGGGAGATCCGGCCGGGGTGTCGCTCACGGCCCCAAACGATGTGTACAGGGTTCCCGCATCACCAAACGGGCAATCGGTACACCGTGCCACGTACCTGCCGTGTCACAGCCCACCCCGAGGGTCAGCGCTGCGCACGACCTCCAGTAAACTACAAACACCAGAAACTAGTTGCAACTCCTGGACAGAGATCATGTTGATTAATAAGTCGAGAGAGTCAATTAAGGATCCCAATGTGTGGTAGTAGCTGTTTCATGGACCAACCAACACAGAACTCAGTTCCTGAGGACGGCTGCAATGAGACAACCCACCATGTACTCCTACATGGCCTCTCATCGCTACCTTTACCAAATCGTGTTCACACACTTAGCTCTCAACAGTAGGACATGTTCACCACATTCCAATTCATCCCCGATGAATCAGACCTGACACAACTCTAAGCAATAGCAGGCATAACCAGAAAGCATGAATGAGTAGGCACAACATGGCTCAAACAACTCCTACTCATACTAGTGGGTTTCAACTATTTACTGTGGCAATGACGGGTCATGCAGTGGAAAGGGGTTCAACTACCGTAGCAAGTAACAGTTGAAGCGTTGTTGTCCTAATGCAGTAAAAGAGAGCAAGAGCGAGAGAGTGGGATTGTATCGGAATGCTCAATGGGGTTTTGCTTGCCTGGCACTTCTAAAGATAACAATGAGTCTTCATCGGTGTCATCGAACTCATCGTCAGAACGTCGTCTACTGAGAGGGGACAAAACCGACAAACAGAGAAAGAACACAATCAATGCAATGCGACAATATGATGCATGATCATGACATGGCAATATGCTGTTTATTGAGCTAATGCAACTAGCAACACAATTAAATGAAGTTGGTTTGAACCAAAGGTTCAAATTCAAACTTCATATATGATTATTTAAATGCCATTTAATTGATTTGACCTGATCAGAAGGTTTAACTTGTTCAAACATGCATGAAAATGCCATAAACAGATTCCTTGAATTTTTCTGATCAATTTTCATATATAAATTATTTTCATCTGAGTTATGGATTAATTTCTATGATTTTTAGAAGTTTTGGCTATTTTCTGAAATAAATAAATCATTTAGATTTATATAAAATTACAGAAAAGGCTTTATTGCATCAGCATGACGTCTGTGTGACGTCAGCAAGTCAAAGGCGCCAGCCCAGGTCAAACCTGACGACTGGGACCCACAAGTCAGTGTCTCAACTAATTAACTAAATTAGTTAGCACTAAGTTAAACCTAACTCTAATTAATTAGGGGCCTGGGCCCACACGTCAGTGAGCCAGGGCTAATCCTACTTTAATTAAACCTAACTAGGTAATTAGCAGGAACTGGCCCCACACGTCAGTGAGTTAGCGGTTGACTAAGGGCGTGGGGCCCATACGTCAGTGACCCGGGGTGGTCAACCCTCCGGTCAGACCAGTCAAACACGCCGGCGGCTCGTCGCCGGCGGCGACAGACGCGGTGGAGGGCTCGGAAAATGCCCTCCGGCGACCAAAACAGCAGCGGAGAGCATCTACGTGCTCCTGGGACTCTCGCGCATCTAGTGATGCAGCCGGATTCGCCGGGGATGGCCGGAGTCGACGGCAACAACTGCAGCAGCGGCGGCCGGAGTACGGTGGCGACACGCGCGACCACTAGGGGGCACGGAAAGGCAAGATGAAGTGCGCTACATGTTCGTGAGGTCATTAGGAGCTCGGTGGTGCACTCAGGTGGAGACTCCAGTGGCTATAGCCGCGGCGGCGACATTGCCGGCGGCGGTGAGCTCACGGGTCCGGTGGTGGAGCTAGCTAGGGAACGGGTTAGACTGCGGGGAGAGAGGGGAAAGAAGCAGGTGCTCACGGTGGTTCGTTTGAAGAGGACGGCGAGCCCGGGGGCGGCCCGACGGCGGCGAATCGCCGACGGCGGTCACCGGACGCAGAGGAGGGGAACGACGGTGTTGCGGGTGAGGGAGAGCTCCTGGCGCCGCGTGACGTGAAGGAGAGGAAGAGGGGGGCACGGCGAAGCTCGGGGGCTCATCGGAGGGACGAGGGGGAGGCCGTGGCCATGGCTACGGCGAGCGGCGGCGATGGTGGCGTTCGGCCATGGCGAGGAGAAGCAGGGGAGGGGGAAGGGGATCCAGTGAGAGGGGGGAGGAGTGACAGAGAGAGGCAGGGAGGTGCGTGGCAACCTCAGGGCGACGAGGAGGCAAGCAGAGAGGTAGGAGGTGGCCGGCGTGTGCCGGCGTGCGGCGGCCACGCGCCCTCCTACCCACTGGTAGGAGGTTGAAGACAGTAGGAGGGAGGAGGTGGGCTGGGCCGGCCACTTGGGCCGCCAGGTGGCTGCACAGGTAAACTACAGGTGAGTTCTCTCTCTCTCCTTTTAATTTCTGTTTTCTATTTTTTTCTGCAGGTTTGTGGCTTTTCTAAAAATGCTTAAGCACTTTCAAAATTCACCAAACTGCTCATGCCCACTGTTTAGCATATAACCAACATGGAACATTTCAGTTTGGGATTATTTGAGCATTTAAAATAATATATAAAATTTAATTGCCCAAATGAAAATAAAATATGATTTAATTCAAAATCCAGAATGGTCCTAGAAATATGTGCAACATTTTTGGCAGAGGTTTTTAATCAATCCAAAAATGATGAACTTTTCCAAAGAGCATTTTGGGTTCATTGAGAAAGATTTGAATTTGAACCTAGTTGGTTTCATCTGGTGCTAGGGTTTAGTCATCCCCATTTCAAGTTTCCTTTGAAAATAAACATGATGCACACATGAGGCTAGCCTAGAGCATTACCAGAAGCTAGGGATGTGACAACTCACCCCTACTAAACAAGAATCTCGTCCCGAGATTCAAGCGTAGGGTAAGAAATCAGAGGGGACACTAACTAACACAATCTTCTCGATCCAGTTTCCTCCTCGAAATTGTTGATTCATTGCATCATGTAGATCTTGGCATCTTTGATTTCAAAGCTTCATCCAACACGACAACAGAGGAACGTGAATTCTACAAGATTTGATCTTCTCGAAGATCGAGCAACTCAAGATCAACTCATGGATTGAGACGTCGAAACACCTCTTGAGCTGAGACACGAAGTACACCTCCAGGGAGATGGAGTGAGACAAACGATGAAGGTTCACCTAGTGGCAATAATTCCACACCTAAGAAGATGGTGATTGATACCACCAGACGGGGCACCTTAGAGAAGGTGACTCGTAGATTTATTCCTTTAAGTGGCAAAAAGAATTACTTTTGATATAGAGATCATTGAGATTCCCTATACCAGCCTAAGGCAAACACAATCAATCGTTTGACGGAGTCCGAAAGAATGACATACTCGTCCAGAATGGATGATGTGGACTATCTTATTAAAGACAACACAAGGGATGGTTTGGTTATCATCGAGGATGGATGGGACCCATGGCAATTCCACTCTGAAGATAATCCTGAACAGCAGTGATTGAGAACGGTAACCTATGGAGAATTGGCACATTGGCGGTGCAAGCTGGGAACAAAATGCAAATGCTGGGAATGATTCTGGTAACTAGGAAGAATCCCAACAGTAGAGAGTAGATCTACTCTTTGAGAGTGTATAAAATAATCAAGAACACTGGAAGCAATCCCGGTTAGTGTCGAGGATAACACCTGGTGCTTGTGCGTGCTCTCAAGAACTTGAGTATTCCCATATTCATCAGGGTTTTACCAATATCCGTGTCAAGGATCCTGGCAACATCACATGCTACCATGATGAATAACGATGGATGATGCAGATGCAAAGGAAGATAACACTTCTCAGATTTCACCCTAGCGGAGTCAAGGGGCAAAATCTGGATGATCGACCGAGAGACATTTAGCACTCCGCTTCTAATGTTCTCCTTGATGTGTTAGCATAAACCATTCATAGATATGTTTGGTATCTTGAACATCAGGTAAAGGTCGGACTTCGGAAGCACAAGAATCCATAAGGAACAACTAGGGAGTAAATCCTATGAAGTCCTTATGGGGAGGTGGCCAACTTCTTCAATCAGGATTCTACAACAATAGGTCTTCCGGCCGGGTGTGTTGGCCACGACATCCACTTTACCGGTTATCAAGAGACCAATATTATAGTTCTTGGGAAAGGCTCCAACCATCATATCTGCCTGAGATTCAGTTCTGGTTGGTGTCAGGATATTCCAGACTCATCGAGTCTAGGAGGAAAAATGAAAGTTTACAACACAAATCGACGAGATGGCGTTGCGAGATTCTCGGGGAGTGAACTACGATAGCAAGCTCCAAAACATGAGCTGGTTCTGCTGCAAACCTGTGAACACGTTGTCCAAGACAAGCATGACCACATAGCAGTCTTATGATAAAACACTACCGAGTTCTGGTTGGGAACCATCGTCTAGGATATCGAAGTCCTTACATAAGTCATATGATTAGCTCTTATGATGGAACTTTTCTCCTTGAACAAATCAATCAGTGGCTTGGGGTGCTAGGAATACATATAGAGTGAAGGTTGCAAGTCTCCAAACCACAGAATACTTTGCACGTATGCATGACTGACTTGAGATGAATCCACAGGAAGCCAGAACAACTTTCTCAAACTCACGGTGGCAACTTACATCAACTACACATGAATTAGGGAAAGTTTCTTCTCTCATCCAACATATACCTCATGAACGGGACACGAAGGCAATGTTTACAAAGTTTCCAACACTAGCTTAATGTCCTACAAACCATGGAGAAGGTAGCAGTGTTGCTGATGGGCTCAACAACAATTCATCCAGGTTTCCATGGAGATGGAATTCCATAATTATGTGAACAAGTGATAGTATTGGTCAAACCCAAAAGATATAATGGTGTATGCTCGAGGGATCAACCACGAGTAAGACAACATTATGAATATCATTGGTTCTGATTTGATTTGATGATAGCCCATACTCAAATCAAAGTTTTGATATGACAATAGGTCCACAAATGATCACGGGATCAATTGAGGAAGATATCATCTATCTCCAATACACATACAAGATATCCCTTTGGATGAACTAAGCTGGCAAGCTTTTATCTTCCAACTCTCCAAGTTATTGTTTTAGCTTAACCAACCAGTTCAGGGTATCCAATATAGATTCTTAGAGAAGTGGTGGTTTATAAAGAAACCAACTTGATCACGATCTCAACACAGCGGTCAGGTGACAACCTGGTAATACTTCCGAGAAGATATTCGGAAAATCACGAACCACCGATGTGTTACTAAGCTCGAGAACAATCTTGCCTTTCAAGGCAAGACGATATGATCAAATGAGCGAGGACTTATCAAAATCCTAACTCATCAATCAAGGAGTGCACCAAGAAAGTGGACTAGGTAGCACGATCAATCTTAGGATGATGATTCGGTAACCATCATGCTAAGAATGAGATTATCGTCCATTAGAGTATTGATTTCACACATCACAATTCACTTGTCAGTATTCCGGTTATAACAACACGGAGACCGAGGAATGAACGGTGATGGTGAGAAGTATCACTGTATCAAGAGTTCATAGGAGGTTGTGCAATTCCCATGACATTCTTAACATAAAGATGGTAATACTCCAGGATAGAACAGTTTAGAAGCTGCATTAGCATTCTTCATCCGCGAAGTACAACTTCTTTGACCCAATCCTGGATATGGATAGGGTACTGGAGTTTATTTCTCCTAGTCATTCCAGAATAGAATGGCTTGACAGACCACAAGAGTAAAAGGCATCGATGAACACGAGTGCACAACTAATCCTGACTATCAATTGATAGACGAGGGTCATAATACAATTAAAAGGGGACAACTCAAGGAACATATAACTTCTGAGTTGTGGATGCATAGATTAACATGTCGAACGAGTTCAACATATTTCTTCCGGATAACCCATGCAGAAAATAGAATTGGCAGAGTCATAATATGAATGGAGTACTACTCAGGAGCACTCTGGTTGTGATCTTTTGGTTCAGAGGAACTTCTGCCATGATGGTTCATGGTATTTGGAAGAAGGATATACCTCGGACCTCGAGGGCTATCACAAGGTTACTAATATCCTAAAGGGACGAGCAAATACTACCAACATGAAGTGGGTAGAAAGAATCTTGGGTTCAAGAACCCAGGAATAGAATACCTACCAACTAAATGGCATCACGGGATGCTTTCGAGAATAATGGCCAGAATCATCACACTGAGAATATAAAGCATTGCTAGATTACTGGGTGATCCTCTAAGACACCTAGGGTCATAGTAATAATTCCAACATATATTTCGAGGTAACAGAGTACCTCAACACACTGACTAGTGTGATTAATCTGGTCTAAAAGGACATTAAGAACAAGTAGGAATGATTTGCAAGTGCATCAGATTGTTTAGAGACCTGGGATGACTCGGACAGCATAACGGCTGCAAATGCTCGAAAATACTTTTGAGATCCAAGCAATAGGGTAGCATATCCACTTAACATCATCATGTCAAGGTTCTGAGACCAATAGTTAAGCAAACAAAAGTAGTAGAAACTGAACTGAGGGTTGAATCCACGGTAACGTGATCCTGATAAATAGAATGAGAATCCTAGTTCTTAATCCCCGTAGAAAGAAGAAGGTGACTCAGATCAGAAGGTCATAGGGCAAAGGAGTAAAAAGAGCCTTACGTTCCCTTCCACAAACAATTCCCTTACATAACTAAAGAGTTTCTAGACACGACTTCGACCAGTTTGGCTTGCTAATCCTACAGGCAGTCAGGCTCTGATACCAAAGCTGTCAGGACCCCGATCCTAAGTCACACAGGTCTAGCCGGTAACACATCATATCACTTTGCGGCCTCACGCACGGTATCCCCACGGGTGCCACCTTACCTGGCCCGGGACCGTTTGCGCATTTTGGCACACGTATATGATAGTGTCGCTAGCATCCATATGACAGAGAACCCGGGCCGACATGACTAGTTATAAACCAAAAGTGGCACTAAATCACAGGGACAGGCATACATGACCCAGCAACGAACGTGTCGGTCATCAACGTATGAACCCAAGTCGTAGCAAGCTACAAGGACTTAAAGGAACAACGCGTGACATTTCCCTTAAGGGACAGACACAGGAACGAAGAAGGACACATGCCGGCCAGCCTAAGTGTTCCGGAGCAGTAGCAAGCTACCAAGGCTCAGTGGAAACACTAGGAGACATTTCCCTGTAAGATAGGCTACCAAAGGTAAACAACTAGGTGTCGGATCCCACACATAGCAATACACATTACACGTACGCATAACATGCAAGTATGTGCTGAACAACAAGGCATCACAACATAACTCAACAACTCATATAGATAAAGGCCCAGAAGAGCCATCATAGCATTTATTACAATCGGAGGTCACATGACCCAACATACAGAGCATACAGGCAACGGAAGCATTACATGTCTGAGTACAGACATCTACAAATGGAAAAGACTAAGAAGCCTGACTATCTACAAGACCCTCCCAAGGGTACAAGATCGTAGCTGAGGTAACAAGCTAAACGTCGAAGTCCAAGCGGAACCACTAGCGAGACTGAAGTCTCTCTGCAAAAACATAAATTAAGCAAACGTGAGTACAAAGGTACTCAGCAAGACTTACATCAGAACTAGCTACATATGCATCAGTATCAACAAAGGGGTGGTGGAGTTTGACTGCAGCAAGCCAGCTTTGACTCGGTGGCTATCCTAAACTACGACTGCAAGTAACTCTTTTGAGGTGGCGCACACGAGTCCACATATTCACCAATCAATACACCACTATGGATCCGCTCCCGTCTCCCTACGAGAAGGCCATCCATAGCACTCGCGCTTATCTTGCGCATTTTAGAGTATCCACTTTCATTTGTCTATGAACTGTAGAGGCAACCCAGAAGTCCATTACCGCGGACACGGCTATTCGAATAGATTATATTTAACCCTGCAGGGGTGTACTTCTTCACACACGCTCTCACCACTTACCGCCGTTTACACGACATGTACTCGGCAACCTTCAAGCGGAGGCCCAGCGAGGGTGTCGGCCACGACCTGACTAACCACACAAGTCTCTCGTCCAGGTTTATCGCCTATTTGGGTTCCATCCATGGGGAGATCCGGCCGGGGTGTCGCTCACGGCCCCAAACGATGTGTACAGGGTTCCCGCATCACCAAACGGGCAATCGGTACACCGTGCCACGTACCTGCCGTGTCACAGCCCACCCCGAGGGTCAGCGCTGCGCACGACCTCCAGTAAACTACAAACACCAGAAACTAGTTGCAACTCCTGGACAGAGATCATGTTGATTAATAAGTCGAGAGAGTCAATTAAGGATCCCAATGTGTGGTAGTAGCTGTTTCATGGACCAACCAACACAGAACTCAGTTCCTGAGGACGGCTGCAATGAGACAACCCACCATGTACTCCTACATGGCCTCTCATCGCTACCTTTACCAAATCGTGTTCACACACTTAGCTCTCAACAGTAGGACATGTTCACCATATTCCAATTCATCCCCGATGAATCAGACCTGACACAACTCTAAGCAATAGCAGGCATAACCAGAAAGCATGAATGAGTAGGCACAACATGGCTCAAACAACTCCTACTCATACTAGTGGGTTTCAACTATTTACTGTGGCGATGACGGGTCATGCAGTGGAAAGGTGTTCAACTACCGTAGCAAGTAACAGTTGAAGCGTTGTTGTCCTAATGCAGTAAAAGAGAGCAAGAGCGAGAGAGTGGGATTGTATCGGAATGCTCAATGGGGTTTTGCTTGCCTGGCACTTCTGAAGATAACAATGAGTCTTCATCGGTGTCATCGAACTCATCGTCGGAACGTCGTCTACTGAGAGGGGACAAAACCGACAAACAGAGAAAGAACACAATCAATGCAATGCGACAATATGATGCATGATCATGACATGGCAATATGCTGTTTATTGAGCTAATGCAACTAGCAACACAATTAAATGAAGTTGGTTTGAACCAAAGGTTCAAATTCAAACTTCATATGTGATTATTTAAATGCCATTTAATAGATTTGACCTGATCAGCAGGTTTAACTTGTTCAAACATGCATGAAAATGCCATAAACAGATTCCTTGAATTTTTCTGACCAATTTTCATATATAAATTATTTTCATCTGAGTTATGGATTAATTTCTATGATTTTTAGAAGTTTTGGCTATTTTCTGAAATAAATAAATCATTTAGATTTATATAAAATTATAGAAAAGGCTTTATTGCATCAGCATGACGTCTGTGTGACGTCAGCAAGTCAAAGGCGCCAGCCCAGGTCAAACCTGACGGCTGGGACCCACAAGTCAGTGTCTCAACTAATTAACTAAATTAGTTAGCACTAAGTTAAACCTAACTCTAATTAATTAGGGGCCTGGGCCCACACGTCAGTGAGCCAGGGCTAATCCTACTTTAATTAAACCTAACTAGGTAATTAGCAGGAACTGGCCCCACACGTCAGTGAGTTAGCGGTTGACTAAGGGCGTGGGGCCCATACGTCAGTGACCCGGGGTGGTCAACCCTCCGGTCAGACCAGTCAAACACGCCGGTGGCTCGTCGCCGGCGGCGACAGACGCGGTGGAGGGCTCGGAAAATGCCCTCCGGCGACCAAAACAGCAGCGGAGAGCATCTACGTGCTCCTGGGACTCTCGCGCATCTAGTGGTGCAGCCGGATTCGCCGGGGATGGCCGGAGTCGACGGCAACAACTGCAGCAGCGGCGGCCGGAGTACGGTGGCGACACGCGCGACCACTAGGGGGCACGGAAAGGCAAGATGAAGTGCGCTACATGTTCGTGAGGTCATTAGGAGCTCGGTGGTGCACTCAGGTGGAGACTCCAGTGGCTATAGCCGCGGCGGCGACATTGCCGGCGGCGGTGAGCTCACGGGTCCGGTGGTGGAGCTAGCTAGGGAACGGGTTAGACTGCGGGGAGAGAGGGGAAAGAAGCAGGTGCTCACGGTGGTTCGTTTGAAGAGGACGGCGAGCCCGGGGGCGGCCCGACGGCGGCGAATCGCCGACGGCGGTCACCGGACGCAGAGGAGGGGAACGACGGTGTTGCGGGTGAGGGAGAGCTCCTGGCGCCGCGTGACGTGAAGGAGAGGAAGAGGGGGGGCACGGCGGAGCTCGGGGGCTCATCGGAGGGACGAGGGGGAGGCCGTGGCCATGGCTACGGCGAGCGGCGGCGATGGTGGCGTTCGGCCATGGCGAGGAGAAGCAGGGGAGGGGGAAGGGGATCCAGTGAGAGGGGGGAGGAGTGACAGAGAGAGGCAGGGAGGTGCGTGGCAACCTCAGGGCGACGAGGAGGCAAGCAGAGAGGTAGGAGGTGGCCGGCGTGTGCCGGCGTGCGGCGGCCACGCGCCCTCCTGCCCACTGGCAGGAGGTTGAAGACAGTAGGAGGGAGGAGGTGGGTTGGGCCGGCCACTTGGGCCGCCAGGTGGCTGCACAGGTAAACTACACGTGAGTTCTCTGTCTCTCCTTTTAATTTCTGTTTTCTATTTTTTTCTGCAGGTTTGTGGCTTTTCTAAAAATGCTTAAGCACTTTCAAAATTCACCAAACTGCTCATGCCCACTGTTTAGCATATAACCAACATGGAACATTTCAGTTTGGGATTATTTGAGCATTTAAAATAATATATAAAATTTAATTGCCCAAATGCAAATAAAATATGATATAATTCAAAATCCAGAATGATCCTAGAAATATGTGCAACATTTTTGGCAGAGGTTTTTAATCAATCAAAAATGATGAATTTTTCCAAAGAGCATTTTGGGTTCATTGAGAAAGATTTAAATTTGAACCTAGTTGGTTTCATCTGGTGCTAGGGTTTAGTCATCCTCATTTCAAGTTTCCTTTGAAAATAAACATGATGCACACATGAGGCTAGCCTAGAGCATTACCAGAAGCTAGGGATGTGACACATCTCCAGGATACTCAAGTTCTGGTGATCAAATTTTGGTATTTCCCCCACCACTTGGGTCCTCCCAGAGCGACTCAGAGTAAGCCAACACGTCTGATGTAGCTTCTCAAAACAAGTCGTATATAGAAAAAAGAACGTTACATCATAAATATATGGCACATTGGCACCTTAATCAGAACTGTGCAATTTAAAATTTCTCTGTCTTGGTCTACGAACTAATAGTACTTAAAGCTATTGATTGGCTGTGTGATAATGGTAACATTACATTTTTCATTTTTCATAAAATAACGTTGATCATAGAGTAGCAGTAACTTTTCGTTGCACATTCTTCTATGTATAAAGTACTCATAGTGTATTGGTGTCGCTAATGCTTTCTTTGTAGAGTAATGAATCAATTTTCTACTTTTCCACGTGTTCACTCATAGTGTATTTACTTGGTGTTCTAGATGTTGATATTATTCCCTATAGTTTGGTCAAATCCAGGATAGTAGTAGGACTTACAACATGCTTAGAAACTTAGAACATGCCTAAAAATCTATTTATTTTGCAAGTAATGTTGAACATAGATTGCGCTGGATATTATTATCATGGGTTACTGGAGTATTTGGTCAATTAAGAATGACAAGATCTTTGGATCAGCAGCACCACACCTCTCTGGCTGGATCTTCTACTATTTAAAATAGGGTATGTCTATCTCACATCTAACTCCCTTATCCTTCAAATTCATTCATGGAAGACTTAAAAAAAATTAGGGTGAGAGAGTTTTTTTAAACACTAGAATGAGAGAGTTAGGTGGGAGATAGTATCTCACATCTAGATGTGAAATAGCAAACCTGTTTAAAATAAGGAATGTGGGCATCACAGATCAGAGCCAAGCAATCTAAAGCTGAGAAAATTAGAAGTTGGGTAGAACAGTGTCTACTAGATCATGTTTTCTAGAATTGGCACAAAAAGATAGCACTATTAGGGATGAAGATTTAGAGCAACTTCAATGGGGCGACCCATTTCGTCCGCGGCCGGTCGTGTGGGTTGGCGTGGACAGAAAATACGGCCCAACGCGCCGACCCAAACGGACGCGCGTCCGTTTTTCGTCCGCGGGCGACCCATTCCGGGCCCATTTTTGAGCCTGATTTGCGTCGGCGCGGACACGCGACGGACACGCGCGCGCTCGCCTACTCCTGTCCCCGGGTCCGCTGGTCTGAGACACATTGGCATCCCCTCCCCCCGGCGAACAAACAACCCTCGCACCCCGCCTCCTCCGTCGCCGACGCCGCCGCCCATTTTTGTCGGCGACTCTTTCAGCTGCCGCCGCCTCCACATCCGCCCAGCAACGCCGCCCCTGCCCCCAGTCGCCCACCGTCACCGTTTTGCCGCCGGGGAGCAAACTGGTTCCCGCCCGTCACCAAGAAGACGCCTCACCGCCCCCGCCACATACGACCGGCACGCTCGTCGGACGCCGTCACACTCGTCGGACGCCGGCAGGGCAGCTAGCTGGTCTGTGGGCGCCGCGTCTCCCCTTGCCGGCTGTCTCCTTCTTCGACGCTCGCAAGTTGTTCGACAGTTTGCCAAGGTACGAAAATGGACTCCGTCGACGAGTTCTTCTTCCATAATTTCATTTGCGACTCCGACGATTCGTCGTCCGACAACGAGGAGGAGATATTGGCTGCCGTGTTGGTCCATCACCACCTCAACAACTAGCGGCCGTTGTTCCGTGGCTCCATTCCGGGCCACCTTCCGGCGTTGAATCGTAACCGAGAGAGCGGGTATTTCCTTCTCTGGAAGGACTACTTTGATACAAC
This sequence comes from Secale cereale, assembly GCA_902687465.1. Taxonomy (NCBI): domain Eukaryota; kingdom Viridiplantae; phylum Streptophyta; class Magnoliopsida; order Poales; family Poaceae; genus Secale; species Secale cereale. The sequence continues at coordinate 241,918,050 of LR738710.1, forward strand.
AAATCCGTTGTTCAAACATCACAAATTCAGCCGCCGGTTCCATATTAGTAGGCATGTTTGCAATCTCGATGGGGCATCGTTCGGTATCCTGCTAATACTTGGAGCACGCAGAAACTATGGGAGGTGATGACTGCTTGTGTGATCATGCAGAATATGATCGTAGAAGACGAGCGTCCGGAACGTCCGTACGATCAAGGCTTTCAGTTTCAGGGTTAGAATGTTGTGCCTGAGCATGGAGTAGCGGCAACATTTGAGCAGTTCACTCAGTTTCATGAAGACATGCGTGATTGGGAAACGCACGTGCAACTGCAAAATGATTTGGTTGAGTATATGTGGACTCATGTTGGCAACCAATAGATGTATCTTCTTTTATTCGTTTGCAAAACTATGTGAAACATTTTTATTTTTATTTGGCCTATAAAACTATACTATTTATTTGGGCGGCTAAACTATTTTGCTTGTTAAATTTTCATTTCACAATATGTAGAATGCATTGTAAAATTGGGCGGCCAGCCGGCCGCGCCTGCACATACGGGTCGGCGCGTTGGGCGCGCTGCCGACCCATATGAAAAACAGGGCGGACGCCGGGCGGGCGGCCGACCCAAACGGACGAAATCACCGTTGGTCAGTTGAAGTTGCTCTTAGGGAAGAGAAAAGAAGGCGTACCTTAGTAGAAAGTTTCTTGAGCAAAGGAGTGGCGGCTAGGACGAAAAGTGTCCAGACCATTTTATCAGTTTCCAAGTTGGAGAGATACATAACTCTCAGGTTACTGAAGGCGGGGAAGTGCTGTCTCGAATCATCATAGTAGTAACACAGATGTATTGTTGAGAGGTTGATGTTGTGAAGGCAAGGAACATATCCAAACCGCACTCTGGAGCTCGGAGCGAAGTCATTGACGTGGTCACAAAAGAACCGTTGTAGTTTTGGGACACTGGTGAGCTCAACTCCTCGGTAGAAAGAATCATAGATTTCCAAGGTCGATAGCGAGGATGTCGGCGCGTCTATCTGTAGGACGGAGTGGGGGCTAGCGCCACAACGGCTCAAGGAAAGGAGCTCTAGTCGACTGCAAGTGTTCAGGAGATCCGAGATATCCGAGTCGCTGAAGCAAATATTTTGCAGGGTGAGGCTGGTTAGCCAACTGAACGCAACGGGGCAAGCACCAAGGAAGGACATGAAGCGTCGTCCGAACATGGCGCGCTGCGCCTTGTTGACCTTCCTGGTGTCCACATCCGCCCGTATGGTGAATTCCAGAAGCTTGGCTGTGCTGCCACCGCTCTCGACAACTGTGTTTCCGATGGATTTAAGGTAAGGGTCGGTGAGGTAAAACGTAAGGCACAAGCTCTTGATGCTCCGCTGTTCACTGGGGGCTAGCAACCACCTCGCGGCGTTGGTGTACGTCGTCATTATATCATCCACCGTGCGATCCGAAGCATGCGGTATCAAGTCGGCGACGTCGATGGCGAGATCGGAGAGCAGACGAGGGATGCGCCTCCATCGTCTCACTAGGGCGCCGATCCTGACGGCGGTGCCCGTGTCTAGCAGATGGACGATAGCCAGGATTACATCGTCAGGCAGCGCGCTCAACCTGTCATGATCGACCCCCTTGCCCTGCTTAGCATATCATGATTAGGGAAATTGTATGGAAACAGATCAGCAAGGCTGCAAGGGGACAATTAAAGGACGGTTGAGTAACGTGAAGAGTGGGTAAGTTTTTTGGGATCAAAAAATAGTCGTCAATTTCACGCAAGGATCGATGCACGAATTAACAAAGGTAACAGCTGCTAGTGTTCATTGTTTTACTTACAAGGATAATCCCCATGACCGCGGATTGCGAATGGGAATAGACGATGTCACCGCGCGCCGCCGGCGATTAATCGCCCCTTTTCTGCGACCTGTACGACGACTTAAGTAACGAACTACCTAGGCTAATTTTCGGGCTAAAACCTAGTACTCCCAAGATTTTAGGAGGGAGGGAGTATATAGGAGGATGGTACGACGGTGGCCACACACAACACGATCAGATCCGTTCAGATCGACACTCTCCAGCCCCAACCGTGCGAAGCTGTAGCAGCGCGCGTGAATCCTTGTCTGGCGCGACTATTGTCCTCTTTTTTTTTTAAGAAACACATGTAACTTTATTTATACTCATAAAAATTACAGGTACATTGATTTGGACCTAAGATCCAAGAAAATCCAAAGTAACTCATATGACTAGGAATTACAATGAAATCTCTTTAAAACAACTTTTTTCGCGGTATCAATTATCTTTTTTGGAACGAAGACGCTAGAAGCGTCCGGCTTTAAATTAATAAAGCCATCAAGGCAACGTCAAACAACACTCACATAATTCGATATTACAGACCAACTAAGTTCGCGCGAATAAAACACTTAATGCGCATCCGACAAGTATCATAACAAAGGTGCATGATAGGAGCATAAGACCCAAAAAACCGCAGCGTCTAAGTGGCAGGGGTGGGGGCTCCCTCATTTTGGCGCGAGAGCCTCGACACCGACTTGATCTTCTCCATCACTGCGTGCATGTCCTCCTCGTCACGCGCTTTCCCCAACGGCATCCACACCTGAAGAAAGAGATGGCATTTGAAAAAAATGTCAGCTGGATGGGTTGGGAACTTGTGTTCGATGGTGATTTTATTCCGAACCGTCCAGAGGGGCCATAGAAGCGCCCCAGCGCAACGCCACAGAATACGCGCATTCGTCCCTGTCTGGGCCTGAAGAATAGTAACGAGGTCCGAAGAAGATTGGGGGTTCCAGGTTTTGGCAAAGGTCTCACGCACCGCACTCCACGCAAACTTCGCCAGCACGCACTGGAAGAAGACATGGTTTGCATCTTCGGTCAGCCCGCAGATAGAGCAAGATCCGTCAGTAGGTCCCATGCGTTTTGCCACGTTATCTGACGTTGGCAGCTGGTTCCGGATTGTTTGCCACAAGAAAATCTTGATTTTAAGCGGCAGGCTCGCCTTCCATAGTCCCCTGACCATGGCTACCACAGGTCCGTCGGTCAACTTGGCATATATGGACTTAACCGAAAATTGTTTAGATGCTGTAAGATTACAGGCAATGCTATCTGTCTCGTTAGATAGGTTAAAATCCCTCCAAGCTACCACAAGACCATCCCAGCTAGAGGGCTCGCCCTCCCCTAAAGTACGAATAAAAGAGATCGCCGGAGGATGCACGCGCAGGGCGTCGGCAACCGAAATAGAAGGGTCAGAGGCAAGATGGTAAAGATCCGGGTGGGATTGCCACAAAGGCGCATTTTCCCACCAGTGAGCAAGCCAGAAGCGAGTAGACTCGCCGTTCTTGACTCCAAAAATTGCCCCCAGGGCGAACGCCGGTCTAACAGCTTGGATCCCTTTCCAAAAAACTGACCCGGAAGGTTGCGCCTTGAAGACATTTCCGTCCGGGAAGTATTTAGCCCGAAGGATTCTAGCCCAGAGACCCGACTCGTTTTGTGCCAGACGCCACCACCACTTGGTTAAGAGGGCCACATTCATAAGTTTGGAGTTAATGACACCTAGGCCACCGAGCTTTTTAGGACGGCAAACTGCCGCCCATTTCACCATGTGGTACTTCCGCTTGGTCCCAACTCCTTCCCAAAAGAACCGGGACCGCGGGGTGTCCAATTTGGCATGCACGCCATCGGCCAAAAGGTACATACCCATAGTAAAGATGGCAGAGAGGAAAGGCTTGAGTTGGTCAGGATCAGTCGCGCCGTCGAGGACATCAATCTACCCCGCCAAGGACTAACCCTATTGAACACTTTTCCGTAGAGGGGCTCCCACTCCGCGATGGTATGACCTCTGGTAGATATGGGCAGCCCCAGGTATTTGATCAGGAAAGATCCACGTTTACAATTCAGAGAGTTCGCCACCCTAGCACACTCCCGATCATCCATCCCTATGGTGATCACTTCGCTCTTATGAAAGTTGATCTTGAGCCCCGACATTAGTTCGAAGGCGAGGTGCAGAAGTTTGACGGACACCACGCTACTATCGTTGGGTTCAAATAGTAGCATCGTGTCGTCCGCGTACTGAAGGCGAGAGACTCCTCCGGGGATGAGATGAGGAACTAAGCCGGAGATGTGACCGGCAGCCCTCGCACGGTCAATTAAAGCTGCTAGGGCATCGGCCACAAAATTGAAGATCAAGGGAGAGCTCGGATCACCCTGTCTGAGGCCCCTTTTATTACGAAAGAACCTACCCAACACGCCATTAATGGTAACGGCCGTATGACCACTGGAAAATAGGTGCATAAGCCGATGCACAAAACCTGCCTCAAAACCCTTTTTGAGGAAGACTTCCTGAATAAAGGCCCAGTTCACGCGATCGTAGGCCTTCTCGAAATCGAGCTTAAGGAGCACACCCTTGGCTTTAGTCCTTTTGAGCTCGTGCATGATTTCCAAGAGGACAATCGGTCCCTCTAGGATGTTTCGATTCTTAAGGAAACCTGTTTGGCTATGGCTAATGATCCTTTGGGCAATTGGGGCGAGGCGAGAGGCATAAGCCTTTGCACAAATCTTAAAGGGGGCGTTTATGAGAGTTATCGGGCGAAACAGCCTAATATTGTCTGCCCTTTAACTTTTGGAATAAGACTAATGGCCCCATAGTTAAGGCGCGAGAGGTCAGTAGTTCCTAAGGCAAAACCATTCACGATCGCATAAAATAAGTGTTTGAGGATGGGCCAAAAGCACTTGAAGAACTCCACGGGCCATCCGTCCGGGCCGGGCGCCGTGTCGTTCTTCATATCCATTAACGATCAATCTCCTCGGGGAGAAAGGAGAGGGCCAGCCGATCATTTCCTTCCTGAGACACCTTGTCCTCGGGCTCCCACAGGTCCGCACGGAGGCAAAGGAGTTTGTCATTCGCAGTCCCCAGAAGGTCAATGAAAAACTCATAGATGTGCGCCGAGATTTGGTCCTGAGTGAGCAACAGCCCCGTGCTGGATTGGAGACGGAGGATAGTGCTTTTCCTTTTCCGTCTGTTCGCAAAAGCATGAAAATAGCCCGTGTTAGCATCACCCTTCGTCACCCATTTGACACCGCCCCTACGGCGCCAATATTCCTCCTCGGCTCTGAGGAGAGCAAGAACTTGGTCTTCCAGAGCGTATCTATAGGCCCACTCTGATTCAGAGAAAAGACGTTGGTCTGCTTCCAGGTCGAGGTTAGCGATCTCCTCCGTGATCCTGGCCCTATCTTTCTTAGACGCACTCCCCTGGTTGGCCCCCTAGCCACGAAGAAAGGATCCGAGCTTGGCCGCCGCCGCGGTCCACAGATCGGCCGGGCCCCTTTGCTGCCCCAAAGCAGAGCAGATGATATCCCATCGCTCACGGACCAACTGTTCGAACCCCTCAGACTCGAACCAGGCCGTTTCAAAGTAGAAACGCTGGCTGCGGCAAATCGTCTCCTCCCCTGAGGAGAAGATGAGAGGACGTGGTCCGATCCAATGCGCGTTTCTGCCACCAGCGAGCAAAGGGGGAAGAGGGTTTCCCACTCGGGGGTGAAGAAAACCCTGTCCAGGACACTCCGAACCGGATTGGTTTGTTTGTTGATCCACGTAAACCTCGCTCCGGTTCGCGCCGCCTCACGGAGAACAGCCGAGGCAATCGCCTGATTGAACATGGACACCCTTGTCCAGTCAATATTGTTGTTGTTCTTGTCCGCACCCGAGCGGATCAAGTTGAAATCCCCCCCCCCCAACAACCACCGGCAGATTGAGGGTCCGTTTAGCTCCCACAACCGTAGATAACTCGTGGAGAAACTCATGGGAGCGCTCGTGGTTAGCTGGGCCGTAGACGCATATGGTCACCCAAGTGAGCCCCGTACCCTTGTGTTTAGACGAAATGTCCCCACCTCCCAATTCAACACTTCGCAGATATCACGGTTGCAACCCATAAGAATGCCACCGGAGTGCCCCAAGGAGGGTAACCAGTGCCACTCAAAACGCTGAAGAGGGTCATAGGCAAGAAGGTCTCTGTGCGAGAAGTCAAGTTTAATCGTTTCTTGGAGAGCAATAAAATCGATACGTTCCTTGGCTATGTACTCCCTAAGCTGGGTGCGACGGCCCGCATGGCCGCAGCCCCAAATGTTCCAAAAAAGGAACCGCATCTAGATCACGCGGTTACGCAGGCGAACACCTCTAGAGGTGATCGCTTTGGCCACTCGCTTCTTAGACTGTCCTCGACCCTGCGGAGCCAGCGATGAAGAAGGAGGAACAGAGACCTCCCTAGTCTGTGTATCCTCACCGGACGCAGCTACCTCACCAGCCCCTACTGGCATGGTAGCAAGATGATCAGCCGCAGCGCACCTGGCTGCAGCCTCAGCCAAGGAGGCCTGGGCCTCTTCCCGAGCCCGGAGTAAAGAGATGAGCTCGCGGGGGGGGGGGG
>LR738710.1:241924548-241961295 GCA_902687465.1 Secale cereale
GTTGGGGACACAAACACCCGAATCGTCAAGAATGAACGCAAGATGCTCGTCGGAAAAAGCATTAAGAATACGGAAGGAGGGGGAGGGTTACCTACAGCTTCCATGTTTTTGTCGGCGATGCGAAGCTGCGCGCTTTCCAAGGAAGAGAGCTCGCCCAGCTTGGCCTTGGCACGGGCACTAGGAGCACGTTGCGCCACCGGCGTCGCCTTCGACCTCTTGGCCTTGCTGTTGGTCCCGGTGGCACCAAGAGCCGCTCCCAACTCCTCGCCCAGTTCCGAAGGATTCCTCGCCACCACCGTCGATGCTGCTTTGGAGGACGGCTTCCGGCCCGCCGTCTTCTTAGGTTGACGCCCCGCACTGTTCGATCCCCGACGAGGGCCCGGAGTCAGCTCTGAGTCCCCAAGCACCACCAGCTCCGGGTCATCGATCGAAGTGGTAGAGGTGGGAGGAGGCAGCTTAGCCGTCCCGGCCCCATCCTTGCACGCCAGAGGTAAAGCCTCAAGGTTGGACCCGTACTCATTGAAGGAGTTGCCCAGCGACCGAGCAAGCGGGGGAACGCTTACGGCCGTATCTTGGGTTGCCAACCCTATGGCCCCCACCTCAGAGGTCAAAGCTCCCAGCTTCTCCCACGTTTCAGTGTCGATGGAGGTATCATGCAAGCTCTCATCAGGCTCGTCCGCAGCCACAGGCAGAGGGGGGAAGGCTTCCTTGGACTGGCCCGGCACGCGCGCCCCACCGGAGCCGCTGGGGATGGAGCCCAGGGTGGGTGGCTGTTGAGCGCACGACCCCTTGGCCGGCGCCGTGATTTTGGGGGGGGGGGGTAGGGGCTGCCACCACCAAGTGGGTACGCTCGCCGCCGCGCTTAGGAAGAACCTCCCGCTCCACCTTGATTTGGTACCCTTCACTATTGAACCACACCTCCACCACACCATTTAGCTTCTCGGGCGCACGGCAGGCTAATTTCATCCGAACAGGCCCCAACCTGATCAGCGAAAGTTCATCTACCGCAATTGGCCGCCCAAGCATCCGAAGGCCCTCCTTGATGCGATCTTCGCGCCTGTGCTTCTTCGGGATGCCGTAGAGACGGACCCAGGTCTCTGGCATCAACATAGGTTGGATCTCTTCATGGAGCATATCCCGCACCCTTGCAGTTATGTCATGGATAGAGAGGAAGAGCTTGCCACTAGACTTGGCCATGTGAAGTAGGTCAGCAGAAGGAAAAACCATAAGAAAATCGTCATCCCCAACCTGAGTCACCTGCCAATCCCAATCGGAAGCCACCATATGCTTCAGTTCTTGTTTGAGGATTCGGAGCGTCAGCTTCCCTGGCTCAGCAGAAAGAATCGCCGCGTTCTTGATGCGCTCGTCGATGGGCGTCTCCAACGCGTCATCGTCGACGTATTCCAGGCAGAAAAAGCCCTCACCTGAGATGGCACTCCCCATAATCTGCAAATGGAGTTGCCGCCCCCTCGTCGGACAGTTAGCCGAAGCGTGTCCTTCCTCTTTGCATAGCACGCAAAGAGGCTTGAACCTACACTTTGACTGGTAGTGACCGAGGCGGCCGCACTTGAAGCACTCCACCTCCGGGGCTTCCTCCACCGAAATGGGTTCCGCCGCCGTGCCCTTGGAAGCACCAGGAAGAGCCAAACCCGCCGGATCTGGGGTGGCCCTAGGCTTCTTGGGCAGCGGGGCCTCCATGCTGCCCCCCGCATGGAGAGGCCCATCCGATTTCTTCTCCAGCGCACGCCGGCGCTGGAAGCTGTTCTTCTTGTTCTTCTTAGCTTGTTGCTGGATCCACCATGGGGGAGGGGGACCCCAATCCCCCTCGCGCCCGCCGTGCTCGCGCGCCCTCTCAGCCCAAGCCCGGCCGTCTCGCCCATCCGAGCGGTCTCTCATCGCACGCTTGGCCTTGTCCCGAAGCTCCATCTCCCGCCGCCGTTCGGCCTCCGGATCCGCGTCAGCCAAAGGGCGCTTCTCCGCTCGCCGGTCGCCCATCACCGCCGCCGCAAAAGGAACGAAGAAGGGGAGGGGGGCGAGAGGCTTGAGGATGCGAGCGCAGTGCACGAATCGCCGAACCTCAAGAGGAGTGGCTGGAAACCCTAAGTGGGGATCCAGACTCCCTCGTCGCATCCATATATACCTCCCACCCAACTCCGTCGCGGGCCGAGCAGCACTGGGCCGAGGGGGCCGGGGGTGGCCACCCTTAAACGACCGCACAGGCCCATCCAGCGCACCACGTGACGAGGGGCCACAGAGCGAGGCAACCGGCCCGGAGTCAAGGCAGACCCCCGCGGACCGGCCCACAGGCGCAGGCCCAACCAGCCCACCCGGCCCGGGAAGAGGACCGGGCCCAGCCCGTAGGCCAGCCACCGTCCGCTCCCCCGTCCCGACGCGTGACAGCGCCGCCGAGCCCAACGCCGGAGGCGGAGCAGGCGGCCGCAGCTCCGGCCACTCCTTGGAGGTAGACCCAGGGACGGCCAGCGGCGTCCTCGCCGCCGACGAGGGTCGGCAGGAGCCAACCACCGCATCCCGCCCCCCAGATCCAGAGGTCACCGACGGCTGCCAGATCCGACGCGCCAAGGCACGGGAACCCTTGCCACCAGGGGCAAAACACCGGGCCGGCGACCGCGCCGACCGGGGCGCCGCCGCAGCGAAGGCCACGAAGTCTCCCACCGTCGGCCCCGTCGGAATCTTGCGCGCCGCACACCCCGACGGAGAGCAATCCCCCACCGTCTACGCCTCCTCCTCCGCATCGGAGTCCTCCTCCGCCAGGGCCCAGAACCGATTCGCCCGGGGGCCGGAGGGACACGCAGCCCCCGCCGGCGCCCCAACCACCGCCCGAGGAGAGCAGCGCATGGGGAGCCACCGCTGTGACACACCACCGTTCATCCCCTCGATGGGAGCGGCGACCGCGCAGACCGCGGCGCCCCGGCGCACGCACCCCCACCCACCCGCGGGAGGGGGTCAGGCGAGGCCCTGCACGCCGGCGCAACGCCGTCCCACGGCCAGTGCGGCGTGGCCGCCTCGCTCGCAACCCCAGCGCAGGGGGCGCCGCCGTCGCCTCCAGCGAGCAGCACCAACGGCTCGATTTCAAAACCCATCTGCGCTCCGGTCGACGGAATTAAACCTTTCGGTGATTTATTACTGTAATAACGGATACACATATTTCATACACACGCACAAATGACATGTACACATATTTCAAACCCATACACACGCATAAATAACGGTATCAATTATTTACTCGAAGAAATACTCCAAAGACTTCGGTAAAGAAGCTGCAATTAGACTGGAGCAACGATGTTGTCACTATTTCACCTGCACGAACATTACGAATAATGGTTTTTGAAAGCGCGTTGAGTCGCCTATCTAAATTTGAGAACATTTTTTTGAATTCAATGAAGTTTTAATATGATGAACATTTTTTTCATTTTGATGAAGAAATGTTGAATTTAAGATTTTTTTTAATTATTTGAACATTTAAAAAAATCTTGGACATTTTTTAAGAAACCTTCCAAAAGTTACCTGGTTTAAGAACACTTATGGGAGGGCCCGATTCGTGCTACAACTACTCCTGGTTTAAGAAACCTTCCAGAAGTTCCCTGTCTTGATCAGGTTTTTTTTTCCTGCTATTCTTTGTGCTGATTATTTTTCTTCTAATTTCCCCTTTTTAAGTTTTTTTTTAAAATGTTTGAAAATATGAATTATTGTTCAGAACTTCAAAAAAAAGGGAAACGCTATCAATCGGCCGGCGGATCGTTCACTCGTGTTCGCCGCCTTCCATGCTTGCCACGCGTCCCACGTGGGGGCACATCAACAGCTCACCTCTATCCTTATCCCAACAGCCACACGTTCTCCCGTTGATCCTTCCATCTCCTACCTCTATCTCTCCATGGCCTGCTCTTTGCATGGATCTAATCCCCATCTCTTCTCAACACGCACGCTGTTGCAACCCCACCATATCGACGGTGGCCATTGGCGTCTTTCCTCTGCTGCAAAAACGCATGTGCTGCAAAGAAACAGGGGGCACTCTCTCTGTTGCAGCCATGGGCCTTCTTGCAAGTTTTTGCAACAACAATCTTGTTGCAGGGATACAAAGAAGAGGTTGGAGATGTTGGGTCCTATTGCAATAGAAATTTTGCAACAAGGGTCTTGTTGCAGAAAAATAGAGAAGAGGAAGTTTTGCAACAAGTGTCTTATTGCAAAAAATAGAGAAGAAGTTTTGCAACATGAGTTTGTTGCAGAAAATTAGAGAAGAGAAGATTTTGCAACAGAGGTCTTGTTACAGAAAATTAGAAAAGATTTCGTTACATTGGTCTTGTTGCCGAAAATTGGAGAATATAATTTTGTTTTGCAACAAGAGCATTGTTGCTGGAAATTAGAGAAGAAGAACGGATGGCTCGTCTGGTACAATCGAACGACTCGTGAGGTAGTGGATCTTTTAGAAAGATCCACCGGCCCAGCACGACTCTTATTCCCATTTCAAAAGGAAAACATGTTTTAAAATTTCAAGCTTTAAAAAATCTCCAGGAATTTGAAAGGATTTTTGGGTTTGAATAAATTGTACATAATTTCAAAATATATTCCTGTTCTCCAAAAAATACAAACTTAAATTTTTTTGGTTTTTCAAAAACTGTTGGAATTAAGAAAACATTGAAAATTGTTCGCAAATTCAAATAAATATTCCCGTTTTCAAAGATATATTGGGGAATAAATAAATATTCACATTATAAAAATTTATTCGGATTTAAAAGGTGTTTATATTTTAGAAAATATTCAGAAATTCGTAAATTACTCAAGTTTCAAGAAATGTTGGAAATTCAAAACTTATTTGCTTTCACAAAAATGATTGAAATTTTAAAAAACGGGTCACATTTTTAAAAAATGCTCACAAACTTCAAAAGAATACGTGTTTCCAAAAAATGTTCACTTTTGTAAAAAAAAAAATGTTCACTAACTTTTGAGACACTCGCTACAGTAAACCTCGTGCAAATGTTAATCGCGTGCTACTCCTTCCGTCTAGGTGTGTAAAATCACATTAGGATGAGTAGCGCGACCTAGATGGATTGGGATTGGACGAGAAAAAGCACGGCAAGCAAGGAAACTTCCAATCACAACGTTGGTTTAAAACAGAAATAAAATCAGCATTGAATACATGAGTGCATGCAAAACAGCCATCAATCTTTTGCCTAATCAAAGTCTAGCATGACAGCGCCTCCTCTTTCCCCTTGTACATATTCTACGTAGGTAGTAGTACGAGGTTGGGAGTGAAACGAAAATGAATCTTAATGCATTGCGCCTAGGACTTTTAGGAATACCTGGTTTTCGTAAGATGACTCATACACCTAGACGGAGGGAGTACATTACCACGCACTTCTATCGTGCCTGCATCCCCTATTAGACGCAATTCAGCATCCAAAATAGAAGCTCCCCGGAGAGCGCGATATAGGCTTTACCCTACTTCCTAGGTGGCCCTGGCCAGCATTGGGTCCCGAGAAGTCGACCGCGATCCTAGCAGAAAACCCTGCCATCTCAGAAGGATCGGGCTACTGATCGTGGCCTTTTCTCGGTTCTTGCTGAGCCATGTATTTTACAAGTACAGCGACCATGGCTGGATGATCACGCCGAGTCGCTGACATGCATGTTTGCTTCGTCTGAGCTAGTAGCAAGGGTTGCTCTGAAAATTTAAGGCAGGAAATTAAGCAGGTACTTGATGTTCAGAATGAAAAATTATCAGAGAAGTATCTTGGCCTCCCTTCTGATGTGGGTAGAGCAAAAGAGGGGTCCTTCAAGTATTTAAAAGATAAGATCTGGAAACAGGTACAAGGGTGGATGGAAAAAGCACTCTCAGTTGGAGGGAAAGAAGTTCTCATCAAATCCGTAGCTCAAGCTGTTCCGACATACTCTATGGCATGCTTCAAGCTCCCCCGTGGGCTATGCCAACATATCAATGGGTTGTTGCGTAAATTCTGGTGGGGATCTAAGAAAGGAGTGAGGAAGACAGCTTGGGTCTCTTGGGAGGTCATGTCACGCCAAAATTCATGGGAGGTATGGGTTTTAGGGATATTGAATTTTTCAACTTAGCGCTTCTTGCTCGTCAAGGTTGGCGTTTGCTGCAGGAACCTGATACTTTAAGTGCACGTCTCCTCAAGGTTGTGTACTACCCTACTAGTTCGGTGCTAAATGCAAAGTTGGGCAAAGCCCCGTCACAAGTGTGGTGGTCCATCTTTGAGGGGCTAGACACGTTTAAGCTTGGCCTGATAAAGCGTATTGGCTCGGGTGAGGATACAAACATCTGGCAAGAGAATTGTATTCCTCGTGACTATAAGCTACGACTCGTGTGTGCTAAAACCACTAACCCCCCGCAGAAAGTTTCTGAGCTCATTGACCAAGTGACGGACTCTTGGGATGTACAAGTACTGGACCATCACTTCTATGGACTGGACAGGGCAGCGATCTTGAATATTCCCTTAAGCACACGAGCTCAAGATGACTTCTGGTCGTGGCATTACGAGAAGAGGGGGGTGTTCACCGTCCGGTCCGCGTATAGATTACTTTTTGCTACAAAACAGCAAAGGACGGATTGGTTGGAACACAACTCGGGACACCCTAATTCTCATGCAGACCGCCATTCATGGGCGAAGCTGTGGGGTGTTGATGTTCCATCTGAAATCAAGGTATTTGCATGGAGGCCTGCACGGACTTCTCTCCGGACCGGTGATGTCCGCAAACTTAGGAATATGACGGATACACCGGAGTGCGCAATATGACATGCCACCAATGATACGTGGCACCATTCTTTGTTCGACTGCAGGATGGCGAGATGCGTCTGGGATCTAGCCGACGAGGAGCTAACCGAAGTGGCTATCTCTAACTGCACGGAGGATCCCAAGCTACGGGTGCTTTGGCTTGTGGACACTTTGCCGTCGACAGACCTTACCCGGGTGCTTGTAACGATGTGGACAATTTGGTGGGCAAGACGGCGTGCCATCCATGATGATCAATACCAGAGCCCCATGAGCACTCCCTGCTTTATTGCCAAATACTTAGAAGACCTCGACATGGTCTCTCTCCAGAAATCTGAGCGAGCCAAGGGTATGCACGTTAGAGGAAAGAATTTGCATGCAATTTTTGGAGGTCCACATGCAAACTACCAGGAGAGCATGCGTGCGCGCAATCCCTCGGCGGATTGGCTGCGGCCGGCCGAGCATGAAGTGAAGATTAATGTTGATGGGGGCCTTTCCCGAGATGGAACCAGAGGAGCAGCAGCAACGATATGTCGGGACAAGAACGGCCTCTACCTGGGCGCCCCGGTCGTTGTGTTCGACGGACTAGTAGACCCAGCATCTTTGGAAGCACGCGCGTGCCACAAAGCGTTGGCCCTAGCTTTGGATCTTCATGTTGATTCTGTGTGCGTTGCCTCGAACTGTATGGTGACTAATATTGATGCAGGTTCCCCATGTCGCTAGGTCACCATTTTGAGGGAGATCAACACCCAGCGAAGCTCCTTCCGTGAGCTGGAGTTCATCTATGAAAAACGTCAACATAACGGCAAGGCACATGCGCTTGCCAAGGCTAGTTCTGCTCTTTCACTCGGGCGTCATGTGTGGCTTGTATATCGTCTCGATATTATTTGTATCCCCTCAAACATTCAGCTTTAATGAAAGATGCAGTTTCTAAAAAAAAAGTGGTGCTATCGTATTTTGCAGCGGCATTTTCTTGAAGAATGTACAATTATGAATTTTGTAAAAGAAATGCCAGGACCAGGATAAAAATGCTCTGGGCAAGTTGCGTGTGCGTGTGCTTTCTTCCCTCTTGAAAGCCATATTTCGTGGGATGGGACAATTCGTTGATAGGTAAAGGTTGATGAACAAGTTGTGAAAGTTATTATTCTTTTCTCACAACGCATTCAAGTGACAGTCTTATCTTCTATCCCCTCCGTTCACAAATGTAAGATGGTTTTGGTATTTTAATATGGAATACATAGAGATTGAAATGAGTGAACAAGCACATTGAACGGCTGGAGGGACGAGCGCAGGGCGGTGGCGCCTGTCTGGCATCATGGTGGCGTCGCCAGCTGACCTGGCAAGGTTTTTGCGTCGGTACCTGCTTTGAATATGGTTAGGTGGATGACGGCGGCGGTAGCCTCGGTGTGTGTGCCGGACCAGTGTGTGAACCATTTCCGGTATGTGGCTGAGTTGGGGCATCCGGCATTAGATGTTAAGTTTTTGTGCGATGTCTGTTTGGTATTAGGTTCGGACATTCGGCATCCCTGCATCAAGGGGATAGGAGTAGTGACAGGTGTCGTCAAGATGATGGCTTCAGGCTTACTGATGTAATGCTTTGTAAGGTCTTCCAGAATAATTAATAAAAGAGTCAAATACACCATAGATGCCTTAATTTGTGTGCTGTGATTAATTCAGTATCCAAACTTTCAAAATACATCCGTATGTGCAGTCTGTGTTGCGTGGTAGCTATCGGCTGGCCCACATGTCTGTGGGTGTGAGGGTCGTCTGCCCTGGGTGACATGCATGCGAGTTTTCTTTGCATCAAACTCCTTGAGGGTTAATTTAATGTCACCGAAAAACCCTTGCCCTGTAATTTAAAGTGTATCGTTGAATGGGTTATGAATCTGGACCTGCAAGTTAAATAACATGCACGCTAGCCAGCCAGACAAACTGTACTTTCTGTACAACTGTTAGCTGGAAACTTTTTTTTGAGGGAAACTTATATAGTCTCTGTCGCTTTGCAGTTTCCATTCTGTTTTTTTATTCAGGTTACTATTTATTTTTTATGATATGTAGATTTCCCATATAAAAATACAATAATTATCAATATGTGATTATTTCCCATTTAATTGGTTATTCTATTTTTACTATTGTGTAGTTCGAAGTGGCAAACATGAACTTTTTCTCAAAACTTATGTGAATTTAAACAACTCAACCTATATTATAAAATATTGTGTAATTTTTTTGTATCTTCAAACAGGACCAAATTTACAATTTCTTAATACACATGATAATTTTTCAAAGATATGTTGAATATTGTTCTCAAATGCACTAACACTTTCAATAAATTTATGGCAGTTGTAATGTTTTCTTACATATATTTTTTAAACATGGGAAATAATAAAAAACATGAAACTGAAAGAAAAAACTTTAGTGGGCCCATAAGAGCGCCACATATGTAAAAATAAAAATAAGACAAATGCTTGAAGAGGTAAAGAGTAACGCAATATATAGACGTCTAGCTCATAATTGTTCACTCAGGAGAGGCTGAGAGGGTTGTCAGCTAGGGCGGGCTGTCTTGTATGGTGGGAGTGTATGTATCTCGACCAATGTTATTTTGATTTGAATTTTTGCCACAGCATACATTAAGGTTATGTTAATGCACTAAATTATTTCCGAATAGCACCAAAATTATTTTTGACTCTTTCTAAACATTTTTTAATGTGCAACGTGGTACGGTGCATAGGCAACTCCAAATACCCTAGTGTACCAGATACGCCCCCCTTGTTTGGTTTATCGGCTAGCTCGCTACAATGTTCCACCTTAAAAGAAAAAAACCAAAAACATCAACAACAAAAAAACTGAGCTCTTGGGTACTGTTAAAAGAACAAAAAAAGAATTGAGCTCCTAGGTTCGATTCCCACGAGTCAACTTTTTGTTTTTTATTTCTCTTTATTATTCCGCCCGGTAACCTTATTATAAATAGGAGTGTATCTCCATGTTGCACATACATCTATTCTTGGTGTTGCGCACTGGGTTCGAATCCTGCCAACACGCCCTTTTCTTTCTTTTTATTATTTCATCCAATGTGCTGACATGTGGGATCAATGTATTTCAGCATATTAAAATAAAATATGAGGGGTTTTGCAAAATTTAATTAAATTACATGGAGTTTTCTGTAAAACAACCAGCACGCTCCTATCAGAGTCGTTGACATGTGGGCCAAGGCCATGTGGGCAGTGCATATGCCGGATATGGACGGAGGCACCGTATTTGAACGCTCGGACAAGTTACGGCATCAGTTTCATGTATTTTACAAGTTTAGACACCAAAGTGACCCCAGCGGACAAGTTGAGGCACCCGTAGTGTATTTAACTCTTAATAAAATTACTGCATGCATCTTCCAGATGCAGAGGCCAGAGCAATGCTCTTTTTCGAAAAAAAGAATTAATTGTGAACTCAGGAGTACTACCGAAGATTCGAGTTTCAGTTGTACTTTTATGGTGGGACCTCGTTAGAGGCCAGGGGATTTCCCAGCAATTCCATTAAGAGGAAGAACAAAGTTGATTCATTGCAAAAAGAAGAAGAGGAGATGATCCAGTTAATGTAAGAAACCAGATTCAGAAATCATACATCTCTTGGTTAAGTAAGGAAAACCGAGCGAAAAAATAAGAAAAATGTTTAAGTTCAACTTATCGAGAAGATAGGTTAGTTGCCGTTGGTCTAGCATCAGTTGTTTGTCTATCAATTTCTCAGTCTTTTCCTCGATTTCAGATGCCAACTAAACGAGAACCCAAGTGTGAAACATGACATAGAAGAAGACACAACTTGTCTATCAGGCAGTTCAACTTCTGTGATAAATAAAGTTTCCGTTGAAGGTATCCAGTGCAATGATGCAAAATGAGCGAAGCAGACGGGGACAGTCGGTCAGCGTCGTTCGTGCCAGGTTGTCTGGGATTAGCTGTTGATGCGAGCAAATCAACCATTATTTTCAAGTGGTACTGATGATGAGTAGCAGATGCATGATTAGTAAACAAAATGGATAGTGAGTAGACGCCGAAAGCCTTAAGCGTATATTAGTGTTATAATACTATCCGACGGATAAACAACTTTGGCGAAAACATCACACTCACGGGTTCGCAACATTTGATTAAAGAAGAGCGTGCAAGAAAAGGTGCAGTTTTGAAGTAGCGGATGACACAGACTAAACGAAATCTAGTCCAGAGTAAGTGGCGGGCAGAAAGCATAGATGTGAAACCAAAGTCGTGCAAAGTATGATAAATTACTACTAGTAGCCAGAGGATTTCGATGAAGAAAACTTGCTGGTAGCAAGAAAAAACAAGTAACTCGGAAAAGTATACACTAGATTTTGCAATCGCGAGAGCGAGACGGCACGTGGTTGAGGGTAGTGAATAGCATCCGCAGCCGACGCCTCAAACCCCTCTTGGGGTGTGCATTCGGTTTTTTCGGTTTGTTTCGGTTCGGTTTATACGGTTTTTAGTTTATACGGTTTTTATACTTCGGTTTATACGGTTTTATATATAGATACGGTTCGGTTTCGATAATAACCATTTAATTTTGGTTCAGTTTCGGTAATAACCAAAATAACCAAAGTTGACGCGAACTTGTAAACAACAAATAATTTTTTGGTCACATGTTCGGTGCAGTAGCAGTAGGTTAGATTTTTCTTGTGAGAATTGTGTACGTACAATGGGTTATTACTACATGACAGACATGATTTAGTCATAGGAATTAGATGGCAGAACATATGAGTGGTTGGGTGTGCATTCGGTTTTTTCGGTTTGTTTCGGTTCGGTTTATACGGTTTTTATACTTCGGTTTATACGGTTTTATACATAGATACGGTTCGGTTTCGTTAATAACCATTTAATTTCGGTTCGGTTTCGGTAATAACCAAAATAACCAAAGTTGACGCGAACTTGTAAACAACAAATAATTTTTTGGTCACATGTTCGGTGCAGTAGCACTAGGTTAGATTTTTCTTGTGAGAATTGTGTAATGCCCAGGATGGAGTTATACCTCCTACGTGTCGAGGCACGACTTAAAGGCATAAGTCTATCCTAGAATGATCTCAAGTTTGGTAATCTTTGCACAACTCATGTAAAAGAGGGGATATTAAACTGAAAATAGTTGGCTTACACTCGCCACGTCACAGAATTACAGTACAAGTCTCAAACATCATACATTAAGAGCACTACAACCCTCTAAGGGCAAAAGCCAAATGTCAAAGTACCAAACTCAGATAAATAAACCACAGGCGGATCGAACCCTAGTAAGAGACTCCACTACTGATCGTCCGGGTAGCGCACGTAGTACCGACTACGTTCCTCGTCGTACTCCCAATCCAGCTCGGTGCCATCACCTGGATAGCTCACCGCTGGACCTGCATCTGGTGTGTGAAGTAACTGTGAGCCACAGAGGACTCAGCAATCCCGTTCCCGGGTAACAGAACTATCAAAGCCTTTGGGTGAGGAAAAGGCTGAAGAAAGAACAAGTCTGCAGCAGCAACTAGCATCTAGCTTACGTAAGTGAGAGCGAGAAGAGAAGGCCTCGGCGAGAAGTGATCACGAAGTGATCCTAGCTACAAGCTCCACAATCATAACCCCTCCGTGTTCAACTCCCGAATCCCTATTCGGAAATTGACAGTCACGGAACACACGCTGGTAGTGTATTAGTAACATTGTGTCAAGTTTTCTACAACCGGAATTAACAAGCTCCCATCTGCCACATAACCGCGGGCACGGCTTTCGAAAGTTCAAACCCTGCAGGGGTGTTCCAACTTGACCCATTACAAGCCCACGATCCGCGGAGTCGCAACTCCAAAGTGGGAAGACCCGAGTATCCTCGGAATCCCGTGCTCAAGATATACCAAGCTAAGGTAAGGCTAATCCAGCAAATCCTCCCGGCGTGCCGACACCCTGATAGTAGCCGCGCGTATCTCGTCTCAGGCCACGACCGGATGGGCGATGCTACAGGTTTTTACCAGACCTTGAGTTTCCTCGAGGTGGCCCTGCAGGACCCCCGTTTCGGACCAACACTCATGTGGAGCACTGGCCCGGGGTTGTTGATTAAGAAAGAGGGTTAATTACTCCCTATGCATGTTTAGTTTGTTATTAGGCAAATAGTACCAATGTTGGGATTTGCTGGAAAAGACTTAGCACTTAGCGGTTTATCGAGGGGGTCCCATACACCCCAACCGTGTTAGGAACGCATAATCAAGGAACATAATACCGGCTTATACGGATCCTAACGGCATGAGTGGAACAAATCACCAAGCAAAAGGCTTAGCCTTCCACCCTTGCCAATATATAGATGATTTCAATTAAAGCATTTATATAGTGTGATATAACCCAACCAAACTTCATCATGAAGCAAGCATCTTCGATCTTCGCCTGCAACTAGCAACGCTATAAGAAGGGCTGAGCGAAGCGTACTTAGCCAAGCAACGGTTTGCATAGGTAGGTTGGTTAAACATGGCAATTGGTTACAAATAGGAGGTTGACAAGAAGAACATGGGCATCGAGGCAAAACTATAGATCGAGACTACTAGCAATAGGCAAAGATAGTAATGTTATCGGGGTTCGGTCATCTTGCCTGAAGAGAAGTCGTTCGGATCGTAAGAAGGGTCCTCGTGCTCAACCTCGTTGGAAACCTCGTGCTCAACTTCGTACCCGGTCTCAGCTTCCGGCTCTAAACAAAAACAATCACACCAAGCACCAATCAACAAGATGCAATGCGCACTCGAAAAACATGAATGCATGATGGATGCACTAAGGATGCACACGGAGCACGTAAAACATCACTCAAGCAAAACACCTCAAAACAAGATAACAAGCTGATATTAATAAACTACACAGAAAATCAACCAAGTTTGATATAAGATTCACTGAAATCGGAGTTACGGGCTAAAAGTTATGCCCGAAACAAGATTTGAGCGAAAGCTGAAAATTACATCAACATAGCAACTTTGGAGCTCAAAATAATTAAGCTACAGCACCCAAATAGCATGGCAAAGGACATGAACACAAACTAGACATATAGTACAGCAACTAGGTCCAAAGTGCACCCCCAACGGAGTCACGGATCAATAGCAATGATCTTGGACATATTGAACTTTACAATAAAATTCTGGCAGCAGAATTTTATTGAAAGTTTGGAGCAAAAGATAAACATGCTACAGCCACTCAAATGGACATGTGAGGACATGGATGGAAATACAACAATATATACTACAAGGAACAATCAAAATCCACCCCAAAACTATCATGCTTTGTCCTAAAACATCACACGAACATGGCATCGGAACGTTACAGATTTCAGACTTAGTGAAAAATCACTAAGTCCTAAAACAGCAATATCATCATAGAAACTAAAAGAGCATGTATAAGTCACCTCGAAACTAAACATGGCAAAGGGTAAGCACCTCATCAAAGTGCACATGAAGGTGATCCCGAAACACACAAGCATGCTTCATAGAGGTGAACACAACGATTGCAACGAGCTCAACAAGATGGCATTTCATAACAAGTGAAAACACATCACATGAACATGGAACTTTGCAACGATGATAACAAGGCAACAATAAATCTACCATGCAACCTATCACAAGCAACACGTAGTTCGTGACAAGACGAACACGTGGACATGTCATTTGCATCGTTTGGACAAACGAGCTAAAAGATATCACATGTCAAAGGTGGCATGAAAATAACACATAACAGCAGTTTATATCATGATGCACTCTTGCAACAGCAAAACAAGTGTCTAGATGACATCTAACATGCATGACAACAACAGGTAAAACGTAGAGGACATCTCCACGAACGTCTGGACATATCACACGCGCAAAACGGAGCATCAGGCAAAAAGTTACAGCAGGTCAAACTTAGTATATCAGAACAGTTAACAGGGACTTAGAGGAGAAAGAAGACAACCTAGCAGATCTGGATCTGGAATAGGGAAAAAACGGAGCGGGCCGGCGGCACGGATCTGGCCCGATCCGGCGGCTGGGCGGATGGGCCCGCGGAGCGGCTGCGGCCTGCCCGCGGAGCGGAGGGAGGCCCGCGGTGCGGAGCGGAGGGAGGCCCGCCTGGCCTCGGTGGGGCGGTGGCCCGCGACGGCCCGCGGAAGGAAGTGGCGAAGGCGGCCCGACGTGGCTTGCGGCGGAGCGGTGTACGGGCTCGGGCCCAGTGGCGCGCGGCGGCGCGAAGGTGCGGTGGCCTAGCCAGGCCGCCTGGCTGGCGCGGTGAGGCGGGCCCTGGCGCGGCGCGGGGATCTGGTCCCCTCCCCGGGCTCTGGCGAGCGGCCCGGCTCGGTCGAGCGAGGCGAACAGGCGCCGACCGAGCGGAGGGAGCGGCCTGTCCGCGTTGACTTCGGTGGCTTCGATCGAGCGGAGTAACTGGCGGCTGGATCGAAGGATCCTTCGGGATCCGGGAAGATTTCTTGGATCTGAGGAAGAAGGAAAAAAAAAGAGGGGAGAGGGGAGGAAGAAGAAGGGGATGCCCAAATAGACCTAGGGGTCTATAAATAGCAGTTTTTAGGGTTAGGAGGAGTTTTAGGGGCGCTAGGAGCCCTCCGATCGCGATCCGACGGATCCGATCGCGGGGTAGATTTAAAAGGCCTAGGAGGAGAAAAGAGACTGCAGTAGGGATGTTTTCGGGACACGGAGCGAAGGCACTTCGGGCCCACACGAACAACGGATGGAAAAAGTCAACGGAGTCCAAACGAGACGAGATTTGAGAGGCGGGTTGCACACAACAAAACAACAACACAGACAACAACCTCGCGGCACACCGGTAACGTCAAACGCCCGAACAACAAAGTAGGCCTACGGAACGTCACGGACACGTGAGGGAGCTCCGGAACGCGAAACGGACAACGGGAAGAAACACACGGAACCGGATGCAACCCACAACACAAATGCAATGCGATGCACATGTCTACATGATGTGAATGAATGCCACACACTCACACAACAAAACGACGAAAACCCGAAAGACAAGGAACCCGGAATGGAAATAGATGAAGCCGGAGATTTATTATATACCCGAAAGGGAAAGTATTACATCCGGGGCATTACAAATTGTGTACGTACATTGGGTTATTACTACATGACAGACATGATTTAGTCATAGGAATTAGATGGCAGAACATATGAGTGGTTAGGCAGGTTTCGGAGGTCCACATGATTTCTTCTTAACATTTTTTAGATTAAATGGCAGTAGATATGATTGATTAGATGAGGGATGAAGCAAAAAAAAGGGAAGAGAGAAAAATCATGCCTATCTCCGAGACTCCAACGACCACGACCCACGAGGCTACGAGCGTACTACTACCCAGGTCGATCCTCCCGAGCGATCGACCTATGGGCTGGATACTTTGAGCCCACATAAGCATCGCATGCGCTAGGTGCCTTGCTGTTGTTTCCAGCTGCAGCAATTTAGTCCCACCTCGCCGATCGAGCTGCAGCGCGGTGGGGGGATGGCTATAAAAGAAGGGGTGGCGCACGGCTCACCTTGTATTGTCGCACATAAAAGCGAACTTCGGTTATTTCGGTTTAACCGAACGGTTTTTGGTTTTAAACCGAAAAAACCATATGTTAAATGGTTTGTAGAATTGAAAATTGAAACTGAAACCGCAACCTGAAAAAACCAAATTTTCGGTTCGGTTTTGTTTTTTTCGGTTCAGTTCTTGGTTTTCGGTTCGGTTTTGCACACCCTGACGTCTTGCCCAGCAGACGGTCCGGCCAATGACCAGTCAAAAGAAAAGCGATCCAAACAGACTTCTTAAACCGGCATCAAACTCATGATCTGATTGGCACACCTCATATCCAGCTCAAATCATGACAGTACGGTAGTATGAGATTTCCTGCAGATATTCAAGTACGGTAGTATATCTGGCCGCCTCCTCCTCCTTCTACACAAAAAAAGGCAGGGTTTTTGTCTCTCGCCGACGCCGACGCAAGTCCGCCTCCTCTCCAGTGGCCCTAGGGCCATGGGGGCGCGGTGGATCTCGGCAAGGGTCGGCGGGAGGGCTTCGTTTTTACTTGTTTCTTGTAGTTTTGCTAGGGTTTGTGTCTTGCTCAGGAAGACGAGACGACGGCGGCTACCTGAAGATGGAATAAAGGTCTCCCTGCTTAGCCCCCGTTCCGGCGGTGCGTCTACCACCGTTGGTGGGCGTGTGGAGGTGTGATAACCCTCAACCGCAAGGGATCGAGATAGTCTTCGCGGGTAAGAATAACCCAATTTATTTATTCGACACACGGGGAGCCAAAGAGTATTTATAAGCTTTGACAGTTGAGTTGTCAATTCAACCGCACCTGAAATATACTTACTTGCAACAAAAGATAAGTGGTAACGGTGATATGGTAATGACGGTGGTGGTAGTAAAAGTAAACAGCGAAAGTAAATAGCAAAAGTAGCAACTAGTAACCAGCAGGATTTAAAACACTGTAGGCTAGGGAGATGGATGGTTGGGCGCTGCATGGATGAGATATATCATGATTCTAACTTGGGGCAAGGCACACGGAAAAGTAATGATCATCTAGGCAAATATCAAACATTAGGCATGTATCCCGTAGGTAGTTGTACGTGCTTGCAATAAGAACTTGCACAACATCTTTTGTCCTACCATCCCGCTACGAACGGGGCCAAAAGGAACTTATGGAGATTAAGGTGCTCCTGTCAAAGAGCACCGGAACAAAGCAATAAACTCAATGGATACATGTAATCCTCAAACTACGGACCATTCCCTTTGGTGTCCCAAGCTGTCACTTTTGGGATCGCCGGTTCCGAACCGTAATAGGTGCAAACAACTCATAGATAGGATCAAGAACACAAATATATTCATGCAAACACATATGGTTTAGATCTGAAATCATGGCACTCGGGCCCTAAGTGACAAGCATTAAGAATAACAAGTTGAAGCAAAGATGATAAACACCATAGTAGATGATAGGCAACATGCCCCCAACGATCTGACAAACTATTACATGATCTAACTCATCCAATCCCTACCACCCCCTTTGCCTACAGCAGGGGATTACTCACACATGAAAGGAGAAGTCATGGAGGGAGGATGGAGTGGTGATGATGATGACGATGGCGACGATCTCCCCTCTCCGGAGGCCAAATCAGCCTCCAGATTAGCCCTCCCGAAGAAGAACAGAGGGTGGCGGCGGCTCCACGACGAAAACTGGGAAAAGAACTCTTGATCTGGGATTTCTTCATCGCGAGCTAAAATACGGGTCAAAGTAGGGCACCAGGGGAGGTGGGGCCCACCCAAGCGGCCTCCCGGCGCGGCCAGGGGGTGGGCCGCGCCACCAGGGCGCCTGGAGCCCCCCTGGCCCCCCTCTGGCCCCTCTTCTGGCACCAGGTTCCTTCGGGTGCGTGGATTTTCTGTGATTTTTCGTGGAATTTTCTGAGATACCTAAAAATCCGTTTTCCTGCACACAATAAAACCATACAGGCAGCTCTACTGAAAACAGCGTCAGTCCGGGTTAGTTTAGTTCAAATCATGCAAGAATGAGGTCAAAACAATATCAAAAGTGTTTGGAAAAGTAGATACGTTTGAGACGTATCAAGGTGTGTCTTCGGCGGATCTATGTTTGGTGGATTTACTCGGATCTCGTCGTTGTTCGTCTACGTTCGTGTGTCTTTGGATTGGTTCTTTCTGATCTATGTTATTCTTCATCTACGGCGGTTGCTGTTTTGGTGCGCTGCTCCTACGGGGCCTTAGCACGACGACTTCCCGACTGTCTGCTACAACAAGTTGTGCCCGACTCCGGCGATGGAGGGGCCATGACGGTGGCGCGCCTTCGGCTCGCTTCAGTGCTGGTAGTCGTCGCTAGGTGGTCTACGGATCTGGATGTAATTTCTGTTATTTCTGGTATTCGTAGTACTACCATGATTGAAGATGAATAGATCAAAAAAAATCTCGCAAAAGAAAAATATCCAGCTCAAATCTGAAACGGATATGGGGTGGCCGGGCCGCGACCGCCATGTTGGACCCGACAACCCGACCCCAATAAAAATTGAACCAAACACTTCCTCCAACCTACACGATTTCACTTGCTCCTCTCCTTTCTTTTGTTCTCCCTCCTCCACGCCGGACGTCTCCTAGCTCCGCCGCCAGCCTTTCGCCGGACTGCACCTTGCCCTCTATGTGTTTGACACATTGTCCGACCGGGTTTTTCGGTGAATTTCTCGTTGGATTTCGATGGTTCGTCGGACAAGCAGTATTGACCGACGGAGCTTGATGAAATGATTCAAGAAAAGCAAGACAGTAACCAATGCTCGTTTTGCGAGGGATATGTATAGTCACTAGGAATCTTCTCTGTTGATAAGCAGAGAATATTCATAATGACAGTCCATATCCTTCAGAAAGGGTGCGATGATGACCAAAGCTTATCGCTTTTGGACGCCACGGTTGTATAAGCTGCTCGCGTCGCTCCTCGCGGGACGAGGTGGGAGTAAACCCCAACCCCACCGGCCCAACATGAATGTTGCATCTACACTAAAAATCTTAAGCACAAACAATTTATTGGTGTTTAAACAACCCAATGGCCCAACACAGACTAAACATCCAAAATGATTGATGTGCATGTGTTTGCAAGTTTTTGGTGTTTTAAAAATTGGGTTTCTGATTGCAAATGATAAAATTTGAGGCCCACTCGGCCATTGTCCGTCAGCGTGTCCTAGCACACCCACGGACATATAGGGACCCGGATTTGCCTACTACGGATGTAGATGATCTACCGAGTCGGCCAAGGAAGTCAAATCGAGGTGGTCACCACTCACAACATCTCTAATCGATACGTTAAAACCATATAACTCCTTAAGTAGTTACTACACATAATCGAACCCTCAAACTTTTAGCAGATCAGAATTTGAAGGACACGTGTGAGTATTTATCCTGGGACAAAGTGCACTTTAGGGAAGCTACCAGTGATGATCGTCGATGCGGGTGCTTGGCAGGGTGCGTTGGAAGAAGGAAGAAGAAGATAAAGAGAGACTTTCATGTAGGGTCAGTTTGTTTGAGGGGTTAAATTTGAGATTTCATTTAGATCCAGCCACGGTTTAACTCCTCAAAATTTGAAGGACTTATTTGAGGAAGCGTACAGGAGTTAAATTATAAGGGGACGGCTAGAGATGCTCTCACCACCCTTCTTTTATGACTTGTTTGCAGTTCCGTGAAGTATTTTATTTTTATTAATAGAAAAATCCTCGGGATCTACATCGAGTGATGCATGTAATGTTTTATTAATCGTCTCAATGTTTACAACATTGAGGTATAGAATAATTTAACAAGGAAATGAAAAGCCGCTTATGGCTGTCAAAAGGGCAAAAGGGGAATAAGTAGGAAAAAACGAGTCATGTATGCATCACATATTCTATTAACAGGTCCCCAACCAAATCGTTTGAATAAATCTCGAGTGGTCATCTCCTGTTGATTGTGCTCAAAGACCATGGGTGCCCTGTCCCACTCCCTGTGAAGTAAGTACCACATATGGATCCCACTAATGACCTCGAAGATAACCTGAAAATGGAACTTTCGCTGTGTTAAAGCCGCATCTATTACAAGCGTTCCAAATAGCACAAAGTGCAAACTCATACATAGATCTGAGGCTTCAACTTGGGATGAGCCATAATTAACCAGTTTAGACATATTACTCGTGGGTGGAGGTAACTAAAAGCCATGGACCCAATGCCTTAATAGCTTGGCAAATGAGAGTGAAGAAATAGATGTTGAATCAATTCCCCATCAAGTTAAGGTTCCGGATATGAGATTTCCCCATGCTTGTGAGCTCTCCTCCTCCAAGCATAAAAACTCCAACCGTTTGGGGAAACTATCCCGTGGATCTAGGTTTCATATATTGGCCTCCACCATTGTTCCTCTCCTGTCTCATCCCTCCACAACATTGGTTGTTTTGGGTGGGATTTGAGCATTCTTGTGTTCTTAATTTGCATTTGTTGCATTGGTTTGAGATCTCCGCGCCGATTTGTTTGAGTGAGAGCCCGTGAGCTTGTTACTCTTGGATGCCACTACTTTCTAGACGGATTGATGGTTCTTTCCTTGGTGACCTCTTCATGGAGATTTTGAAGATGCACGAGGTTCTCTTTTGTGAGGATTGTGAAGTTGTCTTGGAGCTTGCCATCTCGGGAGTGGAGGAAGAAGCTAACCATAGTTGATGGGAATTGCCTTCGTGGTGATATCTCAAGGGGAGAAAAAGGTGAGGTTTTGCGATGTTGATGCACCTTCGTGGTAACATCCATCCCTCCGACGGAGACTAGAGTATTGGTGAATACTTGAACTTCGGGAATGAATCGGTAGTCTCTTGTCCCCTTTACTTTACGCAATTCTTAATTGCTATTATTGATATATCTTGTGTTCGGTGTGAATTGTTAGCTTGTAACATTCATCTTCATTATGTGCATGAGTTGTGCAATATTACTTACTTATACTTGTGTGTGTCATTCATTTTTCATATCTTGTGATACTTGTGTAAACTTGAGATTGCTTACTTGTACTTGCATGTATTATGCATTTTCATATCTTGTGGTATACCTTGTGTAAACTTGTATGCTTACTTGTGCTTCCTAGTATCCTCATAGTGCTCATCTTGTTTATCTTACGTTGTTGGTGCACTTAGTTGAGCCTAGTATATTTAGGATTTGTGCTTGGAAAGTATCCGCCTAGTTTATTTCCCTATTAGGATTAAGCCAAATCTGAAAAAGTTTTAGAACGCTTATTCACCCTCCTCTAGGCGACATATTGGCCCTTTAACCGAGCACATCCGCCACGTTGTACCAAAAAATCCAGTCACACCTCAAATTCCACCAAATTGCCCAAGTCCACTAAATCCACTATCCCCCTCCCACGTTCGTCCTCCATTTCCCACGTTCGAGTCGTCGCCATCCTCCACCCTTGCTCCCCCATCCATGCCGCCGACCCCGTCCTCCGTTCTAGATGTCATCATCGGGCATCCCGTCCCCCCACCGTCAGCATGGATGATGCCTCGGCGTCGTCTGTGGCGATGAGCTGCAAGGCGAAGAATGTTGCCTGGGAGAGTAGTGAAGGAAGCAGCGGCGCTGGAAGTTCTGAAAAGGAGGTTGTGGACATCGGGGAGGATGTGTCCCCTACACTACACCAGGCCGCCCTCGCGCATGTCCGCCCTGCCACCGACAAGGAAGCCACCATCTGCACCGCCAGCGACCGTTGAAAACCGACATCCGATTATTCTGGACGGATTTACGCAATCAGAGGGGCCGAAGACGGTGTGCGACTCACCACAGCTATAACAATCATGGACAAGCACGAGCAGCGCCGACACCCGGTCTGCCTATGTCCCGTTCAACAGAATGTCGCAGAAGGACACAATACATTTTTCGCTCCATTTTATATCGTCTTGTTCGTTATTTGCTATGGCATTTGATAAATTTGTTGCATATGTCATTGGATCATTAGTTGCATATCTCTATGCCATTATTTTATTTGAAATCACGATCATTTTAGGATAATATCATGTCTGACATGATCAATGAGGGTCAAGAGCCAACATACCCTATCGGATATGATTTGAGGGATACAAACTGTCATACGGTCACTATCGGGGGGACATCGCGCACTAGTAAGAAGAAAATGACAAAGATATCCAAGGCAAGGGGTCCGACATTCAAAACATTTGAATATGTTTTGTTGGTTAAATCTTGGTTGCACACAAGCATGGATCCTATATGTGTCATTAAGCAAAGGGTAACAAGTATTGATAGAAGATCCACAAGCACCATGAAAACAAGGAGTATGTGGATCTGCACCCTATCAATACCACATGTAATGTGACATCTCTCCAACATAAAGGGTCAGTCATCCAAGACAACGCGAACAAGTTTGTCCCTCTATGCTTGGCTGGAATCAAAGTGGGATTGGAGTCGCAAGTCACATAAGTTGAATTGCTTCGTTTTGACATAATTTGCATTGCTAGTTCTTTCATGTCGCATTCACATGATTCCTTATTGTCTTACAGATGGTGTTGGCGACCACTTTATACCAACAAATTGACAAGAGGCCATTCTATTTTAGCCATTGTTGAATGAAATTGAATGGCAAACCAAAACATATACAACTTGTTGAAGACCTCAAGACCAGCAACAATAGATTGAAGAAAAATGATGGCTACAGCTCCCAACAATCCATTGGATTGGATAAGGAAGAGGAAGAAGTTGTAAGGGAGAATGGACAAGCCGCCGTGCCAATGAATAATCGATAAGTGACGGGAAATAAGCAGGAGAAGGGGAGGCTGTCTGTGATGCTGCGGCGGCAAAAATGTCCACCACATGGATGGACATTTTTTCCACAGGGGAGGAGAAGAAAAGAGGAGAGGTACAAGTTCATGTTGGATGCGCAAAAAGAAATGATGAATTGGGACCGGGGGAGGGCGAATAATAGGTTGCAAATTGAGAGGGAGCGGGTAGAGTGGAGTAGAAAAGTGCGTGTGTCAAATGGGAGCTTGAGTAGGCCCAAAGTTTCCGGTCAATAGTGCTTGACATGAAGAGCTTGCAACTTCCTCGAGACACGGAAGATTCAAGGATAATATTGGAAGCAAGAAGTGGCTTGAGGGGAAGAACAAGAAGATCAACCTTCGTAGGGTGTAAGAGGCGGCGAGAGCTGCGGCCGAAGCAGTAGACGCGGCATGGATGGCGGCCGCAATAGAGAACGCGGCACCGATGGCGACCGACAAGTGATTGATCATCTTGGCCAGCCATAGCTCGGTCGTTGGATATTATTTTGACGTGTCTGGATTCTTGGATTGTTATTTATTTGCTATATTGCATTGTTAAATTGTGATAGTTTTATGCTATATGATCGACGTGCAGAGATTTGAGAGTTTGATACGTGAATCATGATCGCCCAGCAGGACATTTGAGGGACCGTCCAACAATGTACGGGGTGACGCAAACAGAGTTTGAAGGAGAGGGGGACGGACCGATCGTTCTCACCATAGGGCGACCGGTCGCGCGCTTTGGTTGCGTCCTACACTACGCAAACCCGCTCCGGTGGACTTGTGGTGGGAACACGCGGTGGACAGTCTGAACGGCTGCGCCGTCCGATTTTCCTATCCAACAATTCGTCGCCGTCTAAAGATTTTCTCCCCGGATGAACCCATGCGCTGACCGATCCCGGTGCCCGCACGTCATACACGTTGGCGTGAGGATACTCAAAGATTCCCCCACCGAGCTGTCAACGAAAGTTAAAAGATTCCCACGTACGTAAATCTCAACTGGCATTCGTAAATCTCAACAGCCACTATATATACGGGCGCGCGGACCAACGAGCCCACAGATCCCGCCTCCTCCCCTCGCCTTGGCCGCCACCGCCGGCCGCCGCGCGCTCCGTGCCGGAGATTGTCTGGTCTGCCCCTCCTCCCTCCGGTCAGTGCGCTGCTCTCCCCTAACCTGTCTCTTCTTCTCCGAATTCCTCGTCCCATCCCGGTCTTCATTTTTTTTCCCTCGCAACTCGATGGCGACGGGGTCCAACCAACGAGTCCTGCTGGTACTGGACTGTCTTGGATTGGGTTTCTCTTTTTTCTTGGCAAGTAATCCTAGTAGTTTGATTGTAGTTGGATTTGGATGGGTTGTCATCTTCTTCCACGGGTTTCTTGGTAATCAATTCTTTCTTTTCTCCGGCGGCGAGCAATCATGACCCAAATCAATGCGCTATTACTTGCCGATTTGGTTGCTGCGTGCTGTCCGTAGCCCGCCCATCATCGTTCAATCGGGTTCGCACGAGGTCGATCTGCGTTGATGCCGTAGTGGAGTCTCCAAAGAAGGCCACCGCTGAGACAAAGATGGAACGCTCCAATCCTGGCGGCGCTAAATCGGATTCATGGCGTGAATGTGTCGCTTCTTAGGTCCCGAGGCCCCGATTCCTACTACAAGTGACCGGGGAATTGGTGCCTTTAAGGTTTAAACTCCAGTTTTCGATACCTGCGGATTTGGACACTTCTATAAAGTCAGATAGCGGAATTAGTTTTTTTTTTTTTTGAGAAACGAATTTGTTTCTTGTTGTGTGCTAGTCTAGCATCTTGCAATGAACTGTGTCGCCGTGCCAAAGTTTTGCCGGCGCAGACGTCTGCTTCTTTCTCTGAATCTCTGACAAACAAAATCTTCAGGTGTTGATTTCTGAACCAGTTACATACAACTCTTTGCAGTGCTGCCGGCTTCGATTAGGCAGGTGAACTCGGTTATCATGGGCCTCGAGGTAGCAGGTGGCGGGGAGGCTGCAGTTAAGGTATTTTCTTTCGTTCTGCAAGTTCACCTGATGGTCATTGCACTGTTCTCAACTTTGATTTGAAGGTTTTGTGCTGACTGCTGCTGCTTTTTGGTTGCGTTTGACAGGGGAAGTTCTGGGGTATAGTTGTCTGTTTTTTCTTGGGAAATGGGAGCCTATTTGCCTGGAACAGTATGCTCACCATCGAGGATTACTATGTCTCTCTGTTCCCGGTATGTGTTTGCTTGTGAAACTCAGTTGATGTTTTGATTAAAACTAGCACACATGTTCATGCGTTGCTACGAAACTAAAATATGAGGAGTATGGTCATGGCTTAAGAGCATAATTTCGAGTTGGAGTCACATTTTACATTTTGTTATTTGTACATTCTTCAAGTGTTGGTCTCACATGAAAGTAGTAATGTGCTCCCTCCGTCCCAAAATAAGTGTCTCAACTTTGTACTAACTCTAGTACAAAGTTGTACTAAGCTTTTCTCATAAGTCACCTTTCTAAGGCTGGTCATAGTGGCGAGTATCATATACTAGTATCATGCATATGATACTAGTGTTTGATACTACATCCATAGTGCATAGTATCATATTTGGTATCATAGAATGGTTCATTTATTGCCATGCATGACACATAGTAGCACATCATTTAATATCATACTGTATCATGATATGATACTCAACCCTCTCTTACTTCATTAAATACTATGCCACCTCATCAAAACTGTCTAGTTGGCATGCATGATACTACGTATTATACTACCATTACGGGTAGATTTTGGGACCGAGGGAGTACTTGTTAATTTGTTTTAGGTCCCACATGTGAGTAAAAGTGCATTTGTTTCTTATGTCTCTTGGAAGGTTGCTAGTCCCTCATGTGGATAAGGGTGTATTTTTTATTGGTGAAGGTTGTTAGTCCCACAAGTGAACTCACCACCAACTCCAACCTTTATAAGTAGAATATGTAAGCAAAAGTGCGTCTCGTTTTGTTTCTTTTGAATGTTGCAGTAGATTGTTTAATTATGATCTGAATGAAGCCAGTATTCAGTAGCATAATTCTAGCACTTCCTTTTATATAAGCTAAAAGCGCCCTTCTGGATTAGCTTGGAGTGTTTGGGTAAATTAAGAATTGGTAGTTTTACTCATTTTAATGATGCTGTTTATCATTTCTACCTTACACTGTCTTAACTTCTTGAACTGAGATGCAGATATGACCCCTTCGTTTTGCTGAATTTGTTATGTTTCAAACATTCAGATTTTATTATCACAATAACATTTGACCTATGATATTTGACTGCAGAATTACCATCCAACAAGAGTTCTTACACTAGTATACCAGCCTTTTGCCTTTGGACTCACCTGCTTCTTTGCATACTATGAAGCAACGATGAACACGAGGAAGAGAAATCTTGCTGGTTTTGCACTTTTCTTCCTTAGCTCTTTCGCGTTAATAATGGTAAGTATATTGGGTATTGCCTTTAGCCTGAAAGGAAAAAAAACATTGATGTGCCAGTATGGCAGCTCATGTAAATCATCTTTCTTATCGTAGCTGGACGTTGGTACCAAAGGACATGGTGGGATTCCAGCATACATTGGTGTATGCATAATCAGTGCCTTTTTTGGGACATCTGATGCGCTTGTTCAAGGTGGCTTGGTTGGCGACCTTTCTTTGATGTGCCCGGAGTTCATTCAGGTTACTTTTTGGTCTATCACTCTACTTTGTGATGCTCATGGTTAACTTTTTTCATGACATAAATTATCTTTTGGAATTGCAGTCCTTTCTGTCGGGCTTGGCTGCATCAGGAGTTATAACATCAGCTTTGAGACTAATTACAAAGGCAGCTTTCGAGAACTCACAAAATGGTCTTCGAAATGGAGCTAGTACGTACAAATCTCATCAACATACATATTATCATTTTTGGATAATGGGAGACATCTCTGCCCGGCCTCTACGTCAGATGCACACAGCCCAATCTCAAGAACACATGCAGATTCAGTAAAATTGTGATAAAATTTAAGATAGAAGAATGCTATAAATCCACTATGATCTCAACAGTCAGTGACAACGTGAAGAAATATCCATTTCAGAACTTCTTCATATAACTCTACTAGAATGTTTAGATGCTTGTTACAACCTTACTTGCAGATCTACTAAAATGTCGCACCATGTATGTGCATAACCAATCCATGTGTGTTTTTTTGTGCAGTGCTATTCTTCTCAGTGACATGCATCTTCGAGCTAGCTTGCTTCCTCCTATACGCATGTGTCTTTCCCAAATTACCCATCGTGAAGTACTACCGCCAAAAGGCAGCCTCTGAAGGCAGCAAGACTGTTGGCAGCGACCTTGCCGCTGCAGGAATCAAAACTGATCAAGATAGGCAGGTTTGTCTCTCTGATCATACCAATGCCTTTTTTTAATCATATAAGAAGGGCCTCCCTCCCCCTCCGATTGGCATTAAAGAAACCAACTGGTTCAACCTAAAACAAACTACAGAAAAAGAAAAACGCAACCGCAACACGAATCATCATACCGATGCCTATAAAGAATCTTCTATAAATTTGACATGAGAATGAAATGTTGATATACTGATTCGCAGGTTGAGGAGGATCCCCAAAAGCACGAACGTTTAAGCACCAAGGAGCTGCTGATGCAGAATATAGACTATGCTTTGGATATCTTCCTGATATACGTATTGACTCTATCAATCTTCCCTGGATTTTTATCCGAAGATACCGGATCACATGGCCTGGGAACATGGTAATCTTTCTTGCACTTTTACCTGTCATCTACTTCTGCAGAATTTATTTGGGAGTGGGAGTATTGTCCAAGTATCTGACATGTCGTTGTTCTGACGAAATTCAGGTACGCGCTTGTGCTGATCTCCATGTACAATGTGTTAGATCTGATTGGTAGGTACCTACCGCTGATCAAATGCCTGAAGCTGACGAACCGCAAGGGCCTGACGGCCGCCATCTTTGCGCGCTTCCTGTTCATCCCGGCGTTCTACTTCACGGCCAAGTACGGTGACCAAGGGTACATGATCTTCCTAACTTCCTTCCTCGGGCTGACCAACGGCTACCTCACCGTGTGCGTCCTCGCCGAGGCGCCAAATGGGTACAAGGCAAGTCTCCTTCCTCGCTGACACAAGCATCACATTGCAGTATTCAGAAAGAAAATTTTTGTTCCTTGTTGATGCAAATTTCGGAATACAGTATTCAGAAGGAAAAATGTTTGTCATGAGGATCTGAGCTGTAAGCTGACATTGGTTTTTGGTTGTGCAGGGGCCGGAGCAGAACGCTCTGGGGAACGTGCTCGTGGTGTGCCTCCTCGCCGGCATATTCTCCGGCGTCGTGCTCGACTGGATGTGGCTGATAGGCAAGGGCTGGTAGTCGAGCACTCTCCGCTGTTTGGTCTGCGCGATTCATTCGGTGTCGGATGGGAAGCACGCTAATGCTGGCGGTCTTTCACGCTCCATATGTAGATAGGTGGTTGCCGAAACAAGGATGCTGCAGTACAGTCGTGTATTTTGAGTGGTTGTTTATCTTCTTTCTCAAAAGAGATTTTAAATGTTATTAGTCTGTTCATGTTTGTAAATAACTTTGCTGCGACATGCGATATATCCTTTCTAGCTTCCCTTGTTTATTTAGCCGCTAGGGCTGTCTTCCCCTGCTTACCATATTGGACGGCATATTCTTCAGAAACAAGAAGGGAGTTTGTTCATTAAGACTTGTTTCAGTCGTAACGAGAAGCATGTAAAACATGGCATTGTGCTGTGGCGCCGGTGATGTACGATCGGCCCCGGTCTCCTTGCTGTGTTGAGAGGAAATGAGGGCATCAGCTCGGGCGTGGATGGCAACTTGGGAAGAAGATACCGCATCGCACATGAGGCCCCTTTGCTCCTTTGTTGTTAGTGTTGGCCATACATCACACGATGGTGTTGTCCTACAGAAAACCCAAAAGCACAAGGTGGTGTGGGCGTTGGCAAGTGGGGCGTGGGGCCCTGCCTGCTTGTTCTTGGGATTGCATGCCAACTGGTACCAAGTCATACCTTACTTTTCCTACTCCTCGCAGCATGTCCAACACACACCTAAAAACTGCTTCGCGCGCTAAAATCATCATTTTTTTGGCATCGGTGACACTCGAGCAGATGCTGCAAAATAATGCGCGCACAGAAGAATTTAAAGCACATGTTTAAAAGCCCTATCGCACGTTGTAAATGTTGGGCGCCGGACCGCGCATTTCATAATTTGCACTGCATGTGATTGACGCAAGTGTCCCGATCTTTCGATGAGATGATAGTTATCGATTTGATGGAGTCGACTTTGACTATCCGACTACAAATGTGCACGACGTTGCGCCTTAGCAATCGCTAAACCAATCTCCTGAGATTACCGACGATGCCGGAAGCACGATCAGCCTAACCACGAAGGTCCATTCGTGAATGCAATAAAAAAACAAGCAAGAATAGGATAATGCAATCTGAATATTGCGAATATATATGTAGTGTTGATAACGGTGGGGATCCGAAAGCGGTCTTGGTCTGGTTCCTTGTACACAAACGAAATACACGAAGTTGCATTGACTAACTTTTAACTAAACAAATCCCAAGCAAAAACCATGGATCTACTTATATAGGAGCAAGGGGTGGCGGCCAAGGAGGTGGGAGGACGTCCCAAGGCAGCCTAAAACTAACCCTAAGTCGTACAAGGCACATGAGACCAAGTGGAGGTGATGCAACACATTTGGACTTGTAGTTTGACTCGAATTCTGCTGCAGCGTCAGATTGTTTCGTCAATATCTCAACGCTCCAGATGAACTTGAAGGCGAATCCAACTGGGTTGGAAAGTGTATGAAATAAACTTTCCAACAAAAAAGGAATCACCCAATTTGGAGTCCGAATGAAAGAGATCTTGGCGTTTTGAGTCAGGTATGTTTGTGCAGTCCGAATCTGAGTCCAGAACGTGAGAGACTTGGACTATATCTTCTTTTGGGCTAAAGGTGACGTGAGAGAACTTCTTGAACATCACATAAACGTCTATTTCCCCATTATCTTCATATGTGGATTGTACAAGTGTCCGGTAATTATGCAATTAGACATGAAACAAAAAAAGATGAAGTGTTTTTGTTCCGGATAACATAAATAAATTATTGCATAATTCCTATAAAAAATCACCTCACAAATACGCATGTATGCAATATTTTTTATCATAACAAAGTTGCCATGTCCTCGTCACCGTCCTCTTCTTAAAAACAAAGCCGTCCTCGGCGTTGCTTAATCTGAAACGTTGTTAACAAAAGAGACAAGGTGTACATATTGTATATGTATATGTAATCCATTTTTATTTCCCTCAACTTTTGTACATGTGACACATTTATAAGTGAGTAACTTTCACAAGAAGTAAAAGACATGAAAATACTGCAACTTAGTTTAAATAAGCAAATATGCAACAAGTCATTCAACCAGAATCGTCACCAAGATTAGAGGTCATATCAAAATGATTATGCATTGGCAAAATTATTTTCATTTCCTTCGAACTAGCATGATCATCACTCGTGATGCAAATCTTATGCACAAAAAGTTCATTGTGTACGTCATAATCTCCAATCAAGTTAAAAGTACAATTAGAGGCATTAACACTTTGCAATGATTTCAAACATGTGATTTCAATTATTTTGAGTTTCGCATGTGACAAAGGCATGGGTGAATTCGAAACCCTAGAATACAAAGAATTGGCATGCAACATTGTAGATAACATGTTATCATGGCTAATCAATTGTACTTGATCCAAATCAGATTTAGTCACCAGGTCACATGGTTCTTTCTCATCAATAATTAATTCAATGAGTGCACTCAAAATTGTTGGTATTTCGGTTGTTTGGTTGATGGGCCTCGAACCCCTCGTTGGTTACCCCAAGTAGAAGGTGTAAGATGCAGTAAGTAGAAGTGTTTTCCCCTAGCAAAGATGCCAAGGATCGAATCCCCAGAGACTCCTAGGTTCAACAGGTAGGTGTCAATTGCTAACGGCGCAATTAGCAATCAACGTGGACCTGCACACAGATACAAATAACTTTGCTCCCAACGAGTACAGAGAGGTTGTCAATTTCTCCGGCCTTGTAGTTCACAAAGGGTTAAAAGCAATATGATAGTAGTGATAGATAGTGTTTTGCAATAGTAAGTAAATAGCGAAAAGTAAATAGTGGATGTGATCAATGATGGTAATATGGACCGGAGTCTCATGATGTTCACTAGTGATGTCTCTCTCCCAAAAGACGATAAAACAGCTATGTGAGGTAACAAATTACAGCTGGGCAATTGACAGGACCACGAACGCAAACCAATGCTGACTACATTGCAAGAAAGGTTGAGGTTCAAAGCATGGGCGGTACGCCAAAGTAAGTAGACCGAAATCCATCAATATCTACTACTAATCATCCACCTTGAGATATCTATCCAGAACATCTCGCTGGTATTAAGTTGCGAGTCCCACCCATAGTGTAAACTCAATGCAACAGACAACTGCATTAAAAGAACTTTGCGTAAAGTAAACAATCCTTGCACCCGCGGGCACAAGCACCGTTGTTTTCCCCCTTGTGGCAACAGCACATCCCCTAGACTCATGTTTCTCTCACTCAAGCTAGTCATCGAGGGGCATGAACCCACAATCGAGCATAACGTTCCCTCTTGGAGTCACTACCTATTACTCGGCCAAAGCAATAAATAACAACGGAGAACATGCAAGAATTACTTATGAACTAAAATATAAAAGAGGTGAATCAAATATATTACTCAAGATCAATCTGAACATAATCTCATAATCCATCGGATCCCAGCAAACTCAACATAGCAACAGCATAAGGATTACATAGGTGCCTCGATCATGTAGGGCAGCTCACGAGGACTAATTAGTGAAGCACAAGAACGGGAGGAGAACATCACATAGCTACTGGTCATGGACTCATGGTCCAAGGGAGACTACTCACGAGTCATCCGGGAGGCGTCCATGGTGGTGGAGAAGCTCCCGGTGGTGATCCTCCCCTCCGGCAGGGTGCCGGGAAGAGTTCTCCTGGTGCTCCCGATCTTGGAAGCGGCGGCGGTGGCGGAACAGAGATGGGATCGCGAAAAGAAGTCCTCTCTGAGGGTTACGGGGAACCCTTTAAATATATGCCAAAGTAGGGCACCGGGGGAGCCTCGGGGGGCCCAGGCGCCCCCCCGGCGCGGCCCAGGGGGGGGGGGGGCGCCCACAGGGCGCCTGGAGCCCCTGTGCCCCCCAGGCTGCCCTTCAGACGCAGTGTTGTTTCCGTATCGCTGATTTTTTATATATTTTTTCTGGATTTTTCTGGGCAGTTCTCGAAACGTGAAAACCTGAAATACAAAAACAGCCGAAAACAGAAACTGGCACTTGGGTGCACTGGATTAGTAAGTTAGTCCAAATATGATCAAAAGTGTATGGAAGTGTATGAATATCATAGCAATATCACCCAAAAGTGGCATGGAGCAAGCAGAAATTATAGATACGTTTTGGACGTATCAACATCCCCAAGCTTAATTCCTGCTCGTCCTCGAGTAGGTAAATGATAACAAGAATAATTTCTGTGGTGACATGCTATTAACCATATAGGACTTTCTCATAGTCATATGACAAAAGCTTACTGAGACAATGATTCTAAAGTAATTAAGTTGTCTCAAGAGAAAATCACAAATGACTAAAAGTTTTACAACATGGAACTGAAACATCAAAAAGATTTGCAATGAACATGATGTGCAAATATGATAAAGTGATATCTAGCTTGCCCCCTTTAGTGATGCAAAACATAAATGCAAGGGCACCTTCAAGGTTTAAGTGATGACTAGATACAATCATTTCAGAATAAACGATATCACAATCATGCAAAAGACAATGCTACTTTGGGACAATGCACATTACACTCAGAATGACAATCATGCTCTCAGTAGTTGGTGCTTCAATCATAAAGGTAAAAGAAAGGTTAAGTGCTAGAGCTTTTTATTTTGGAAACATGGAAGCAATTGTGTCAACGATAGTAGTACTTCATATGTGTCATGCATAAAACATCCTATAAGTTGCAAGCCTCATGCATCGAATACCAATAGTGCTAGCTCCTTGTCCTAATTAGCTCGGATTCCCATGGGTTATCATTGCATTGCATATGTTTTAACCAAGTGTCATAAAGGGGTACCTCTATGCCACCTGTACAATGGTCCAAGGAGATAGATCGCATTTGATTTCTCGTTTTTGATAGATCTCAACTTGAGGACATCCATATCGGGACAACATAGAAAATAGATGATGGACTCCTCTTTAATGCATAAGCATATTCTCATGAGAGATTGAGGATTAAGGTCCAAGCTAAAACTTCCACCATGATGCATGGATTTGGTTGGCGGCCCAATGTTCTTCTCTAACAATATGCATATTAATTCAACCCACGGTAAATCACCCTTACTTCAGACAAGACGAACATGCATAGCAACTCACATGATATTCAACAAGAGTGTGACAGTTGATGGCGTCCCCAGAAACATGGTTACCGCTCAGCAAGCAACCCATAAGAAATAAGATACATAGGCAACATATTCTTTACCACAATAGTTTTTAGGCTACTTTCCCATGAGCTATGTATTGCATGGTTAGTTTGCTTAGTGCAGGTGGAGATTAGCAAAAGACTGGGAGCGACCAAATAAGAGAGCAATGACGGTCATAATCATGCAGAGTGACAAAGCAACATTGAATCAGGCATGGTAGTTATATCGCTACTTAGAAACAAAAGATCATCAAGGCTTGACAGACTTTCTTTACAGTCTTGAATATGCGTGAGCATACGCCAAGTCAATCAAAATAAATTCTCGAAGGAAGATATTACTAAACCATACCATATCATAGGCAAACAAACCAAGTTGGTACTCCGATAACACATTGGGAACCCCCCAGCTATTTGAGATTAACCAAAAGAAAACCTGAACTACTAAGCACCATCATGAAAGTAGCATCTTTATCATAGACACATTAACCCATGCAACGGAAGAAAACTCTCTTAATAAGGTGAGCATGGTAATTAAAGAGAGTTCAAGCAACCAACTAAATAAAAGCTCTTGAAAAGATAAGCATGAATACTAAGAGCAGAGCATGATAGTAGCTATTAAAAGACAAAGAACACACACATCATAGATAGACATGAAAATTCTATGTAATGTTCTAGGTAGAAGTGGAGCGTGTTTCTCTCCCACATAAAGGAATGCCGGGTTCCGACTCGTTATGAAAAACTAAAAGTAAAACTAAAAGCAAGACGCTCCAAGCATAGCACATAACACATGAAGTGATAAACATATAGCGGAACGAAAGACGAACTGATAATGTTGATGGGGAAGGGGATGCACGGGGGCATCCCCAAGCTTAGACGCTTGAGTCTCCTTGAATATTTATTGGGGGTGCACGGGGGCATCCCCAAGCTTGAGCGCTTGAC
This sequence comes from Secale cereale, assembly GCA_902687465.1. Lineage (NCBI taxonomy): Eukaryota > Viridiplantae > Streptophyta > Magnoliopsida > Poales > Poaceae > Secale > Secale cereale. Next base: position 241,959,055 of record LR738710.1, read on the forward strand.
ACTCCTGAATCTTTTTATCATCTTCCCTCGCACACTTGAAAACTCCCTTCATACATAACTCATCATAATCTGATTAGCGAGGTTAGTACCCTTAATAAAATAATTATACCTTGCTGGAAATAAGGATATTATTGAAGTTCTACTGTTTCTCAAGATTGCCAAAAGGTTTTTGCAAAGAAAAAGAAAGTTCTTAATTTGCAAAGTGAAGGTAAGGCAAAACAGGACAGAATCTGTGAAAAACAGAACAACAGGCAGTAATTGACCTGTTCGGGATACTTCTGCAACTCAAATAAAAAAACTCAGAACTGACGCACGAAAGACAATTATATAGAGAACGCTGTCGAAAGAAATCAGACCAAAAAGATGATCTGGTGATTTTATACGATTTTTTCTATCCAAGGACAGAATCTGTTTCCTGGACAGCACCTCACAACTTTTGAACTTTCTAGCAATCAGAGGCTATACTTGGCACAAATATGAAAAGTAAAGATACAATGATGATGCTACAGTAGTAAACAACATCAAGACACAACAAAAGCAAAAATTTTATTCATGTGGGCTGCCTCCCAAAAGCGCTTTCTTTTATGCCTTTAAGCTAGGCATAATGCATAGATCAAGTTGTATCAATTGAACCATCATCAAGATCATCAAAAAGCTCTTCAATAATAAAACTAGTCTTAAGAGGACTCTCAAATAAAGGCCTCATAGAGATACTTCTAGGTAGAAGACCAAAAGGATAAAAGTCAAGGGGAGATTCATTTATAAATTCATCAACGATAGGTGTTTCTTCCAAAGTCTTTACAGTTTCAACCCCTTTGGCAATAGGTGGATTGCTTTTAGAACGGGGAGCCTTTGGAACGTGAACGAACTTAGGCTCCCTCCTTGCCGGAGTTTCTACCTTTTCGGTTTTGATCGAGGAGAAAGTAGTTCCTAAAGTATCAAGTATTTCCTCAATCTTGTCCATCCTAGAAGAGTCAGAATCATGGAATTTGACGGTCTCCAAAATTTTGAAAATTTTATGCATGGAGCTATCAAGTGTATTCAAATTCCCTTGGATCTTACGATCCAACTCATTCATCTTATTAATGCTTGCATCTCTAGCTCTATTTTTTCAAGTTTTTTCATAATGTGAGCTAGGGTGATGTCCTCTCGAATGCTAACAACAGGGGGACTCCCAACAAGATTTTCAATAATACTAAGAGACTCCCAAACTGGGGCCTCCAGGAAATTCCCATTGATAGCAGTATCTAGAATAAACCTATTCCAAGAAGTGATTCCAACATAAAAATTTCTAAGTAAGATAGTAGTAGGTTGCTTCTTGGTGGCTCTTTTTTGTGAATCATTAATTCTATACCAAGCATCTTTCAAACTTTCCCCACCTCTTTGTTTAAAGGTGAGAACTTATGCCTCGTCAAAGACAAAAGGACCCGACATAATGACAACTAAAGAACAAGATAACTATTTTTGTGATTTTCGATAAAAAGGAACTAAAGCAAAAATGAAAGGTAAACTAACAAGACTAAAAAGCAAAGGTAAAAGATAGCATGCAACTCCCCTATCCTGAAGAGTGGAGTCCCCGGCAACGGCGCCAGAAAATACTCCTTGATGGGCCTTGAACCCCTCGTTGGTTACCCCAAGTGGAAGGTGTAAGATGCAGTAAGTAGAAGTGTTTTCCCCTAGCAAAGATGCCAAGGATCGAATCCCCAGAGACTCCTAGGTTCAACAGGTAGGTGTCAATTGCTAACGGCGCAATTAGCAATCAACGTGGACCTGCACACAGATACAAATAACTTTGCTCCCAACGAGTACAGAGAGGTTGTCAATCTCTCCGGCCTTGTAGTTCACAAAGGGTTAAAAGCAATATGATAGTAGTGATAGATAGTGTTTTGCAATAGTAAGTAAATAGCGAAAAGTAAATAGTGGATGTGATCAATGATGGTAATATGGACCGGAGTCTCATGATGTTCACTAGTGATGTCTCTCTCCCAAAAGATGATAAAACAGCTATGTGAGGTAACAAATTACAGCTGGGCAATTGACAGGACCACGAACGCAAACCAATGCTGACTACATTGCAAGAAAGGTTGAGGTTCAAAGCATGGGCGGTACGCCAAAGTAAGTAGACCGAAATCCATCAATATCTACTACTAATCATCCACCTTGAGATATCTATCCAGAACATCTCGCTGGTATTAAGTTGCGAGTCCCACCCATAGTGTAAACTCAATGCAACAGACAACT
>LR738710.1:241961401-242097460 GCA_902687465.1 Secale cereale
GCATAACATTCCCTCTTGGAGTCACTACCTATTACTCGGCCAAAGCAATAAATAACAACGGAGAACATGCAAGAATTACTTATGAACTAAAATATAAAAGAGGTGAATCAAATATATTACTCAAGATCAATCTGAACATAATCTCATAATCCATCGGATCCCAGCAAACTCAACATAGCAACAGCATAAGGATTACATAGGTGCCTCGATCATGTAGGGCAGCTCACGAGGACTAATTAGTGAAGCACAAGAACGGGAGGAGAACATCACATAGCTACTGGTCATGGACTCATGGTCCAAGGGAGACTACTCACGAGTCATCCGGGAGGCGTCCATGGTGGTGGAGAAGCTCCCGGTGGTGATCCTCCCCTCCGGCAGGGTGCCGGGAAGAGTTCTCCTAGTGCTCCCGATCTTGGAAGCGGCGGCGGCGGCGGAACAGAGATGGGATCGCGAAAAGAAGTCCTCTCTGAGGGTTACGAGGAACCCTTTAAATATATGCCAAAGTAGGGCACCGGGGGAGCCTCGGGGGGCCTAGGCGCCCCCCCGGCGCGGCCCAGGGGGGGGGGGCGCCCACAGGGCGTCTGGAGCCCCTGTGCCCCCCCCAGGCTGCCCTTCGGACGCAGTGTTGTTTCCGTATCGCTGATTTTTTATATATTTTTTCTGGATTTTTCTGGGCAGTTCTCGAAACGTGAAAACCTGAAATACAAAAACAGCCGAAAACAGAAACTGGCACTGGGGTGCACTGGATTAGTAAGTTAGTCCAAATATGATCAAAAGTGTATGGAAGTGTATGAATATCATAGCAATATCACCCAAAAGTGGCATGGAGCAAGCAGAAATTATAGATACGTTTTGGACGTATCATTGGTCACATGACATTCATGACAGTAACACAATTCTATAAAATAGGAGGTGTGCTCAAATCAACAGGTAACTCAACACATGATGTATTCAAGTCAGCTAGGCATGCATCATTCTCATGTGAATTTACATGATCAATACCTTTATTGTTACATTGTCGCATCGACGTAGCTGATGTAGGTAGGACGATGACAATGTACCATACACTTGAGATGATGTCGCGCTCACAATATGAGTTGTGGCCACTCTAGTAGGTGCAACGGTAGAGGAATCAACCGATGGTGGTGCATGAACTAGAAGAGTAGTTGTTGTAGTCACCCAATGCATCCTCCTGTATTTGTCTCTCTAAGGTACAAGCGCGAATATACCAAAATCTTGCGCGAATGTCATGGTTCAAACCACCAAAAAAATCTATTAATTTTATTATCCTCAGATACTTCTATGTCACAATGATGCATATAAGATTTGAACTCTTGGTAGTAAGCATGAATAGTGTTACTGCCTTGTTTTAATTGTTCCAATTTGAGAAGTAATTCACGACAATAGTAAGGAGGAAAAAATTATTGTCTCAGTACAACTTGCAAATCTTTCCAACTTGTGGGTTGATTACCAATGTTTTTCGTATGATACACACTCCACCAAATGGAAGCAAAACCAGTAAATCCTTGAGTGGCAGGACGTACTTTCTCAAGTTCAGAAAAATCATGGCTAGCAAAAAATTGTTCTACCTCTAGCTCCCAAGCAAGATAAATCGCAAGATTAAATCTACCCTCAAATTGCGGTAAAGAGATAACCTGACCGTGTGCTTGTGTGTGTTGTGGCACCTCTCGTAGTGGTGGAGATGTGTCCGTCGTACAATAACTTCTATCTCCAGAATTTGTCATGATTTGTAGAAAAAAGAAACAAAATTTGAGGATAATATTCCTATGAACTACTAGGATGTGGTGGCAAATTGCTCACAATTTAGCAAATCTCAATGTCTTACAAGTTCTTACCATGCAGCAGGTGGTGACCGGCAACCAGCGGTGTCGAATAACTCCAAAGATTAAGTAAAGCAATTACGAGGTGAACATATGTATACACGGTGTAGAAATATGTGGAGCTTGGAAGGTATAAATATATGGTAGTAAAAGATTAGCAATAATCAATTCAGAGATGCAATGCTGAATAAACACTCAACAATGGTACTGTGTTAAAAAAAGAAAGTCAGAATCGTAGTCTCGGCACAAATCCACGTGGGAACAAGAAAAGGAATACCCCTACCCAAAAAGCTAGGGTTTCTCTGCCTTCCGCCGACGCCAGTGCCGGTCTGCTCCGTCTCGTGTGGCCTTAGTGCCATGGGGGCGGAGTGGATCCCGGCCCTTGCCGGTGGGAGGACTCCGTTTTTAGATCCTTTTTCAAGATTTATTAGGGTTTGTGTCCTATTCAGGAAGATGAGACGGCGGCGGCTCCCTGAAGATGGAATAAAGGTCTCCCCGCCTAGCCCCCGTTGCGGTGATGCGTCTAGCATCGTCGGTGGACGTGTGTAGGTGTGTCTCCGGTGGATCTGTCTTTGGTGGATTTGCTCAGATCGGTTTGTCGTTTGTCTTTCTTCGTGTGTCTTCAGATTGGATCCTTCTTACGTACACTCTTCATCGGCGGCGGTTGCTGTTCTGGGGCGTTGGTTCTATGGTGCCTTAGCACGACGACTTCCCGACTGTCTACTACAACAAGGTTTGCCCGGCTCCGGCGAGGGAGGGGCGATGACAGCGGCGCGCCTTTGGCTCGCTTCAGTGCTTGTAGTCGTCGCTAGGTGGTCTACGGATCTGGATTTAATTTTTATTATTTCTAGTGTTCATTGTACTACCATGATTGAAGATGAATAGATCGGAAGTTTATCCCGCAAAAAAAAAACAACGATACTGTGTTGGTCCTAGACCAGACAAGAGACGCGAGCCTAGAATACTAATGGGGTCACGACGTAGCACAACTAGCAGCAACAAAGGATATGAAGTAGCTTTGGATAGCAAGATATAAGCGAAGATCACAATGGCAGTAAAGATAATGATGAGAAACAAGCTCCAAGCATGATATACCAAACATTCTCTCTCCAATTTTCCTCTAGAAGAGTTTGTGACAATTTTCTGATAATTTTTCTCAAGAATGCTTCTCACTCAATCTTTCCAACGTAAAAAGAATCACTCAATTCCGACTTGATACGTGGAGTAAAAAATTAAAACTAGGTTGAAAAAATGGAACAAGTTGTGTTCACGAACTTCGGAGGGCAAAAAAAAACCTATTTAGAAGCCGATTTTGAGGTGCAAAATATTGAAGTAGTTTTTGCAACTATTCGGATGCGGCTCGTCACTAGCTTTAATTTGAGTACTCGTGGAGGCAAAATGGACTTCCTATGAAAAATATATGCCTGGTTTATTGAACACTGCGCAAAAAAGATTCCAATCCGAATTCAGGTACGAGATTGAGTCTAGATGGATCCAATTTTTTTTCCTTCTATCACTTTTTTCTCTAACTTCTTTTCACTTTTTTTCTCTATCTTTTTTCTCTCTTGCAAAAACAGATCCATACTAGATCAAGCGAAGAAGCGAACGACTTCAACTATGATTATGACAATGAACGATGAGTAGTACGTGGTATAAATTGATGGGATGGTGTACATCAGAAGGGATAATGATGCAGTGATGGCGTGACTAATGTGAACATAACTCGAAACTCTAAAGGAACTAGACACTAAGACCGACAACTTAACACGACGATGCAACCGCAAATTCAACAAAGCAAAATACCGAAAAGAAAATTGCAAAAGGCTCAGATTAGTTCGGATATGATGATCTAACCCTAATTTTTTGTGTGCCCTTTTTCTTGGACAATAGGTAAGAAAATAAAAGTAATCCATATATAACTGGAAATTCTCACCGAGCAACCTGAAAACTGATACCACTTGATAGAGGTGAGTGTCCTGATATTTCGATGAGATGATAATTATCGATTTGGTGGAGTCGACTTTGACGATCCGACTACAAACATGCACGATGTTGCGCCTTAGCAATCGCTAAATCAATCTCTTGAGGTTACTGACGATGCCGGAAGCACGATCAGCCTGACCACGAAGGTCTATTCATGCATGCAATCAAAGAACAAGCAAGAATATGATAGTGCAATCTGAATATTGTGAATATATATGAAGTGTTGATAATGGTGGGGATCCGAAAGCGGTCTTGGTCTGGTCATTGGACTAAAGCGAAGTACATGAAGTTGCATTGGCTAACTTTTAACTAAACAAATCCCAAACAAAAACCTACTAGATGGATCTGCTTATATAGGAGCAAGGGGTGGCGGCCCAGGAGGTGGGAGGACGTCCCGAGGCAGCAAAAACTAACCCTGAGTCGTACAAGGCTCATGGGCCCAAGTGGAGATGATGCAACACCTTTGGACTTCTAGTTTGACTCGGATTCTGTTGCAGCCTCAGATTGTTCCATCATTATCTCAACGCTCCAGATGAATTTGAAGATGAATCCAGTTGGGTTGGAAAGTGCACGAAATAAACTTTCCAACAATAAAAATAATCACCCAATTCGGAGTCCGGATGAAACAGATCTTGGCGTTTTGAGTCAGGTAAGTCTGTAGTAGTCCGAATCCAAGTCCAGAACGTGAGAGACTTGGACTCTATCTTCTCTTGGGCTAAACATGACATGAGAGAACTTCTTTAACAACACCTAAATGTCTCTTTTTCCCTTATCTTCATATGTGGATTGTACAAGTGTCTGGTAGCCCTTCAATTAGACATGAAACAAAAAGAGATGAAGTATTTTTGTTCCGGATAACAAAAATAAATTATTGCATAATTCCTATGAGAAATCACCTCACAAATATGCATGTATGCAATATTTTTGATCATATCCAAGGTAGCCATGTCCTCATCAGCACGTTCTTTTGGACGTGCGTTTTTGGGCATGCGGAAATATGCTACAGTGGCACTGTAAAACTATTTTAGTGCTTGATATTTTTGCGCCTCTGTTGAGATGCTCTTAGGCCAACTCCAGTGTGCCGACATATTTGGTCCGCGCATGTCCGTTTGGGTCGAAATGGATAGAAACGACAGCCCAACACGCCTCTATAGACGGAAGAATTAATTTTTCGTTCCGCCGCGACCCATTCCAGAGACCCAAAATTTGGACCGGGTTTGCGTGGACGTGCACGACACCGTCCCTTGTCCTCCCCCTGGCCTACGCATTGGTGGCACATCGACCACTCCCCCACCCCCTCCACACTCGACTCCCCTAGCCTCGCTACCGCCACCCACTTCCAGTGCTTGGACACTACTCAGGCCGTCGCCGCATCCACCCACTTCCCCATCGCCACACCACATCCACCGAGACCCACACTTACTGGTGCCTGCAACTGCTCCTCGTGGTCGTCGGAGCATGAGAAGTCATGGTCTTTCACTGCCACCGTCGTCACCTCCACGAGCACTACCAGCGATGCGGACCTAGACATGCCTGCTGCTTGCACGGGAGAAGATGGTGCGCTTCTCCGGCCGCTACTCCAACACGCTCGTAAGCTTCGCTACCCTGCAAGGTGTTGGGCCTTTTGCGCACACGGTATAATGGACATCGGTGATGAGATTTTTTTAACAATAATTTTATATGTTCGTCGGATGATTCATCGTCTGCCGATGAGGATTTTTGGTTTCTACTATGGTCGTCAATGATCACATTTCTAGGTAGCAGCCCAAGTTCAGGGGGTCGATCTCGGGCCATGCTCTGGCGTGGAACCGTAAGAGAGAGAGAGAGAGCGGCCATTGCCTACTATATAACAATTATTTTCAGTGCACGTCCCCACTCCACAATCCCAAGTTTTGTCGGCGACGTTCTGGATGGTAAGACATGTGTTCAATCATATTTGGGATGGAGCGGTGGTGTATGATGAATAATTTAGATGCAAGAATGATGTCGTTGGAAAGGTTGGCTTATCCTCTTATCAGAAATGCGTCACTTATTATTTGCTCTCTGGATTGGTTGGCCTCTGTGCGGCAGTAGGACGGCAGTATGACTACGGTTCTACTCCATGATACGTCCATTTTGCATCATCTTTTCCTACTGTTATTTATAGTGTTTCTATTCAAGATAACCCTTTGGGGAGTATTTCTAATGCCTTTTCTCACATAATATGCAAGGTTTATACAAAGAGGGAGAATACGGGCAGCTGGAATTCTGGACCTGAAAAAGCTATGCCAGAGATACCTATTCTGCACATCTCCAAATGAGCTGAAATTTCACGGAGAATTATTTTGTAAATACTAGAGGAGGCCACCGAGGTGCCCACTAGGCACCAGGGCACGCCTACCCTCCCCTCGCCCAGGCGCGCCCTGGTGGGTAGTGGGCCCCCCTGGCCCACTTCTGGCGGCCATCTTCTGGTATATAAGGTCATTTAACCTAGAAAAAATAATAAGAAGAGGACTTCCGGGACGGAGTGCCACTGTCTCGAGGCGGAACCTGGGCATGAGCACTTTTGCTCTTCGGCGGAGCGATTCCGTTGGTGATACTTCCCCCCCGGGAGGGGGAAATCGAAGCCATCGTCATTACCAACGACCCTCTCATCGTGGGAGGGGCAATCTCCATCAACATATTCACCAGCACCATCTCATCACAGACCCTAGTTCATCTCTTGTATTCAATCTTTGTATCAAAACCTCAGATTGGTACCTGTGGGTTGCTAGTAGTGTTGATTACATCTTGTAGTTGATGCTTGTTGGTTTATTCTGATTTTGAACAAGAATATGTTTTGTGAGTAGTTACTTTTGTTCTTGAGGACATGGAAGAAGTCTTGTCATAAGTAATCATGTCAATTTGATATTCGTTCGATATTTTGATGATATGTACGTTGTGATCCCCTAAGTGGTGTTATTTTGAACGTCGACTGCATGACACTTCACCATCTTTGGGCCTAAGGTAACGCATTGTGGATTAGTTATGAGATGATGGGTTGCTAGAGAGACAGAAGCTTGAACCCTAGTTTATGCGCTATTCCGTAAGGGGTTGATCTGGATCCACATGTTTAATGTTATGGCTAGATTTTATCTTAATTCTTCTTGAAAGAAATATGCCCTAGAGGCAATAATAAAGTTGTTATTTTATATTTCCTTTTTCAAGATAAAGGTTTATTATTCATGCTATAATTGTATTGATCAGAAACTAAAATACATGTGTGGATACATAAACAAAAATCGTGTCCCTAATAAGCCTACACTAGACTAGCTCGTTGATCAAAGATGGTTAAGGTTTCCTAACCATAGACATGTTTTGTCACTTGATAATGAGATCACATCATTAGGAGAATGATGTGATGGACAAGACCCATCCTGTAGCGACCAGACCTCAAACAGTCTGATCTCTGTGCATCAGTGTCATCCCTGGATTAGTAATGCTGACACGCACAGTACTTGAAGGATTTATAACAGAGTAGCAATCACACACTTATTACATCGATAGTCCAACGATGAATTTATTACAATAAATATGGCTGAAGGCCATCTAATACGATAACAGCGGAAGGCTTGGAAGATAAGTGAGTCCATCAACTCCAGCGGCATCATTGAGTATAGAACCAAGACCTAAAAGGCATCTTACTCGTCGTCTGAAAAGTCTGCAACATGAAACGTTGCAGCCCGAAAACGGGTCAGCACATGGAATATGCTGGCAAGGTAACACAAGAGAATGCAATGGAAGTAAAGCTATACTATATGCAATATTTGGCTGGTGGAAAGCTCTATGGTTAAGTTTTTGCGTAAAGCCAATTTTTCCCTACTTCAAAGGAATATATTTTAATTAACTATCATGGTAGTTGAAACATTGTTGAGAAGATAGACATCCTCTCAACCCCAATTAAAATAATCATTAAACCCAACAAAATTAAATTAGAGTAACATGATGAGATTCACATGATAATCCAAGTACTAGATACTCAAGACGTCCATAACCGATGACACGGCTAATCATGATCAGTTTGTACACTCTGCAGAGGTTTGTGCACTTTTCCCCACAAGACTCGATCGCCTCCGTTGGTTTTCTCGCACTGCATGGTGTTTGAGAAATGGATGACCGAGACACAGTCTTTCCGAAGAGGTCCCCTTAACCAGATAGATAGGCCGGTACACCTACAAAACCCACTACATCTGCTAGCCCATCATGGAAAGGTTTCCCACAACTTACTCAACTATGCCAGAGCTCATATTGGCATGTGGCTGCACACGGAAGTTTCTAGTATGAAAAATTTCATGATCCCTTTGAGCCTGGGTGGCAGTCCAAAAGAAAAATAGGCAATCACTAGAATAACCAGATGCCTCAATCCACCCAGATGTGTGTTAAAGTTGCCACCTTAAGTTGAACCATTAATTAAAAAACTCACATCTGTCATGGATTTCACTCAAACCCAAACCACATCTATGAGCATAGCATGTCCTAATAGCAAACGTAGAAGTAACTCCCAAAGGTTTGAATGTAATGCAGGTAATAGGTACTACCTCAAACTACTTCCCAATCCCACAAGTTTAATTGATCCTACTCATGCAATGTGTGAGGGTTGAACTAATGCAATGAAAACTGGGTAATTGGAAAGTATGATCAAAGTGTTACTTGCCTTGCTGATGATCCGCAAAACCTAGAGACTCAAAGTAGCAAGCGGCGCACTCCGGGTACTCTATCGCAAACAAACAAGCACACAATAAGTACTTAACTAATGCACAGATAAAACTCAAATAAGAGATCTAACCAGAAAGTTCAACTTAAGAACTCCGGTTTGCAAAAAGAATCAACTCGAAAGAAGCAACGAAACTGAACTGCGAAAGAAACGAGCTCCGGTTACTAATTGGTCTAAAGTCAAATTTTACAGTAGTCAAAACTTTGTTCAAGTTGATTAAACGTAAAGAGGGCATCGAGACGAAGATCTGGGATTTTGAATCACCTGATTCCGACTCTCGAGCGAAAAGAAAAACGCGAAACAAGATCAGGGCAGAAATCGCGATCGGAATAACCGCGGATAAATACCCCGAAAAAGAAAACAGACGAATAGGCTAACGAACGAACGTTCGCTGTCTGCGGCTAACTAACGAAAACCGTTCGTTAAAACGAACGTACGGACGAACGTCCGCTAAATAACTAAACCGAAAAATCGAACCGATCTAATCTAAAAAAACGGATCTACGGTTTACTAAACCGATCGGTTCCTAAAAAAAACCGATATACCTCGACGACGAACTGCGGCGACGGGGTGGTCCGGCGGGGCGAGGTGGCGGCGCGGCGGCGAGCGGCGCTGGCGGCGGTTGCGGGGTCGCGCTAGCTAGGGCAGGGGCGGGGCGCTGGGCTGGGGCGGTCGGGCCGGGGCGCTGGCTTATAAAGCCCAGAGTCTTGGGCCTTCACGACTCCAAGTCGGTTACGCGTTTTTTTCTCTTCTAAATAGAGTCCTGGCGCAGAAAACTAACGAAAGAAATACTAAACGTACTCCAAAATTCCTGAAATAAATTTTCTCCGTCCTCTAATAATATTTAGGACAAACTGAACATTTTTCCCGGACCTAAATGCAATTTTGAAAAACGCGCATTTTTCCTATGCAAATAAATCCGCAAATAAATCCAGAAAAATACCAAAAGTGATTTTAATATTTTTCCTCCAATATTTCTGTTATTTTGGAGAAGTCATATTATCTCCGCTCATATTTTGTATTTAGAAATATTTTTAGGAGAGAAAAATAATTAGAATCACACTGTCCTCGTACCGGTATTCGAGCGAACTCAAATACGAAAACGGTAAAATTCCCAACTCTCTCCGTAGGTCCTTGAGTTGCTTAGAATTTCGAGGAATGCCACAAACAAAAATGCAAAAAGCATGAAATGCAATATGATCTATGTATAACATTCCAACTTGAAAATTTGGGATGTTACACATCCGTTAGCTTAGCATATGATTGTTCACTTTATTGATATTGCTTTCTTAATGTTAATTACTATTTCTTTGAAAATTTGGGATGTTACAAACCTACCCCCTTAGAATGAATCTCGCCCTCGAGATTCGACTTGGCTAGAGAACAGGTGTGGGTGGTCCTTGCGTAGATCATCTTCTCGTTCCCTGGTGGCTTCTTCCTCGGTGTGGTGACTCCACTGAACTTTGCAAAACTTGATAACCTTACTACGAGTGACTCTGCTCGAAAATTCGAGAATCTTAACAGGCTTCTCCTCGTAGGTCAGATCACTGTCCAACTGAATTGCTTCCAGGGGTACTGTGTCTCTAAGCGGTATATCGGCCATCTCCGCATGTCACTTCTTAAGCTGTGATACGTGAAACACGTCGTGCACTCCTGACAATCCTTCGGGCAATTCCAACTTATAGGCAACCTCTCCCATGCGTTCCAAAATACGGTAGGTTCCCACAAATCTCGGGGCTAACTTCACTTTAACTCCGAAACATTTAACTCCTCGCAAAGGCGATACTCTCAAGTACGCTCTGTCTCCGATCTCATAGGCTATCTCCTTGCGCTTCGAGTCTGCGTAACTCTTCTGCCTGGATTGAGCTACCTTCAGTCTATCTCGGATCAACTTAACCTTCTCTTCAGACTCTTTGATTAAGTCTGGTCCAAATAACTGGCGGTCTCCAACTTCATCCCACATCAACGGGGTTCGACATCTCCTTCCATACAATGCCTCGAACGGTGCCATCTTCAAACTGGCTTAGTAACTGTTGTTGTATGAGAACTCCGCGTAGGGCAAGTTGTCATCCCAACTAGATCCATAATCTAATGCACAGGCTCTCAGCATATCCTCCAAAATCTGATTGACTCTTTCAGTCTGTCCATCTGTCTGCGGGTGAAACGCTGTGCTAAACTCTAGCCTGGTACCCAAAGTTTCATGTAACTGATTCCAGAACTTTGAGGTAAACTGGGTTCCTCTATCTGACACGATGCTCTTCGGAACTCCATGCAGACATACAAATCTGGTCATGTATATCTTTGCCAACTTTGCACTGGTATATGTGGTTTTCACAGGAATAAAGTGGGCTACCTTCGTCAATCGGTCTACTACTACCCAGATTGAATCATATCCTGCTTTGGTCCTGGGCAATTCGGTGATAAAATCCATTCCAAGCTTCTCCCACTTCCATTTGGGTATTGGCATAGGTTGTAACAATCCTGCTGGTTTATGATGTTCTGCCTTTACTCTCTGACATACATCACAAACTGCTACATACTCCGCGATATCCTTCTTCATACCGGTCCACCAGAAAATATCCTTCAAATCCAAATACATCTTAGATTTCCTGGGTGAATCGAGTATGGTGAATCATGGGCCTCCTGTAAAATCAACTTCCTGATCTCTGGGTCATTAGGCACATAGATTCGATCCTCAAACCATAGGGTGTCGTGTTCATCCTCACGAAATCCTTTAGCTTTTCCTTCGCTCATCCTCTCCTTTATAGCGACAACCTCCTTGTCAGCTTTCTGAGCTTCTCTGATTTTATCCATCAGGGTTGTCTGGATTTCTAGCGTTGCTACATAGCCTCTCGGAACTATCTCCATACATAGTTCTCGTAGGTCCTCGGCTAACTCCTTTGGAAATTCTTCCAGCATTAGGGTATTGACATGGCTCTTACGGCTTAGCGCATCGGCTACTACGTTAGCCTTTCCGGGATGATAATGCAATCTCATGTCATAATCCTTAATGAGTTCCAGCCATCTCCTTTGTCTAAGATTCAGCTCCTTCTGAGTGAAGATATACTTCAAACTTTTGTGATCCGTATATACTTCACAATGGTTCCCAATAATAAAATGTCTCCACGTCTTCAATGCATGCACTACGGCTGCTAACTCCAAATCGTGGGTGGCATAGTTCAGCTCATGAGGTTTTAGTTGTCGTGAAGCATACGAAACAACTCTCCCTTCCTGCATAAGAACTGCTCCAAGTCCTTGAAGTGAAGCGTCGCAGTACACCTCATAATCCTTATGTTGATCTGGCAGAATCAACACAGGGGATGAGACCAAACGTTTCTTTAACTCCTGAAAACTGGCCTCACATTCTTCTGTCCAGCTGAACTTGGTGTCCTTCTTTAACAACTCCGTCATTGGCTTTGCAATCCTCGAATGAACCTCCGGTAGTATCCTGCAAGTCCAAGAAAACTCCGGATCTCTCCAACTGTTGTTGGTGCTTCCCAATGGGTCACAGTGTCCACCTTAGCGGGATCTACTGCTATTCCTTCTCCGAATATAACATGTCCGAGGAATCCGACTTCCTTCAACCAAAACTCGCATTTGCTAAACTTGGCATATAACTGATGTTCTCTGAGCTTCTCCAACACAAAACGCAAATGCTCTGCATGCTCTTCTTCATCCTTCGAGAAGATCAATATATCATCTATGAACACTATGACGAACTTATCCAAATACTCCATAAACACTTTGTTCATCAGGTTCATAAAGTATGCCGGTGCGTTCGTCAGACCAAACGACATAACGGTATACTCGTACAACCCATACCTAGTGGTAAAGGCCGTTTTAGGTATATCCTGCTCTCGGATCTTCAATTGATGGTACCCTGATCACAGATCGATCTTGGAAAATATCTTAGCTCCTTGCAATCTATCGAACAGATCATTGATCATTGGTAATGGGTACTTATTCTTGATCGTTACTTCATTCAATCCATGGTAATCAACAACCATTCTTAACGATCCATCCTTCTTCTCCACTAGAAGTATTGGCGAACCCCAAGGCGAAGAACTTGGGCGTATGAATCCTTTATCCAGTAACTCCTTAATCTGTTTCTTTATCTCCTCCAAATCCTTTGCGGGCATCCTATATGGTCTCTTAGAAATTGGCCCGGTGCCTGGCAAAAGTTCAATCAAAAACTCTATATCTCTATCCGGTGGCATGCCAGGTAACTCCTCTGGAAACACATCAGGATAATCCTTCACTATTGGCACTTCCTCCTGAACAACTCCCGTTAGAGAATGTACTTGAGTCCTTGTAGGCGAATGCCTAGATACATACTTAATCCTTTTTCCCTCTGGGGTGGTGAGAAAAATAGACTTACTGGCACATTCAATGTTACCTCCATACTTCGATAGCCAATCCATACCTAATATCACATCCAATCCTTGTGACTCCAGGACTATTAGGTCGGAGGGAAAAGTATGGCGTCCTATGATCAATGGCGTCTGAAAACATCCTTAGTGTGCCATATAATCTACTCCAGGTGAACTTACTAACATGGGGGTCTTAAGAACTCTGGTGGACATCCTATGTATATTTACGAATCCCCTTGAAATATATGAATGTGATGCACCGGTATCGAAAAGAACTATTGCGGTAAATGTCTTAACCAAAAACTTATCGACAACAGCATCTGGTTGCTCTTCTACCTCCTCCACAGTCACGTGGTTCACTTGTCCTTTGTTGAACAGGTTGGGCTTCTTCGCGGCGCTTCCATTGCCGTTCCCATTCTTAACTTCTGGGCATTCATTGGCATAATGTCCATTCTTCCCACACTTGTAACAAGTGACATGGCTGAAATCCCTCTTGGTGGGTGTGGACGGTGTAGGGCGGCTCTGGTTTCCATTAGCTCCATTCCCATTTCCATTGCCATTCTTGGTGCCATTGTGGTTGTGCGAGCTACCTCCTCCATGGGTATGCTGAAACTGTCCTACCATTTTAGGGGTAAAATGGGGCTTCTGCTGAGCTCCAGAATTATACTTTCCTTGCCCATACTTCCTCTTGCGACTTTCAATCTGTTGATGCTTCCTTTCAATCATTAGGGCGCGGTCAACCAACTCCTGGTAGTTATTTGAAAGTTGCCACCATCAACTGTACGCTCATCTCATCATTCAGCCCTTCCATGAATCTCTCCTGCTTAGCGGCATCTGTGGCCACATCATCTAGGGCATAACGAGATAGGGTACTAAACTCATCCACGTACTGAGCCACAGTACGATTCCCTTGGCGCAAATTGCGAAACTCCCGCTTCTTCATACTCATGGCTCCAGTTGAGACATGGGCGGTACGAAAAGCTTGCTGGAACTGATCCCAAGTCACATTGGCTACGGGGCAAGTGGCTGTGTAATTCTCCCACCATGCTGCGGCTGGTCCAGACAACTGGTGTGCGGCAAATCGCACCTTCTCAGCATCCAAGCAATTGGCGGTGGTCAAATCCCTTCCAATCTTGCGTAGCCAGTCATCAGCCACTATTGGTTCGATGCTGCTAGCAAACACGGGTGGTTGCAACCTTAAGAAACGTGTCAGGTTGTCCACGGGTGGTGGTGGTGGAGGGTTGTTGTTGTTGTTGTTGTTCTGGTTGTTCTGAGTGTTCTGGACAAGAAGTTGCATCAGGGTGTTCTGCTGCTGGATCAGCTGGGTGAGCTCAGGGGGAAACTCGAATTCACGTCTTGGAGGCATCTGATGGGTGTAGAGGGAAGAGATTAGAATAGAAAAGAGGTCTAAGGGAAAATCACTACCCATATGCACATGAGACAAACACACAATCATATCACACCAATCAATTTCAAACAAGGTCTTACAAATCTAACGATCGTTACAAAGGTGCTCTAAAACTAATATATGGTAGTAACTACTAGTCACAGGGTGGTCATCTACAAATATTGATCGGCAGAGGATTCCATAATATCTGCTCCAGCTTCATCTTAATAGTCTTCATCCTTGCTATCCTCAGCTTTCGAATCTGTGTCATCTATGATGATATAGTCTTCCGGGGGAATCTCCTTGGGTTGTTCTTCCTGGTCTTCTTCTCCCATGAGTATCCCTAACTTCCGTGTCAAATCATCATTCTTCTCCACAAGTATTTTCATCTCCTCCTCATATCTGTCGCGTGTAGACTTGAGTTCTTCCTCTAGCTCCAAATTCCTATGTAGGGCCTTCTTCAAATCTATCATCCCTGCACACATCTGGTGCTCCTGGCGATGAATGTGGTGGTTCAACTCCTGGATGAATGCTGCAATGGACCTATCCTTCCGGGTGCTGATCATATCCCAATTCTCATCTCGGCGTCCACAAATCTGATAGATAGTGTCCTTTAGCTCCTGCTTGTAGACTTCTCCAATCCTTCCCATAGCAATGTGGGCTGCCATGCTCCTTCCTAGACTCCATGTAGGCGCATTAAAGGAAAATGCTATGAGTGAGGTGACGGGTGCAAACGTCCTTCATGGAACTTGAGCTTGAATCAGCCAACGCTCCTCCTCAGGTAGAGTGGCATTGTAGGTTCCAGTGAAACGTGGTAGTCCAATGTTTAGATATCTGGTAACTTCCTTCAGGTGTCGTCCAAATGGTGTATCATCCTACGGTTGCATGAACTTGTGCTTTGCTTCCACCATCCTAAAGAGTAGAAAAGATGAGGAGTTAGAAAAGAGAAGAGTGAATAGTGCTCTAGGGCTTGTCTTAGTGGTCGTGTCCTACAGTCAGCGTGTGCTCTGATACCATCTTATAGCGACCAGACCTCAAACAGTCTGATCTCTGTGCATCAGTGTCATCCCTGGATCAGTAATGCTGACACGCACAATACTTGAAGGATTTATAACAGAGTAGCAATCACACACTTATTACATCGATAGTCCAACGATGAATTTATTACAATAAATATGGCTGAAGGCCATCTAATACGATAACAGCCGAAGGCTTGGAAGATAAGTGAGTCCATCAACTCCAGCGGCATCACTGAGTATAGAACCACGACCTAAAAGGCATCTTACTCGTCGTCTGAAAAGTCTGCAACATGAAACGTTGCAGCCCGAAAACGGGTCAGCACATGGAATATGCTAGCAAGGTAACACAAGAGAATGCAATGGAAGTAAAGCTATACTATATGCAATATTTGGCTGGTGGAAAGCTCTATGGTTAAGTTTTTGCGTAAAGCCAATTTTTCCCTACTTCAAAGGAATAGATTTTAATTAACTATCATGGTAGTTGAAACATTGTTGAGAAGATAGACATCCTCTCAACCCCAATTAAAATAATCATTAAACCCAACAAAATTAAATTAGAGTAACATGATGAGATTCACATGATAATCCAAGTACTAGATACTCAAGACGTCCATAACCGGGGACACGGCTAATCATGATCAGTTTGTACACTCTGCAGAGGTTTGTGCACTTTTCCCCACAAGACTCGATCGCCTCCGTTTGGTTTCTCGCACTGCATGGTGTTTGAGAAATGGATGACCGAGACACAGTCTTTCCGAAGAGGTCTCCTTAACTAGATAGATAGGCCGGTACACCTACAAAACCCACTACATCTGCTAGCCCATCATGGAAAGGTTTCTCACAACTTACTCAACTATGCCAGAGCCCATATTGGCATGTGGCTGCACACGGAAGTTTCTAGTATGAAAAATCTCATGATCCCTTTGAGCCTGGGTGGCGGTCCAAAAGAAAAACAGGTAATCACTGGAATAACCAGATGCCTCAGTCCACCCAGATGTGTGTTAAATTTGCCACCTTAAGTTGAACCATTAATTAACAAACTCACATCTGTCATGGATTTCACTCAAACCCAAACCACGTCTACGAGCATAGCATGTCCTAATAGCAAACGTAGAAGTAACTCCCAAAGGTTTGAATGTAATGCAGGTAATAGGTACAACCTCAAACTACTTCCCAATCCCACAAGTTTAATTGATCCTACTCATGCAATGTGTGAGGGTTGGACTAATGCAATGAAAACAGGGTAATTGGAAAGTATGATCAAAGTGTTACTTGCCTTGCTGATGATCCGCAAAACCTAGAGACTCAAAGTAGCAAGCGGCGCACTCCGGGTACTCTATCGCAAACAAACAAGCACACAATAAGTACTTAACTAATGCATAGGTAAAACTCAAATAAGAGATCTAACCAGAAAGTTCAACTTAAGAACTCCGGTTTGCAAAAAGAATCAACTCGAAAGAAGCAACGAAACTCAACTGCGAAAGAAACGAGCTCCGGTTACTAATTGGACTAAAGTCAAATTTTAGAGTAGTCAAAACTTTGTTCAAGTTGATTAAACGTAAAGAGGGCATCGAGACGAAGATCTGGGATTTTGAATCACCTGATTCCGACTCTCGAGCGAAAAGAAAAACGCGAAACAAGATCAGGGCAGAAATCGCGATCGGAATAACCGCGGATAAATACCACGAAAAAGAAAACGGATGAACAGGCTAACGATCGAACGTTCGCTGTCTGCGGCTAACTAACGAAAACCGTTCGTTAAAACGAATGTACAGACGTACGTCCGCTAAATAACTAAACCGAAAAAAACCCGAACCGATCTAATCTAAAAAACGGATCTACGGTTTTACTAAACCGATCGGTTCCTAAAAAAACCGATATACCTCGACGACGAACTCCGGCGATGGCGGTCCGGTGGCGGGGTGGTCCGGCGGGGCGAGGTGGCGGCGCGGCGGCGGCAGGGCGGCGGCGGCGCTGCGGGGCGACGGTGGCAGGGCGGCGCCGGGCTGGCGAGCGGCGGCGAGCGGCGCTGGTGGCGGTTGCGGGGGCACGCTAGCTAGGGCAGGGGCGGGGCACTGGGCTAGGGCGGTCGGGCCGGGGTGTTGGCTTATAAAGCCCAGAGTCGCGGGCCTTCACGACTCCAAGTCGGTTACGCGTTTTTTTCTTCTAAATAGAGTCCTGGCGCAGAAAACTAATGAAAGAAATACTAAACGGACTCCAAAATTCCCGAAATAAATTTTCACCGTCCTCTAATAATATTTAGGACAAAGTGAACATTTTTCTTGGACCTAAATGCAATTTTGGAAAACACGCATTTTTCCTATGCAAATAAATCCAGAAAAATACCAAAAGTGATTTTAATAATTTTCCTCCAATATTTCTGTTATTTTGGAGAAGTCATATTATCTCTGCTCATATTTTGTATTTAGAAATATTTTTAGGAGAGAAAAATAATTAGAATCACACTGTCCTCGTACCGGTATTCGAGCGAACTCAAATACGAAAACGGTAAAATTCCCAACTCTCTCCGTAGGTCCTTGAGTTGCTTAGAATTTCGAGGAACGCCACAAACAAAAATGCAAAAAGCATGAAATGCAATATGATCTATGTATAACATTCCAACTTGAAAATTTGGGATGTTACACATCCGTTAGCTTAGCATATGATTGTTCAGTTTATTGATATTGCTTTCTTAATGTTAATTACTATTCCTTTGAATACGAGATCATGCAAGTCCCGGATACCGGAGGAATACCTTGTGTGCTATCAAACGTCACAACGTAACTGGGTGATCATAAAGATGCTCTACAGATATCTTTGAAGGTATTTGTTGAGTTGGCATGGATCGAGATTAGGATTTTTCACTCCGTGTATCGGAGAGGTATCTCCAGGCCCTCTTGGTAATACACATCACAAGAAGCTTGCAAGCAAAATGACTAAGGAGTTAGTTACGATATGATGTATTACAGAACGAGCAAAGAGACTTGCCGTTAACGAGCTTGAGCTAGGTATGGAGATACCGACGATCGATCTCGGGCAAGTAACATACCGATAGACAAAGGAAATTGTATGTTGTCATAGCGGTTCAACTGATAAAGATCTTCGTAGAATATGTAGGAACCTATATGGGCATCCAGGTTCCACTATTCGTTATTGACCGGAGAAGTGTCTCGGGCATGTCTACATAGTTCTCGAACCCGTAGGGTCCGCACGCTTAACGTTCGTTGAGGATATAGTGTTATATGAGTTATATGATTAGGTGACCGAATGTTGTTTGGAGTCCCGGATGAGATCATGGACATGACGAGGAGCTTTGGAATGGTCCTGAGGTAAATATTGATATATAGGATGATACTATTTGAACACCGGAAGAGTTCCGGGAGGCCCCAAGAGGTCTATGGGCCTAATGGGCCAATGGGAGGCACACACCAGCCCACAAGGGGGCTGGCGCGCCCTCTCCCTGGCCGCCGGCCCTAGATAAAGGAAAGGGAGGAGGGATGACCCCTCATGCCTTCCCCTCCTCATGGGAGAAAGGAAAGGGGGGGGGGGCACCTCCCTCCCCTGCCATTCCTCACGCGCCTAAGAAAGGCAAAGGGGGCGCGGCTAGGGCAAGGCCCAAGGTGGTCGTCGGGCACTTGGTGAAACTCTAGGCTGCCTTCCCGCCTCCCCCACCTATATATATATTATATGAGGGAGGGGGCGCCACACAAGACCACGACAATCTCTTAGCCGTGTGCAGCGCCCCTCTCCACAGTTTTGTTTCCCGGTCATATTTTCATAGTGCTTAGGCGAAGTCCTGCAGAGATAGCATCACGACCAGTGTCACCATGCCGTCGTGCTGCCGGAACTCATCCAGTACTTTGCCCGTCTTGCTGAAGGATATATGCCCTAGAGGCAGTAATAAAGTGGTTATTTTATATTTCCTTATTTCATGATAAATGTTTATTATTCATGCTATAATTATATTAACCGAAACTTGATACATGTGTGGATACATAGACAAAATACCAAGTCCCTATTAAGCCTATAGTAGACTAGCTTGTTAAGCAAAGATGGTTAAAGTTTCCTGACCAAAGACATGTATTGTCATTTGATTAATGTGATCACATCATTAGGAGAATGATGTGATGGACATGACCCATCCGTTAGCTTAGCATATTGATCGTTCAATTTTATTGCTGCTGCTTTCTTCATGTCAAACACATATTCCTCCGACTATGAGATTATGCAACACCCGGATACCGGAGGAATGCCATGTGTGCTATCAAACGTCACAACATAACCGGGTGATTATAAAGATGATCTACAGGTATCTCCAAAGGTGTTTGTTGGGTTGGCATAGATCGAGATTAGGATTTGTCACTCCGAGTATCAAAGAGGTATCTTTGGGCCCTCTCGGTAATGTACATCATAAGAAGCCTTGCAAGCAATGTGACTAATGAGTTAGTTGCGGGATGATGCATTACAGAACGAGTAAACAGACTTGCCGATAACGAGATTGAACTAGGTATGAAGATACCGACGATCGAATCTCGGGCAAGCAACATACCGATGACAAAGGGAATAACGTATGTTGTCATTACGGTTTCACCGATAAAGATCTTCGTAGAATATTTAGGAACAAAAATGAGCATCCAGGTTCCGCTGTTGGTTATTGACCGGAGAGGTGTCTCGATCATGTCTACATAGTTCTCGAACCCGTAGGGTCCGCACGCTTAACGTTCGATGACGATTTGTATTATGAGTTATGTGTTTTTGGTGACCGAAGATTGTTTGGAGTCCCAGAAGAGGTCACGGACATGACGAGGAGTCTCGAAATAGTCGAGAGGTAAATAGTGATATATTGGAAGATGATATTCGGACACCGAAAGAGTTCCGAGGGGTACCGGGGGGTTACCGGAACCCCCCGGGGGAAGTTACGGGCCTTATGGGCAATGGGAGAGAGGCACACCAGCCCACAAGGGGTAGCGCGCCCCCACATGGTAGGAGGCCGAGTGGGAGTAGGGAAGAGGGGCGTCACCCCCTCCTTCCTTCTCTCCTCTCCTCCTTCCTTCTCTTCTTCCTTCTTCTATTTTCTCTCCGACGGAAAACATGGAAGGGGGGGGGGGGCGAATTGGACTAGGGGCCTAAGTAGGATTCCTCCTACTTGGGCACGCCCTAGGCTGCCTCTCTCCCTATCCCTCCTTTATATACGTGGGGAGGGCACCCCTATAACCCACATCAATTGTTCCTAGCCGTGTGCGGCGCCCCCTCCACAATTTGCTCCTCCGGTCATATTGTCGTAGTGCTTAGGCGAAGCCCTGTGCGGATCACTTCACCATCACTGTCACCACGCCGTCGTGCTGACGAAACTCTCCCTTGACACTTTGCTGGATCAAGAGTTCGAGGGACATCATTGAGCTGAACGTGTGCTGAACTCAGAGGTGCC
This sequence comes from Secale cereale, assembly GCA_902687465.1. Classification (NCBI taxonomy): domain Eukaryota; kingdom Viridiplantae; phylum Streptophyta; class Magnoliopsida; order Poales; family Poaceae; genus Secale; species Secale cereale. The sequence continues at coordinate 241,982,162 of LR738710.1, forward strand.
GTACGTTCATCATTTCATCGTTTGAATCGCGAAGATGTTCGACTACATCAACCGCGTTGAACTAACGCTTCCGCTTTTGGTCTACGAGGGTTGATACGTCTCCAACGTATCTATAATTTTTTATTGTTCAATACTATTATATATTCTATTTTGGATGTTTAATGGGCTTTATTATACACTTTTATATTATTTTCGGGACTAACCTACTAACCCAAGGCCCAGTGCAAATTGCTATTTTTTGCCTATTTCAGTGTTTCACAGAAAAGGAATATCAAACGGAGTCAAACGGAATGAAACCTTCGGGAGAGTTATTTTTGGAACGATATCTTCACGAGAGACTTGGAGTACAAGTCAGAGAAGAAACGAGGTACCCACGAGGGGGTAGGGCGCGCCCAGGGGGTAGGCGCGCCCCCACCCTCGTGGGCCCCACGTTGCTCCGCCGACATACTTTTTCCTCCTATATATACCCATATACACTGAAAACATCGAGTTGCATGAAGAAACCCTAATTCCATCGCTGTAACCTTCTGTTCCCGTGAGATCCCATCTTGGGGCCTGTTTCGGAGCTCCGCCGGAGGGGGCATCGATCTCGGAGGGCTTCTACATGACCACCATAGCCTCTCCGATGAGTTGTGAGTAGTTTACCACAGACCTTCGGGTCCATAGTTATTAGCTAGATGGCTTCTTCTCTCTCTTTAGATCTCAATACAAAGTTCTCCTCGATCTTCGAGGAGATCTATTCGATTGAATCTTTTTGCAGTGTGTTTGTCGAGATCCGATGAATTGTGGGTTTATGATCAAGATTATCTATGAACAATATTGGATACTTTTCTGAAATCTTTTATGTATGATTATAATATCCTTGCAAGTCTCTTTGAATTATTGGTTTGGTTTGGCCTACTAGATCTATAGTTCTTGCAATGGGAGAAGTGCTTCACTTTGGGTTCAATCTCGCGGTGTCCTTTCCCAGTGACAATAGGGGCAGCAAGGCACGTATAGTATTGTTGCCATCGGGGATAAAAAGATGGGGTTTATATCATATTGCTTGAGTTTATCCCTCTACATCATGTCATCTTGCTTAAGGTGTTACTTTGTTCTTATGAACTTAATACTCTTGATGCATGCTGGATAGCGGTCGATGTGTGGAGTAATAGTAGTAGATGCAGAATCGTTTCGGTCTACTTGTCATGGACGTGATGCCTATATATAATGATCATGCCTAGATATTCTCATAACTATGCGCTTTTCTATCAATTGCTCGACAGTAATTTGTTCACCCACCGTAGAATTCTGCTATCATGAGAGAAGCTACTAGTGAAACCTATGGCCCCCGGGTCTATCTTTACCATATTACTTTCCCTTTAACTAGCTAATTTCTGCTGCCGTTGTTTCTTTGCTTTATTTACTTTTTGTTCCTATACCAAAAATACCAAAAATACTATCTTATCCTATCTATCAGATCTCACTCTCGTAAGTGACCATGAAGGCATTGACCACCCCTTATTGCATTGGCTGCGAGGTTCTTATTTGTTTGTGCAGGTGCGAGGGACTCGCGCGTGGTCTCCTACTCGATTGATACCTTGGTTCTCAATAAAACTGAGGGAAATACTTACGCTACTGTGCTGCACCACCCTTTCCTCTTCGAAGGAATACAATGCAAGCTCGAGAAGTAGCAAGAAGAATTTCTGGCGCCGTTGCTGGGGAGATCTACGCAAAAGTCATATACCAAGTACCTATCACAAACCCTTATCCCTCACACTACATTATTTGCCTCTCGTTTTCCTGTCCCCCACTTCACCCTTGCCGTTTTATTCGCCCTTCTTTTTCCGTGTGTTTTACCGTTCGCTTGCCTCGTGTGTGTTCGTCTTTATTGCGGTTTGTTGCCGTCATGTCTGAGATGGGGGAAGATGCTGTTGAAAAGGGTAGTAACGTTGAGGGCAAGTTCACCTTTGTTGACCCTCCAGATGAAACTACCACTTTACATACTAAGAAGTTCCGGGTTGGCAGTGGTACTATTATTGGAAAAGGAGTTCTTCAAGACTTCTTTACTTGTGTCGGTACTTTACCCATTATGGGTGGATCTATTCTCCACAGAACTAGTAGTCTTGCGGATGCCATATCTATGCTTGTAGTTGAAATTGAAAGGCAATTTATCCATATGCATCCTTGCATTCAGAGAATCTTTCTGGAATTTTCCAATATTGAACATTCTTCTGTTAAGCGCACAACTACTATATTTTTGGCTCATCAGTTCAGATTCATAATGAAAGAGGCCAAAGAAATCTGTACGCATTATAGGGTGGATGCTGGTCGTCCTCCCATAGAAGCTATCATATTCAATCAAGAGGACATAATGCATTTGCAATCTTTAGATCATTTTGCTTTTAGTGAAAACCTTAGGAAAAAGGTTCTTACCGATATCTTGGTTGATAGAATTTCTGAATTGTATGATGATTTTTCTATTCAAAATAATGGGTTATGCTTTTCCCTTGAGCAAAGGCTCATGACCTTTTGCCAAAAGAATGCTTATAATGATGAATTGGTTGTGCAATATGAAGGGCCAAAGGAGGAACCTATACCTCCCGAGCTTGATATGGGGGACTTCTGTCCTATTAAATTTAGCCCTTTTGATTACTTTTGCTTGCCTAAAAGAAAACTTGCTGCTGAACGTAGGGAATATGAGATGAGTTTTTGCGATCTACCTTATCATTATGGCAATACCTAGATCTATTCTTGTATCGTGCCTAGCTAGGGGCGTTAAACGATAACGCTTATTGGGAGGCAACCCAATTTTATTTTCTTTGTTTTTGTTTCCGTTTAGGAATAAATATTGCATCTATCTTCTGTTTAGATATGGTTTTGTGTTTTAATTAGTGTTTGTGCCAAGTAGAACCTCTGGGAAGACTTGTGTGAAGTTTATGTGATCATGCTGTAGAAAACAGAAACTTTAGCGCTCACGAGATTAGCTGTCATTTTTTACTGGAGAGTGCTTTTTAGTTGATTATTTTTGCAGATGATTACTAGACAAATTCCTCACGTCCACCAATTTATTTCAAATTTTTTAGAGTTGCAGAAGTATTTGAAAGTTACATATTACTACAGACTGTTCTGTTTTTGACAGATTCTGTTTTTCGTGTGTTGTTTGCTTATTTTGATGAATCTATGAGTAGTATCGGGGGGGGGGGGTATGAATCATGGAGAATTTGGAATAAAGTAGGTTTAAGACCAATATAAACAAAGAATGTGTTCATTACAGTACCTTTGAGTGGTAGTTTGTTTTCTTATACTAACGGAGCTCACAAGATTTTTGGCTGTTTTGTGTTGTGAAGTTTTCAAGTTTTGAGTATGGATTTGATGGACAATGGAACAAAGAGTGGCACGAGCCTAAGCTTGGGGATGCCCAAGGCACCCAAAGGTAAAATTCAAGGATAACCAAAAGCCTAAGCTTGGGGATGCCCCGGGAAGGCATCCCCTCTTTCGTCTTCGTATATCGGTAACTTTATTTGAGACTATTTTTATTCACCACATGATATGTGTTTTGCTTGGAGCGTCATGTATGATTTGAGTCTTTGCTTTTTAGTTTGCCACAATCATCCTTGCTGGACACACCTTTTGAGAGATATAAATATGATTTCGAATTTATTATAATACTCTATGTGCTTCGCTTATATCTTTTGAGCTAGATAGTTTTGCTCTAGTGCTTCACTTATATCTTTTAGAGCACGGTGGTGGTTTCATTTGTAGAAATTATAGATCTCTCATGCTTCACTTATATATATTTGATAGCCTCTTGTAACAGCATGGTAATGTGCTTTGGTTATAAAACTAGTCCTAATATGATAGGCATCCAAGATGAGTATAGTAAAAAACTTTCATACAAGTGCATTGAATATTATGAGAAGTTTGATACTTGATGATTGTTTTGAGATATGAGGATGGTGATATTAGAGTCATGCTAGTGGAGTAATTGTGAATTTGAGAAACACTTGTGTTAAAGTTTGTGATTCCCGTAGCATGCACGTATGGTGAACCGTTATGTGATGAAGTTTGAGCATGATTTACTTATTGAGTGTCATCCTTTGTGCGGAGGTCGGGATCACGCGATGGTTAACTCCTACCAACCCTTACCCTAGGAGCATGCATTAAATACTTTGTATTGGTAACTCGTAGATTTTTGCAATAAGTATATGAGTTCTTTATGACTAATGTTGAGTCCATGGATTATACGCACTCTCACCCTTCCACCATTGCTAGCCTCTCTTGTACCGAGCACCTTTCGCCGGTACCATACACCCACCATATACCTTCCTCAAAACAGCCACCATACCTACCTATCATGTCATTTGCATAGCCATTCCGAGATATATTGCCATGCAACTTTCCACCGTTCCGTTCGTATGACACGCTTCATCATTATCATTCACATAGAGTCATATTTTTATGTAGCTTCGAGTTGTAATCTTTGAGTTGTAAGTAAATAAAAGTGTGATGATCTTCATTATTAGAGCAAACAAAAATAAAAAAAGGAGAGAAAGGCCAAAAAAAGGAGATGGCCCAAAAAAAAGAGGGGGGCTAAAAGAAAAGAAAAGCCCCTCCAAAAAAGAGAGAAGGGACAATGCTACTATCATTTTCCACACTTGTGCTTCAAAGTAGCACCATAATTTTCATGATAGAGAGTTTCTTGTTTTGTCACTTTCATATACTAGTGGGAATTTTCATTATAGAACTTGGCTTGTATATTCCAACGATGGACTTCCTCAAAATGCCCTAGGTCTTCATGAGCAAGCAAGTTGGATGCACACCCACTTAGTTTCTTTTGTTGAGATTTCATACACTTATAGCTCTGGTGCATCCGTTGCATGGCAATCCCTACTCACTCACATAGATATCTATTTATGGGCATCTCCATAGCCCATTGATATGCCTAGTTGATGTGAGACTATCTTGTTCTTTTTTCTTCTCCACAACCACCACTCTATTCCACATAGTGTTATATCCATGGCTCACGCTCATGTATTGCGTGAAAGTTGAAAGGTTTGAAAGAATTAAAGTGTGAAACAATTGCTTGGCTGAAACCGGGGTTGTGCATGATTTAAATATTTTGTATGATGAAGATAGAGCATAGCCAGACTATATGATTTTGTAGGGATAACTTTCTTTGGCCATGTTATTTTGAGAAGACATGATTGCTTTGTTCGTATGCTTGAAGTATTATTATTCTTATGTCAATATAGACTTTTGTCTTGAATCTTTAGGATCTTAACATTCATGCCACAACAAAGAAAATTACATTAAGAATTATGTTGGTTAGCATTCCACATCAAAAAAATCTGTTTTTATCATTTACCTACTCGAGGGCGGGCATGAATTAAGCTTGGGGATGCTTGATACGTCTCCAACGTATCTATAATTTTCGTTTGTTCCATGCTATTATATATTCTGTTTTGGATGTTTAATGGGATTTATTATACACTTTTATATTATTTTTGGGACTAACCTACTAACCCAAGGCCCAGTGCAAATTGCTGTTTTTTTTGCCTATTTCAGTGTTTCGCAGAAAAAGAATATCAAACGGAGTCCAAACGGAATGAAACCTTCGGGAGAGTTATTTTTGGAACGATATCTTCACGAGGGACTTGGAGTACAAGTCAGAGAAGAAACGAGGTGCCCACGAGGGGCAGGGCGCGCCCAGGGGGGGTAGGCGCGCCTCCCACCCTCGTGGGCCCCACGTTGATCCACTGACGTACTTTTTCCTCCTATATATACTCATATACCCTGAAAACATCGAGGAGCATGAAGAAACCCTAATTCCACTGCCGTAACCTTCTGTTCCCGTGAGATCCCATCTTGGGCCTGTTCTGGAGCTCCGCCGAAGGGGGCATCGATCACGGAGGGCTTCTACATGAACACCATAGCCTCTCCGATGAGTTGTGAGTAGTTTACCACAGACCTTCGGGTCCATAGTTATTAGCTAGATGGCTTCTTCTCTCTCTTTGGATCTCAATACAAAGTTCTCCTCGATCTTCAAGGAGATCTATTCGATGTAATCTTTTTGCGGTGTGTTTGTCGAGATCCGATGAATTGTGGGTTTATGATCAAGATTATCTATGAACAATATTGGATTCTTTTCTGAAATATTTTATGTATGATTATAATATCCTTGCAAGTCTCTTCGAATTATTGGTTTGGTTTGGCCTACTAGATCTATAGTTCTTGCAATGGGAGAAGTGCTTGGCTTTGGGTTCAATCTTGCGGTGTCCTTTCCCAGTGACAGTAGGGGCAGCAAGGCACGTATAGTATTGTTGCCATCGGGGATAAAAAGATGGAGTTTATATCATATTGCTTGAGTTTATCCCTCTACATCATGTCATCTTGCTTAAGGCGTTACTCTGTTCTTACAAACTTAATACTCTAGATGCATGCTGGATAGCGGTCGATGTGTGGAGTAATAGTAGTAGATGCAGGATCGTTTCGGTCTACTTGTCACAGAAGTGATGGCTATATATAATGATCATGTGTAGATATTCTCATAACTATGCGCTTTTCTATCAATTGCTCGACAGTACTTTGTTCACCCACCGTAGAATTCTGCTATCACGAGAGAAGCCACTAGTGAAACCTATGGCCCCCGGGTCTATCTTTATCATATTACTTTCCCTTCAACTAGCTAATTTCTGTTGCCGTTGTTTATTTGCTTTATTTACTTTCTGTTCCTATACCAAAAATACCAAAAATACTATCTTATCCTATCTATTAGATCTCACTCTCGTAAGTGACCATGAAGGGATTGACAACCCCTTATCACGTTGGCTGCGAGGTTTTTATTTGTTTGTGCAGGTGCGAGGGACTCACGCGTGGTCTCCTACCAGATTGATACCTTGGTTCTAAAAAAACCTGAGGGAAATACTTACGCTACTGTGCTGCATCACCCTTTCCTCTTCGAGGGAATACAACGCAAGCTTGAGAAGTAGGAATGGTATGTGGACACACTCTCCCCTCTCATTGCTATGCATATCCTAGATAGATCTTGCGTGAGCGTAATGTTTTTTTGAAATTGCATGCTACGTTTCCCAACAGTGGCATCATGAGCCAGGTCTATGCGGAGATGATATGCACGAGTAGATCACAAAGAGTTGTGGGCGGTGATAGTCATACTGCTTACCACCAACGTCTTATTTCGATTTGGCGGTATTGTTGGATGAAGCAGCCTGGACCAACCTTACATGACCACGTTCATGAGACCAGTTTCAGCGATAGACATGCTACTAGTTTTGCATAAAGGTGGCTGACGTGTGTCTATTTCTCCTACTTTAGTTGAATCGAATTTGAGTGCGGTTGGTCCTTGTTGAAGGCTAAAACAACAAACTTGACAAAACACCGTTGTGGTTTTGATGCGTAGGTAAGAACGGTTCTAGCTAGAAGCCCGTAGCAGCCACGTAAAACTTGCAACAACAAAGTAGCGGACGTTTAACTTGTTTTTGCAGGGCATGTTGTGATGTGATATGGTCAAGACGTGATGAGTTATACATTTTTGTATGAGATGATCATGTTTGGTGAATCATCCACAACCGGCAGGAGCCTTATGGTTGTCTCTTTATTGTATGAAATACGAACACCATGTAATTGCTTTACTTTATCACTATGAGTTAGCGATAGTAGTAGAAGCAATAGTTGGCGAGACGACCACGACGCTATGATGAAAATCAAGGTGTCAAGCCAGTGACGATGGAGATCATAACGGTGCTTTGGAGATGGAGATCAAAGGCACAAGATGATGATGGCCATCTCATGTCACATATTTTGATTGCATGTGATGTTTATCTTGTTTTTGCATCTTATTTTGCTTAGTACGGCGGTAGAATTATAAGACGACCCCTTACTAAAATTTCAAGGTACAAGTGTTCTCCCTGAGTATGCACCGTTGCGACAGTTCGTCGTGCTGAGACACCACATGATGATCGTGTGTGATAAGCTCTACGTTCACATACAACGGGTGCAAGACAGTTTTGCACATGCGGAATACTCAGGTTAAACTTGACAAGCATAGCATGTACAGACATGGCCTCGGAACACTCGAGACCGAAAGGCCAAACATGAATCATATAGTAGATATGATCAACATAAGATGTTCACCATTGAAGACTACTCCATATCACGTGATGATCAGATATGGTTTAGTTGATATGGATCACGTGATCATTTAGATGACTTAAGGAATGTCTATCTAAGTGGGAGTTCTTAAGTAATATGATTAATTGAACTTAATTTATCATGAACTTAGTCCTGATAGTTTTTGCATATCTATATTGTAGATCAATGGCCCGTGCTACCGTTCCCTTGAATTTTAATGCATTCCTAGAGAAAGCTAAGTTGAAAGATGATGGTAGAAACTACACGGACTGGGTCCGTAACTTGAGAATTATCCTCATTGATTTACAGAAGAATAATGTCCTTGATGCACCGCTAGTTGAAAGGCCTGCTGCAGGAGCAACTGCTGATGTTATGAACGTCTAGCAAGCTCAATTGATGACTACACAATAGTTCAGTGTGCCATGCTTTACGGCTTAGAATCGGGACTTCAAAGACATTTTGAACGTCATGGAGCATATGAGATGTTCCAAGAGTTGAAGTTAATATTTCAAGCAAATGCCCGAGTTGTGAGATATGAAGTCTCCAACAAGTTCTATAGCTGCAAAATGGAGGAGAACAGTTCTATCAGTGAACACATACTCAGAATGTCTGGGTACCATAACCACTTCTCTGAGCTGGGAGTTAATCTTCCAGATGATAGAGTTATTGACAGACTTCTTCAATCACCACCACCAAGCTATAAAGGCTTCCTGATGAACTATAATATCCAAGGGATGGAGAAGGCAATTCCCGAGCTCTTCGCAATGCTCAAAGTTGCGAAGGTAGAAATCAAAAAGGAGCATCAAGTGTTGATGGTTAACAAGACCACTAGTTTCAAGAAAAAGGGCAAGGGAAAGCAGGGGAACTTCAAGAAGAATAGCAAGCAAGTTTCTACTCCAAGGAAGAAACCCAAGTCTGGAGCCAAGCCTAGAACTGAGTGCTTCTACTGCAAAGGGACTAGACATTGGAAGCGGAACTGCCCCAAGTATTTGGCGGATAAGAAGGATGGCAAGGTGAACAAAGGTATATGTGATATACATGTTATTGATGTGTACCTTACTAATGCTCTTAGTAGTACCTGGGTATTTGATACCGGTTTGGTTGCTAATATTTATAACTCGAAATACGGACTGCGGATTAAACGAAGATTAGCTAAGGACGAGGTGACGATGCGCGTGGGAAATGGTTCCAGAGTCGATGTGATCGCCGTCGGCACGCTACCTCTACATCTACCTTCGGGGTTAGTTTTAGACCTGAATAATTGTTATTTGGTGCCAGCGTTAAGCATGAACATTATATCTGGCTCTTCTTTATTGTGAGACAGTTATTCATTTAAATCAGAGAATAATGGTTGTTCTATTTATATGAGTAATATATTTTATGGTCATGCACCCTTGAAGAGTGGTCTATTTTTGATGGATCTTGATCGTAGTGATACACATATTCATAATATTGAAGCCAAAAGATGTAAGGTTAATAATGATAGTGCAACTTATTTGTGGCACTACCGTTTAGGTCATATTGGAGTAAAACGCATGAAGAAACTCCATAGTGATGGACTTTTGGAATCACTTGATTATGAATCACTCGGTGCTTGCGAACCATGCTTCATGGGCAAGATGACTAAAACTCCATTCTCCGGAACAATGGAGCGAGCAACAGATTTGTTGGAAATCATACATACTGATGTATGTGGACTGGTGAGTGTTGAAGCTCGCGGCGGGTATCGTTATTTTCTGACCTTCACTGATGATTTGAGCAGATATGGGTATATCTACTTGATGAAGCACAAGTCCGAAACATTTGGAAAGTTCAAAGAATTTCAGAGTGAAGTAGATAATCATAGTAACAAGAAAATAAAGTTTCTATGATCTGGTCGTGTAGGTGAATATTTGAGTTACGAGTTTGGTCTTCATTTGAAACAATGTGGAATAGTTTCACAACTCACGCCACCCGGAACACCACAACAGAATGGTGTGTCCGAACGTCGTAACCGTACTTTATTAGATATGGTGCGGTCTATGATGTCTCTTACCGATTTACAACTATCATTTTGGGGTTATGCTTTAGAGACAGCTGCATTCACGTTAAATAGGGCACCATCTAAATCCGTTGAGACGATGCCTTATGAACTGTGGTTTGGCAAGAAACCAAAGTTGTCGTTTCTTAAAGTTTGGGGCTGCGATGCTTATGTGAAAACGCTTCAACCTGATAAGCTCGAACCCAAGTGAGAGAAATGTGTCTTCATAGGATACCCAAAGGAGACTATTGGGTACACCTTCTATCACAGATCCGAAGGCAAGATATTTGTTGCTAAGAATGGATCCTTTCTAGAGAAGGAGTTTCTCTCGAAAGAAGTGAGTGGGAGGAAAGTGGAACATGAAGAGGTAATTGTACCATCTCCCGAATTTGAAAGTAGTACATCACAGAAACTGGTTCCAGTGATTCCTACACCAATTAGTGAGGACGCTAATGATGATGATCATGAAACTTCAGATCAAGTTTCTGCTGAACTTCGTAGATCAACCAAAGTGCGTTCCGCACCAGATGGTACGGCAACCCATTTCTGGAAGTCATGTTACTAGACCATGATGAACCTACGAACTATGAGGAAGCGATGATGAGCCCAGATTCCACAAAATGGCTTGAGGCCATGAAATCTGAGATGGGATCCATGTATGAGAACAAAGTGTGGACTTTGGTTGACTTGCCCGATGATCGGCAAGCCATCGAAAATAAATGGATCTTCAAGAGGAAGACCGACGCTGACGGTAATGTTACTATTTACAAAGCTCGACTTGTTGCGAAAGGTTTTCCACAAGTTCAATGAGTTGACTACAATGAGACTTTCTCACCCGTAGCGATGCTTAAGTCTGTCCGAATCATGTTAGCAATTGCCGCATTTTATGATTATGAAATCTGGCAAATGGATGTCAAAACTGCATTCCTGAATGGATATCTCAAAGAGTTGTATATGATGCAACCAGAAGGTTTTGTCGATCCGAAAGGTGCTAACAAAGTGTGCAAGCTCCAGCGATCCATCTATGGACTGGTGCAAGCATCTCGGAGTTGGAATATACACTTTGATGAGGCGATCAAAGCATATGGTTTTATACAGACTTTTGGAGAAGCCTGTATTTACAAGAAAGTGAGTGGGAGCTCTGTAGTATTTCTGATATTATATGTAGATGACATATTGTTGATTGGAAATGATATAGAATTTCTGGATAGCATAAAAGGATACTTGAATAATAATTTTTCAATGAAAGACCTCGGTGAAGCTGCTTACATATTAGGCATTAAGATATATAGAGATAGATCAAGACGCTTAATTGGACTTTCACAAAGCACATACCTTGATAAAGTTTTGAAAAAGTTCAAAATGGACCAGTCAAAGAAAGGGTTCTTGCCTGTGTTACAAGGTGTGAAGTTGAGTAAGACTCAATGCCCGACCACTACAGAAGATAGAGAGAAAATGACAGTCAGTCCCTATGCCTCAGCCATAGGATCTAACCTGTATGCAATGCTGTGTACCAGACCTGATGTGTGCCTTGCTATAAGTTTAGCAGTGAGGTACCAAAGTAATCAAGGAGTGGATCACTGGACAATGGTCAAGAACATCTTGAAGTACCTGAAAAGGACAAATGATATGTTTCTCGTATATGGAGGTGACAAAGAACTCGTCGTAAATGGTTACGTCGATTCAAGCTTTGACACTGATCTAGATGACTCTAAGTCACAAACCGGATATGTATTTTTATTAAACGGTGGAGCTGTTAGTTGGTGCAGTTTCAAGCAAAGAGTCGTGGCAAGATCAACGTGTGAAGCAGAATACATAGCTGCTTCGGAAGCAGCAAATGAAGGAGTCTGGATGAAGGAGTTCATATCCGATCTAGGTGTGATACCTAGTGCATCGGGTCCAATGGAAATCTTTTGTGATAACACTGGAGCAATAGCCTTAGCGAAGGAACCCAGGTTTCACAAGAGAACAAAGCACATCAAAAGATGCTTTAATTCCATCCGCGATCAAGTCAAGGAGGGAGACATAGAAATTTGCAAGATACATACAGATCTGAATGTCGCAGACCCGTTAACTAAGCCTCTTCCACGGGAAAAACATGATCAGCACCAAGACTCCATGGGTGTTAGAATCATTACTTTGTAATCTAGATTATTGACTCTAGTTCAAGTGGGAGACTAAAGGAAATATGCCCTAGAGGCAATAATAAAGATGTTATTTGTATTTCCTTATATCATGATAAATGTCTTTTATTCATGCTAGAATTGTATTAACCGGAAACTTAGTACATGTGTGAATACATAGACAAAACATTATTTCCCTAGTATGCCTCTACTAGACTAGCTCATTGATCAAAGATGGTTATGTTTCTTAGCCATAGACATGAGTTGTTATTTGATCAACGAGATCACATCATTAGGAGAATGATGTGATGGAAAAGACCCATCCGTTAGCTTAGCACTATGATCGTTTAGTTTTACTGCTATTGCTTTCTTCATGACTTATACATGTTCCTATGACTATGAGATTATGCAACTCTCGAATACCGGAGGAACACCTTGTGAGCTATCAAACGTCACAACGTAACTGGGTGATTGTAAAGATGCTCTACAGGTGTCTCCGAAAGTGTTCGTGGTGTTGGCATATATCAAGAATAGGATTTGTCACTCCGAGTGTTGGAGAGGTATCTCTGGGCCCTCTCGGTAATGCACATCATAATAAGCCTTGCAAGCAAATGACTAATGAGTTAGTCACGAGATGATGTATTACGGAACGAGTAAAGAGACTTGCCGGTAACGAGATTGAACTAGGTATTGAGATACCGACGATCGAATCTCTGGCAAGTAACATACCGATGACAAAGGGAACAACGTATGTTGTTACGCGGTTTGATCGATGAAAGTTCTCCGTAGAATATGTAGGAGCCAATATGAGCATCCAGGTTCCGCTATTGGTTATTGACCGGATATGAGTCTCGGTCATGTCTGCATAGTTCTCGAACCCGTAGGGTCCGCACGCTTAACGTTTGATGACGATCGATATTATGAGTTTATGAGTTTTGATGTACCGAAGGTAGTTCGGAGTCCCGGATGAGATCACGGACATGACGAGGAGTCTCGGAATGTCCGAGATGTGAAGATTGATGTATTGGACCACTATATTCAGACACCGGAAGTGTTCCGAAAAGGTTGCAGATTAAACCGGAGTGCCAGAGGGGTATCGGTACCCCCGGGGGAACTAATGGGCCAGTTGGGACCTTAGTGGAGAGAGAGAGGGCAGGCCAGGGCTGGGCCACGCACCCTCCCCCTTGGTCCGAATTGTACAAGGAGAGGAGGGGGTGGCGCCCCCTTCCTTTTGCCTCTCCCCTCTGCTTCCTTCCCCCTCTCTCCCTCTTGGTGGACTCCTACTAGGAATAGGATTGGAATCCTATTCCTAGTAGATTTGGCCCTCTAGGGCGCGCCATAGGGGCCGACCGGCCACCCCTTGCTCCTTTATATACGGGGGCAAGGGGGCACCTCTAGACACACAAGTTGATCAAGATGATCACACCCAATCGTGTGCGGTGCCCCCCTCCACAGAAACACACCTCGGTCATATCGTTGCAGTGCTTAGGCGAAGCCCTGCGCCGGTAGCTTCATCATCTTCGTCACCATGCCATCGTGCCGACGAAACTCTCCCGCGAAGTTCTACTGGATCAAGAGCTCGTGGGACGTCATTAAGCTGAACGTGTGCTGAATGCGGAGGCTCCGTACGTTCGGTGCTTGATCAGTTGGATCACGAAGAAAGTTCGACTACATCCACCGCGTCACTAGACACTTTCACTTTTGGTCTACGAGGGTACGTAGACACACACTCCCCTCTCGTTGCTATGCATCTAGTAGATAGATCTTGTGTGATCGTAGGTTTTTTTTGAAATACTGCATTCCCCAACAATAGCTGCTCCGAAAGCAGCAAATGAAGGAGTCTCGAAGAAGGAGTTCATATTCGATCTAGGTGTAATACCTAGTGCATCGGGTCCAATGAATTTTTTTGTGACAACATTGGAGAAATTGCCTTGGCGAAGGAATCCAGGTTTCACAAGAGAACCAAACACATCAACATGACTTCAACTCCATCCACGATCAAGTCAAAGAGGGAGACATAGAGATTTGCAAAATACATATGGATCTGAATGTAGCAGACCCGTTGACTAAGCCTCTTCCACGAGCAAAACATGATCAACACCAAGACTCCATGGGTGTTGGAATCATCACTATGTAATCTAGATTATTGACTTTACTACAAGTGGGAGACTAAAGGAAATATGCCCTAGAGGCAATAATAAAGTGGTTATTTAATATTTCCTTATTTCTTGATAAATGTTTATTATTCATGCTAGAATTATATTAACCAGAAACATGAACATCTGTGGATACATGGACAAAATACCAAGTCCCTAGTAAGCCTCTACTAGACTAGCTTGTTAATCAAAGATGGTTAAAGTTTCCTGACCATAGACATGTGTGTTGTCACTTGATAACGAGATCACATCATTAGAAGAATGATGTGATGGACAAGACCCATCCGTTATCTTAGCATATGATCGTTCAATTAATTGCTATTGCTTTCTTAATGTCAAATACTATTCCTTCAACTATGAGATCATGCAACTCCCGGATACCGGAGGAATACCTTGTGTGCTATCAAACGTCACAACATGACTGGGTGATCATAAAGATGATCTATAGGTATCTCCGAAGGTATCTATTGAGTTGGCATGGATCGAGATTAAGATTTGTCACTCTGTGTATCGGAGAGGTATCTCTGGGCCCTCTCGGTAATACACGTCCCAAGAAGCTTGGAAGCAAAATGACCAAGGAGTTAGTTACGAGATGATGTATTACAGAATGAGTAAATAGACTTGCCGTTAACGAGATTGAACTAGGCTTGGAGATATCTACTTTCGAATCTCGGGCAAGTAACATACTGAGAGACAAAGGGAAATACGTTTGTTGTCATAACGGTTCGACCGATAAAGATCTTCGCAGAATATGTAGGAACCAATATGGGCATCTAGGTTCCGCTATTGGTTATTGACCGGAGAAGTGTCTCGGTCATGTCTACATAATTTTCTTGAACCGGTAGGGTTCCACACGCTTAACGTTCGTTGACGATATAATGTTATATGAGTTATATGATTAGGTGACCGAATGTTGTTCGGAGTCCCGGATGAGATCATGGACATGACGAGGAGCTACGGAATGGTCTAGAGGTAAAGATTGACATATAGGATGATACTATTTGGACACTGATAACCCACAAGTGTAGGGGATCGCAACAGTTTTCAAGGGTAAAGTATTCAACCCAAATTTATCGATTCGACACAAGGGGAGCCAAAGAATACTCTTAAGTGTTAGCAGCCGAGTTGTCAATTCAACCGCACCTGGAAACTTAGTATCTGCAGCAAGGTAATTTAGTAGCAAGGTAATATGGAAGTAACGGTAACAGTAGTAAAAGTAGAGATAGTGTTTTTGTAGTGATTGTAAAAGGTAATTTAGTAGCAAGGCAATATGGAAGTAACGGTAATGGTAGCACAAGTAGCGATAGTGTTTTTGTAGTGATTGTAACAATAGCAGCGGAAAAGTAAATAAGCAACAAGCAATATGTGAAAAGCTCGTAGGCATTGGATCAGTGATGGATAATTATGTCGGATGCGATTCCTCATGTAATAGTTATAACATAGGGTGACACAGAACTAGCTCCAGTTCATCAATGTAATGTAGGCATGTATTCTGAATATAGTCATACGTGCTTATGGAAAAGAACTTGCATGACATCTTTTGTCCTACCCTCCCGTGGCAGCGGGGTCCTAGTGGAAACTAAGGGATATTAACGCCTCCTTTTAATAGAGTACCGGACCAAAGCATTAACACATAGTGAATACATGAAATCCTCAAACTGCGGTCATCACCGGGAGTGGTCCTGATTATTGTCACTTCGGGGTTGCCGGATCATACCACATAGTAGGTGACTATTGACTTGAAAGATAGGATGAAGAACACACATATATTCATGAAAATATAATGGGTTCAGATCTAAAATCATGGCACTCGGGCCCTAGTGACAAGCATTAAGCATGGCAAAGTCATAGCAACATCAAACTTAGAACATAGTGAATACTAGGGGTCAAACCCTAACAAAACTAACTCGATTCCATGGTAAATCTCATCCAACCCATCACCGTCCAGCAAGCCTACGATGGGATTACTCACGCACGGTGGTGAGCATCATGGAATTGGTGATGGAGGAAGGTTGATGATGACGACGATGATCTCCACTCTCCGGAGCCCCGAACGGACTCCAGATCAGCCCTCCTGAGAGAGATTAGGACTTGGCGGCGGCTCCGTATCGTAAAACACGATAATTCCTTCTCTCTGATTTTTGCTCCACGAAAGTGAATATATGGAGTCGGGGGATACGTCGGTGGAGCAATAGGAGGCCCATAAGGCAGGGGGGCGCGCCCAGAGGGGCGGGCCCCCCACCCTCGTGGACAGGGTGTGGGCCCCCTGGTGTGGTTCTTTCCGCAGATATTTTTTATATATTCCAAAATAATTCTTCGTTGAATTTCAGGTCATTCCGAGAACTTTTATTTCTGCACAAAAATAACACCATGTCAGTTCTGCTGAAAACAACGTCAGTCAGGGTTAGTTCCATTGAAATCATGCAAGTTAGAGTCCAAAACAAGGGCAAAATTGTTTGGAAAACTAGATACGTTGGAGACGTATCAACTCCCCCAAGCTTAAACCTTTGCTTGCCCTCAAGCAATTCAGTTGACAAACTGAAAGTGATAAAGAAAAACTTTGATAAACTCTGTTTGCTCTTGTTGTTGTAAATATGTAAGGCCAGCATTCAAGTTTTCAGCAAAGATCATGAACTAACCACATTCACAATAACTTTCAGGTCTCATGTCTACTCATATCAATGGCATAATCAACTAGCGAGACATAATAATAAACCTCGGATGACAACACTTTCTCAAAACAATCATAATATGATATAACAAGATGGTATCTTGCTAGCCCTTTCTGAGACCGCAAAACATAAATGCAGAGCACCTTTAAAGATCAAGGACTGACTAGACATTGTAATTCATGGCAAAAGAGATCCAGTCACAATCATACTCAATGCAAATTAATAGCAATACATGCAAATGACAGAGGTGCTCTCCAACTGGTGCTCTTTAGTAAGAAGATGACGACTCAACATAAAAGTACATAGATAGGCCCTTCACAGAGGGAAGCAGGGATTTGTAGAGGTGCTAGAGCTCGATTTTGAAATAGAGATGGATAATATTTTGAGGGGTATACTCTCATTGTCAACATAACAACCAAAAATCTCGATATCTTCCATGCTACACACATTATAGGCGGTTCCCAAACAGAATGGTAAAGTTTATACTCCCCAACCACCAACAAGCACACTCCACGGCTAGCCTGAAACAACGGGTACCGTCCAAACAAGCAACAGCCCTGGGGGAGTTTTGTTTAGTTATTATGATTTGAGCATGGGACTGGGCATCCCGGTTACCATCCATTTTCTCATGAATGATGAGCGGAGTCCACTCATCCACTACTAGGAAAAGGGCTATAGCTAATATGGACATTAATGGCGCACCATGTATGTTGTGTGCCATTATTGACATATTACTAATGGCGCACCTGGTGTGTGGTGCGCCATTACTAGTTAAAAAAAGAATTTGTTAGGAGTGGCGCACGAGTGGATAGTGTGCCATTACTAGTTGACATAGTAATGACGCACCTGTACAAAGTGCGTCATTACTATGTGTATGACTGGGTCAAACCTCGGTCAAACTTAGTAATGGCGCACTTTGCAGAGGTGCGCCATTACTATGTCAAACTTAGTAACGGTGCACCTACACAAAGTGTGCCATTACTAACTTTGACCAACGTTTGACCAAGTCATACACATAGTAATGGCGCACTTTATGAAGGTGCACCATTACTATGTGTATGACTTGAACAAATGCACCCCCCGTGGACCGCCTTTTCAGTTAAAAAAATAAAAAATGATGGAAATGTCAAAAAAATAAAAGAAAATAATTTTCCCACGTGATATTTGTCTAGTTGTTGGGAAAACTTACAAATATGAAATTTGACTTTATTTGCAAAATCTCTTTGGAATTTAGTAAAATGGGCATAACTTTTGCATACAAACTCGGATTAAAAAGTTTTTTATATGAAAAATCATCTACTCGAAAAGTTACATCCGAATTGAACGGGGGAAACATTGCTCAAGATTTTCAGAATCCCCCAAAACCTAACAGAACGAAAGATACATGGCTTTTAAGATCTAGAGGGGGGAAAATGGAAAATAATTCAAACTTACTAGTGGCGCACCATTTGCTAGGTGCGCCACTAGTAACAGAAAAAAAATTGGTTTTGAATTTTTTTGGAAGTGTTTTTCAAAATATGATACGTAATATGACCGGGAAGTTTGAAATATTTTTTCAAAATTTCATCACACTCATGAACATGAACAAAGTCCTAGACATCAACAAGGTTTAATAGGATTGATATGATAGATATATCAACAAGTGTGTGTTAAGTGAGGTGGTGTTGGGGTTGGATATAACTGCGAAGTTAAGCGTGCTTGGGCTAGAGTAGTATGAGGATGGGTGACCTTCCGGGAAGTTTGACCACTTAGTGCGATTTGACTTGAGATTAAGCATACTGACCCGAGATTAAGCCATAGTGATCCGAGATTAAAAAAAAGGAAAAATATTGATTTTTTTTTTAAAATACTGTTAAAAAAATTTCTGAATTTTTTTTGAAAAAAAATTGTTAGTAACGGCGCACTTCTATGTGGTGCGCCATTACTAAGTCAGATAGTAATGGCGCACTTCTACGCATACTAATGGCGCACCTATAGTGCGACATTAGTATTTGTTACTAGTGGTGTGATAATAGATTAATGGGAAAAACAGGTGCGCCACTAATTAGCCTTTTCCTAGTAGTGATCGTGAGAATAACCCACATAGCATGGAAGATATAGACAACCCGAGTTGATACATGAGCTGTTCGAGCATACAAAACAGAATTTCATTTGAAGGTTTAGAGTTTGGCACATATAAATTTACTTGGAATGGCAGGTACATACCGCATATAGGAAGGTATGGTGAACTCATATGGAATAACTTTGGGGTTTATGGAAGTAGATGCACAAGCAGTATTCCCTCTTAGTACAGGTGAAGGCTAGAAAGAGACTGGGGAGCGACCAGCTAGAGAGCGACAACAGTCATGAACATGCATTAAAATTAATCAACAATGAGTGCAAGCATGAGTAGGATATAAATCACCATGAACATAAATGTCGTGGAGGCTATGTTGATTTTGTTTCAAATACATGCGTGAACATGTGCCAAGTCAGACCACTTGAATCGTTCAAAGGAGGATACCACTCTATCATACCACATCACAACCATTTTAATATCATGTTGGCACACAAGATAGACCATTATAAACTCCTAGCTAATTAAGCATGACATGAGCAACTATGATCTCTAATTGTCATTGCAAGCATGTTTCATTCATAACAAGATGAATCAGGAACGATGAACTATCATATTTACAAAAACAGGACAGGTCGAGTTCATACCAGCTTTTCTCATCTCAATCAATTCATCATATATCATCATTATTGCCTTTCACTCGCACGACCGAACGGTGTGGATAATAATAATAGTGCACGTGCATTGGACTAAGCTGGAATCTGCAAGCATTTAATACAAGAGAGAAGACAATGTAATATGGCTCATGGTTAAATCAACAATAAAGCATATGAGAGCCACTAAACATTTTCATCATGGTCTTCTCCTCTTGACCACCCCCCCCAAGAAAAGAAAAGAAACTATTTACACGGGAAAGCTCCCGACAAGCAAAAGAAGAACGAGAAATCTTTTTGGGTTTTATTTTAATTACTACTACTACATGCATGGAAAGTAAACTAGCTGAAAGCTACAACTATTTTTTTTTGTTTTTCTTAAGGTTTTTCTAACACACAAGAAAAAGACTAAGAAAAGAATTGAAACTAGCATGGATAGTACAATGAAAGAGTGTGAGCACCGACTACTGGAATAAGTGTGTGAACATGAATGTAATGTCAGTGAGAAATACATACTCCCCCAAGCTTAGGATTTTGGCCTAAGTTGGTCTACGGTGTGAGGCCCAAGATGCGATTCTATCCCGATCACGTGGCACTTACGTGATTGGGGCACAACCGCATTTCGGGCGCTTAGCAAGATGGATATCATTACATCGTACCAATACATACATACATGGGGGATACAACAATAGATACACGTCACATGAATACAACAACATCAATACAAGGCATCCGACTACGGATGCAAACATGAAAAGAACAATGACATCCATCTGCTATCCCAGGCTGCCGACCCGGAACCTAACCCAAGACTGAAGAAGAAGAAGAAGAAAGAACTCCAACACAACGATCATCGCTCTCACGTCAAGACATCAGAAACCTGCACCTGCAACTGTTGTTGCAGTATCTGTGAGCCACGAGGACTCAACAATCCCATAACAATGGGTGAAAAGACTAGCAAAGCTTAATGGGAAGGAAGAGGTTAAGTGGTGAGGTTGCAGCAGCGGCTAAGAAATAGTATGGTGGCTAACTTACGAGTACAAGAATAAGATGAGCATCTACGCAAACGGTCGCAAACTAGTAATGATCGCTAAAGATCCCGAACTACGTACGAGTCAAACATAACCCCATCGTGTTCTCTTCTCAAAGTGAAAAGAGACAGTCACGGTTACTCACGCAGTTGTGTATTTTACTTCGGGTCCTCTGTCAAGTTTTCTACAACCGGACATTAACAAATTACAATCTGCCACATAACCGCAGGCACGGCTTTCGAAAGATCATAACCCTGCAGGGGTGTCCCAACTTAGCCCATCACAAGCTCTCACGATCAGCAGAAGTAATAATAATATTATCACCCCTTATCTTAGGGAAGGCCCGATCAGACTCAGAATTCCCGGTGCACAAGACATTTCGACAATGGTAAAACAAGTCCAGCAAGACCTCCCGGCGTGCCGACACCCTAATAGTAGCCGCGCGTATCTCGTCTCAGGCCACGTCCGGATGGGACATCCTACTAGTAAAACCAGCCCTCGGGTTTCCCCAAGGTGGCCCCGCAGCCTGCCCCTTTGGGACCAACACCATCAGCACTGGCCCCCCTGCTATGTAGAAAAGAATACCGAGGGCGCGACCCCCTATGCAAATTTAATTAATTAATTAAGTTGTTGTTATGAGGCAAATAAAAACCAATGTTGGGCCTTGTTGGAGGAGTTTTATTCAAAGACGAAGTGTCAAGGGGTCCCCATATACCCAACTGTGTAAGGAACGCAAAATCAAGGAACATAATGCCGGTTTATCGGCTCCTAAGGTGGCATGAGTGGAACAAAACACTGAGCAAAAGGCCAAGCCTTCCACCCGGCCCAATATATAGGTGTGTTAATGATAATAATAGATATTGTGATATTCCCAAAGCATCAAGTCCCAACATGGAACAATCTTCATCTTCACCTGCAACTAACAACGCTATAAGAGGGGCTGAGCAAGCGGGTAACATAGCCAAACAATGGTTTGCTAGGAAGGTGTCAAAGGTTAGAGGTTTCATGGCAACAAGGAGAGGGGCTGACAATAAATGATGGGTAGCGCGACATATAACGATAGTATCGAGACAACTAAGCATGGCAATGATAGTAAAGTTATCCAAGGTGATGGTCATCTTGCCTGAGATCTCGCAAGGAAGAAGAACGTATCCGTGAAGAAGACGAAGAAGAAGCCTTGAAGACGAACCACGTGTAGACGAACGAATCCTCACGATCGCAACGAAATAAGCACTAACGAGAAGAAGCAAGCAATACGGTAAACAAACCACTCAAGAACATGACAAGATGCTCAACCAAGTATGATGCAAGACAAGTCTATATATGATGCAATACATGGCAAGGTAGGAAGCACACAAGAACAACACAAACCAACAAGTTTAAATGAGGCCGGAATCAACACATAACAAATCCGGTAAGTCCTCATATGCATAGTTTGAAATTAGTCCATATCTGAACAAACCTTAAGTTAAAGTTGTTAAACAACAGGTTAACATGCACCATGATGATCTACACGAAATTCTAGTCAAGTTTCACATAAAATTTGTTTAATTCGGAGCTACGGCCTAGAAGATATGAGCAAAACAAGGCAAGCATGTCATCGGTGCAAGATGCACCCAAACATCAAGCAAACTCACTCCAAACGTGAAAACAACATGATATAATGCTTCTACATGCAAAACCACACAAGTTTCATATAGGGCATGCTCAAAACGGAGCAACAGGCTAAAATATACGAGCAATACAAGTTACAATGCTAAGCTGAAGTTAACAGCCACATAGCAACTTTGGAGCAAGGTAATTATAGGCTACAACACTCAAACATGTTAACAAGAAGCATGGATGTGAAGTAGACATGATACTCAACAATCATGAACTTAGAACACACCCAAAAGCTTGCTGGAACACATTTAAACAAGCATGGCAAGTTGTAATAAAATTATCCAGACTTAGTCAAAATCTGGGAAGGCAAAAACATCATCACGATGCTGCCTTCGGAGGCACAAAACAACAAGCATATCAACTCTAATAAGAACATAAAGAGCATGGACATGTAGTAGACATATCCTACAGAAAACAACTCCATTGGAGCATCTCCATGGGAGGCATGGATCAATAACAACAAGCTACACCAAATTGAACGTGCTGATAAAATCCTGACAGGTATAATTTATAGCAACTTGAGAGCAAGAAATAAATAAGCTACAACAGGTCATATGAGCAAGTAGGGGCATGAATGGATAGACAATAACATGGACAACAAGACATGATCATTGGCCACTCCAAAACAAGCATGGATTTGACTAGGGCATCAAGCAAACATAGCATCAGGTTATAACAGATTCCAGACTTAGCAGTTTTTTAACTAAGTATAAAACAACAACAACATGGCATGTTTACAAGCATGTTTAAGTCACCTCAAGGCATATAATGGAAAGTAAAATGCACCACAGCAAAGACCATATAATGGTGCTTCTAAAACATCTAAACATGTGGCATGAAGACAAACACATCAATAGCAAAGAGCAAGTGAAATCAACATCTCATAACAAGTTTCAGCACTTAACAGCCAAATGCACTTTTGCAACAGAGATTAACATGGCAATATGAACTCAAACAAGCATGCTACAGCAACCATCATGTAGTACACTTCACAATGAACATTTTGACATATCATAAGCCCCATTTGGATAAACATGCACCAAGTTATCACATCTCAAACATGGCATCAAATTAACAAGTAACAGCAGTTTATAACAAGTAGCACTCTTGCAACAGAGATTAGGGCAACAGGATGAAGTCAAACAAGCATGGCACAATGGAACAAAGTGTAGAGCATATCACCGCGATCATTTTGACATATCATACATTCAATTTGGACAAGCACACAATTAATTACAGCCATGCAAACATGCAACATTTTAACAAAATGTCCAGGGACTTAGTGGCAAAAACTACCTCCGGGGATGGACATTTCCGTGCCAGATCGGACATGTCCGTCGGTGCGGCATCCGGGCCCACACGGCAGGGACTCAGAGAGGAGGAGGGTGGACATGTCTGGGCTCCTCCCGGACATGTCCGGCGGGGCAGCAGACGAACTCGAATCCATGGCAAGGCGGCACAGGAGCTCGCCAGATCCTCCCGATCTGGGCGAAGCAGAGGCATCGGAGGACGGGAGCCAGCGGATCGGTCCTCCGGGCACCGGATCCGGCCGGCGGTGGCGGAGATCTTGCGGGGGCGGCGTCGGTTCGAGGTCGCCGGCGGCGGCCTGAAGGGAGCTGCGGGATCCGGCCGACGGAGCGACGGGGTTCGGGGTCGCCGGTGGCGGTCGTTGAGGCGGGCGGCGGCGGTTCTCGGCGAGGAAACTCCGGGGAGGCCCGGCCTCCTCCGGCGACTCGCCGGCGGCTGCGAGCGGGGCAGTCGGGGGCTCGGGGAAACGGAGGGAGCGGGAGGACGGCGGGGACGAGCGGGAGCGAGGCGGGCGCTCGGGCCCGACGCGGCCCTGCGCGGGCGTGCGGCGCGGTGGGAAGACAGGGGTTGAGGTGGCGCGCCCCTGTTGGCTGGAGGGGCTGCACAGCCGGCGGCTGGCCCGTGGCGACTCGTCAAGTGGCGAAGGGGTGGAGGCCAGGCACGGAAATCGAGGGAGGGCGGCGGCCAGAGGTGGAAGGAGGCTAGGGGTAGGTTAGGGTTCTATTTTTGGACGTGGGAGTGTCCATATATAGGAAAGGGGGGTTAGGACTAGGGTTTTAGGCCGTTTCGGAGCCACCGGATCACGATCCAATGGTACCGTAGCGGAGGGGGGTTTAGGAAGGCCTAGGTGGGCTGTGATAGAGGTGGGCTTAGATAAGAGAAGAAAGGGAGAGGCCCGCGGAGGTTTTCGGAGACCGAAAACATCCGACGTTTTAACCGGCGACTAGTGCCGCTATATATATCCGTTGGGCCATCAAACGAGCTCCGAATGCGGTGAAATTTGGCAGGCGGCCTGTCTACACTATAATAAGACCACATGCCAAGTTTCAACCCATTCCGAGTACGTTTTTAGGCCACTCATAAAGTAAATATTCGGAGGCACCGCGGGCACGTGCAAGTGTGTCTGGGCTCAGAACGGACAACGGAGAGGACGGGCGGACTCGGACGGATGCAAGTTTTGAAAACATGACGATGCAACACACATGATGACATGGCAAGATGCAACACGCAAGCAGATGACAAGGCAACGTCTACGAATAACTGGCGCACACCTAGCGCACCGGTCTCGGGGTGTCACATATGGCCACGGGTCGAAGCTACTTTCTCCGGTGTACAGAGAGGTGTCCTCTGGGTGCCACTGGTTGGCAATCTCATCCGGATCCCACCGATAAACCGACTGCCGGTAAGGGTCTAGTGGTGGTTCCGGCTCTGACACTGAAGCTTGTTCCTGGCTTCTGTATTTATAGACGACATCTGGCAAAACTATGTACGTGCCTGAAAGTAGATCAAACATAGATGGTGTAGGCAGGGTAAAGATCTCACAATATTTTTCATCAAACCCCAATTTGTACTTAAGCAACTTCTTGTCTTTAACAATAAAATCGTGTGCTATCATACTCTTATAATCTAGAAACACCGGGGTCAACAACTTTTCTTCCTTCTCATGATGCCTAATAGGTATTCGAAAGTGTTCAGCAAGGCATGAAGCAAAGATGCCTCCAAAGATAGGACCCTTTGTACGGTTCAGACTTAATCGTTTAGCAACAACAGCACCCAAGCTAAAAGTTGTGTCTCGAAACAAAGCATGGCGCAAAATGACAATATCAGGGGCACTAAGATTCCCACTATTCCGGCGACCAATTAAACATCTACTAGCAAATATAGCAAAGTAGTGTAGAACAGGTGTATACCAGTAATTCTTGCCGCTGAAACTTGCCTCGTTTCCCCTACAGCTATCATATCAATAAACCCCTCAACATCGTTGCGATGTGGTTCCTCTAGACTACCAGCAAAGGGTATCTTACATACTTGACAAAATTCATAGAACAACATCTCCTTAACCTCATCATATAAACGAAACTCCACTAAAGGTGGTGATTTCTTAGCATGAAAATGAAAGTTTTGCATGAAAATATTAGTGAGCAAGAGATACTATTCATGCTGGTCGTGGAGGAAGTCGGCGAGGCCTGCATTCTCCGCCAAATAATAAAAGTCTTTATAAATCCCGGCGGCTTCTAAAAACTCATTGCAAGGCCATTCACACGGCCGAACTTCCATAGTGCGAGGAAGATTGTAATTGGGCTTCTTATTCTCTTCCTTATGCTTATCCTTTGAACTTTGACTGGAAGAGCCTCTCAACAATCTCCTCATCATTTTCCTCCTCTGAAAATTTCTGAAATTTTAGAGACTCAAGATAAAATTGAACCAAACTCCACAAGATTGATAGCAACTACTCCTACAAGTGCTTAGAGACTATATCATGCATTAGAACTACTTGGAACCACATAAATTTGACATGCAAGCTCAAGAACAGGGTCACCTAAGTAGCAAAAAATTGCAATAAATAAGGCACTAGAACAAAAACTAATTGGACCAATGGAGGATTCACATACCAAGGAACAATCTCCCCAAACAGTTTTGTGAATGGAGCTATGAGCAAGGAGATCGAAAATGGCAGCAAGATGAGCTAGAACTCTTGCTTGAGCTGGATAGTGATTTTTTTGGGAGGAAGGAGTGTATGGGTGCAGGAATAAGTGGAGGGGGTCATGTGGGGCCCACGAGGCAGAGGGGCGCGCCCAGGGGGGTTGGGCGCACCCTGGACCCTCGTGGCCAGGTGCTGGCTCCCCCTGCTATGTTCTCAGTGCCAAATATTCTAAAATATTCTAGAAAAAAATCACATTTCATTTTCGGGGCATTTGGAGAACTTTTTTTATCGGTTTTTTTTTGCTCGGGTAACTCTAGAAACAGACAAAAAATACTAATTTTGCTTTATTCAATCCAACTAACAGAAAATAAAAGGAGGATATAGAAAGTTGTGCTATCTAGATTCACCCATCTCATGCTCATCAAAAGGAATCCATTAACAAGGTTGATCAGGTCTTGTTAATAAACTCTTTTCGAATAACATGAAACCGGAGAATTTTCGAATAACACTAGGTTACCTCAATGGGGATATGCATGTCCCCAACAATAAGAATATCATATTTCTTCTTGACAGGAGGAAGAGGAAATTCAAAACCTCCAATAGTAATCGTTGAAAATTTTCCAATAGAATTGATACTGTGGACCTGAGGTTGTTTCCTCGAAAAGTGTACCATATGCTCATTACCATTGACATGAAAAGTGACATTGCCATTGTTGTAATCAATAACAACCCCTACAGTATTCAAAAAGGGTCTACCAAGGATAATAGACATACTATGGTCCTCGGGGATATCAAGGATAACAAAGTCCATAAGAATAGTAACATTTGCAACCACAACAGACACATCCTCACAAATACCGACAGGTATAGCAGTTGATTTATTGGCCATTTGCAACGATATTTCAGTAGGTGTCAACTTACTCAAGTCAAGTCTACGATATAAAGAGAGAGGCATAACACTAACACCGGCTCCAAGATCACATAATGCAGTTTTAACATAGTTTCTTTCGATGGAGCAAGGTACAGTAGGTACTCCTAGATCTCCTAGTTTCTTAGGCATTCCACCCTTAAAAGTGTAATTGGCAAGCATGGTGGAAATTTCAACTTCAGGTATCTTTCTTTTATTGGTAATGATATCTTTCATATACTCAGCATAAGGATTTGTTCTAAGCATATCGGTCAAACGCATACGCAAAAAGATAGGTCTAATCATTTCAGTAAAGCGCTCAAAATCCTCATCATCCTTTTTCTTGGATGGTTTAGGAGGAAAAGGCATGGGTTTCTGAACCCATGGTTCTCTTTCCTTTCCGTGCTTCCTAGGAACAAAGTCTCTCTTATCATAACGTCGATTCTTTGATTGTGGGTTAACAAGATCAACAGCAGGTTCAATCTCTACATCGTTATCATTGCTAGGTTGATCATCATCATGAACATCATCATTAACATTATCATTAGGTCATGTTCATTACCAGATTGTGTCTCAGCATCAGAAACAGAGATATCATTGGGATTCTTAGTTGTGTCAGCTACAGGTTCATTAGAAGCATGCAAGGTCCTACCATTTTTCTTTTTCTTCTTCTTATAAGAACTAGGTGCATCCAAATTAGCTCTCTGAGAATCTTGCTCAATTCTCTTAGGGTGTCCTTCAGGATACAGAGGTTCCTGAGTCATTTTACCACCTCTAGTCACAACTCTAATAGCATTATCATTTTTCTTACTATTTATTTCATTGAGCAAATCATTTTGTGCTTTAAGTACTTGTTCTACTTGAGTGGTAACTATAGAAGCATGTTTACTAATGAGTTTCAATTCACCTTTAACTCTATACATATAATCACTCAAGCGTGCAATCATATAAGCATTACATTGCAATTGTCTACCAGCATAAGCATTGAAGTTTTCTTGCTTCACAATAAAATTGTCAAACTCATCTAAAGCTAGCAGACTTATAACGAGGAATATCACCTTCATAAAATCTATAAAGAGAATTTACCTTTACTACCTGTGTCGGGTTATCAAGACCATGTATTTCTTCAATAGGCGGTAAATTCTTAACATCTTCAGCTTTAATACCTTTTTCTTTCATAGATTTCTTTGCCTCTTGCATATCTTCAGGACTGAGAAATAGAACACCCCTTTTCTTCGGAGTTGGCTTAGAGGCTGGTTCAGGAAGTGTCCAATTATTTTCATTTGTCAACATATTATTCAATAATAATTCAGCTTGATCAACTGTTTTTTCCCTGAAAACACAACCAGCACAACTATCCAGGTCGTCTCTGGAAGCATCGGTTAGTCCATTATAAAAGACATCAAGTATTTCATTCCTCTGAAGAGGATGATCAGGCAAAGCATTAAGTAATTGGAGAAGCCTCCCCCAAGCTTGTGGGAGACTCTCTTCTTCAATTTGCACAAAATTATATATTTCCCGCAAGGCAGCTTGTTTCTTATGAGCGGGAAAATATTTAGTAGAGAAGTAATAAATCATATCCTGGGGACTACGCACACAACCAGGATCAAGAGAATTAAACCATGTCTTAGCATCACCCTTTAACAATAACGGAAATAACTTAAGGATATAGTAATAACGAATCTTTTCCTCGTTGGTGAACAGGGTAGCTATAGCATTCAACTTAGTAAGATGTGCCACAACAGTTTTAGATTCATAGCCATGGAAAGGATTAGATTCAACCAAAGTAATTAACTCAGGATCAACAGAGAAATCATAATCCTTATCAATAACAAAGATAGGAGAAGTAGCAAAAGCAGGGTCATATTTCATTCTAGCATTGAAGGACTTTTCTTTCAGCTTAACTAATAGTTTCTTAAGATCATATCTATCGTTGCAAGCAAGAAAGTCTCTAGTAGTTTCTTCATCCATAACATAACCCGCAGGAATAACAGGAAATTCATATCTAGGGGGAGAATCTTCATCATCACTTTCATCAATATTAACAGTTTCAATATTTGCATTCTCCCTAACCTTAGCAATTTGTTCATCTAGAAATTCACCTAGTGGCACAATATTATCAAGCATAGAAGTAGTTTCATCATACATAGCAGAAGTGGCATCATCAAGAACATGCGACATATCCGATTCAATAGCAGGAGTAGGTGTCGCAAGTTACTCATAACAGAGGGTGAATCAAGTGCAGAGCTAGATGTCAGTTCCTTACCTCCCCTCGTAGTTGAGGGATAAATCTTGGTTTTTGAGTCTTTCAAGTTCTTCATAGTGATCAATAGATATAAACTCCAAGTGACTTAAAGAATATAGCTGTGCTCCCTGGCAACGGCGCCAAAAAATAGTCTTGATAACCCACAAGTGTAGGGGATCGCAACAGTTTTTGAGGGTAAAGTATTCAACCCAAATTTATTGATTCGACACAAGGGGAACCAAAGAATACTCTTAAGTATTAGCAGCTGAGTTGTCAATTCAACCGCACCTGGAAACTTAGTATCTGCAGCAAGGTAATTTAGTAGCAAGGTAATATGGAAGTAACGGTAACGGTGGCAAAAGTAGTGATAGTGTTTTTGTAGTGATTGTAACAATAGCAGCGGAAAAGTAAATAAGCAACAAGCAATATGTGAAAATCTCGTAGGCATTGGATCAGTGATGGATAATTATGTCGGATGCGATTCCTCATGTAATAGTTATAACATAGGGTGACACAGAACTAGCTCCAGTTCATCAATGTAATGTAGGCATGTATTCCGAATATAGTCATACGTGCTTATGGAAAATAACTTGCATGACATCTTTTGTCCTACCCTCCCGTGGCAGCGGGGTCCTAGTGGAAACTAAGGGATATTAAGGCCTCCTTTTAATAGAGTACCAGACCAAAGCATTAACACATAGTGAATACATGAACTCCTCAAACTACGGTCATCACCGAGAGTGGTCCCGATTATTGTCACTTCAGAGTTACCGGATCATAACACATAGTAGGTGATTATTGACTTGCAAGATAGGATCAAGAACACACATATATTCATGAAAACACAATAGGTTCAGATCTGAAATCATGGCACTCGGGTCCTAGTGACAAGCATTAAGCATGGCAAAGTCATAGCAACATCAATCTTAGAACATAGTGGATACTAGGGGTCAAACCATAAAAAAACTAACTCGATTACATGGTAAATCTCATCCAACCATCATCGTCCAGCAAACCTACGATGGGATTACTCATGCACGGCGGTGAGCATCATGGAATTGGTGATGGAGGAAGGTTGATGATGATGACGACGACGATCTCCACTCTCCGGAGCCCCGAACGAACTCCAGATCAGCCCTCCCGAGAGAGATTAGGGCTTGGCGGTGGCTCCGTATCGTAAAACGTGATAATTCATTCTCTCTGATTTTTCTCTCCCCGAAAGTGAATATATGGAGTCGGGGGATACGTTGGTGGAGCAACAGGTGGCCCGCGAGGCAGGGGGCGCGCCCCCACCCTCGTGGACATGGTGTGGGCCCCCTGGTGTGGTTCTTTATGCAGATATTTTTTATATATTCCAAAATAATTCTCCGTTGAATTTCAGGTCATTCCGAGAAATTTTATTTCTGCACGAAAATAACACCATGGCAGTTCTACTGAAAACAACGCCAGTCCCGGTTAGTTCCATTCAAATCATGCAAGTTAGAGTCCAAAACAAGGGCAAAAGTGTTTGGAAAAGTAGATATGTTGGAGACGTATCAGACACCAGAAGAGTTCCAGGAGGCCCCGTGAGGTCTATGGGCCTGATGGGCTAAGGCAGGCACACACACACACCATCCCACAAGGGGGCTGGCGCACCCTCTCCCTGGCCGCCGACCCTAGAGAAAGGAAAGGGAGGAGGGCTAGCCCCTCCTGCCTTCCCCTCCTCATGGGAGAAAGGAAAGGGGGGCGCCTCCCTCCCCTGCCTGTCCCCACGCGCCTAAGAAAGGCAAAGGGGGGCGCGGCTACGGCAAGGCCCAAGGTGGCTGTCGGCAACTTGGTGGAACCATAGGCCGCCTTCCCTCCTCCCCCACCTATATATATATGAGGGAGGGGGAGCCACACAAGACCATGACAATCTCTTAGCCGTGTGCGGTGCCCCTCTCCACAGTTTTGTTAGAATATACAAGCCAAGTTCTATAACAAAAAAAATCCCACTAGTAATATATGAAAGTCTCAAAATAGGAGACTCTCTATCATGAAGAACATGGTCCTACTTTGAAGCACAAGTGTGGAAAAGGATAGTAACATTGTCCCTTCTCTCTTTTCTCTCTCTGTTTTTGGACACTCCTCTTTTTTTGGTGACTATTTTTATCTTTTTTATCTTTTTTTGGAGACTCTTTTGGCCTCTTTTATAACCTCACATGAGACAATGTTCTAATAATGATGATCATGACACTTTTATTAACTTACAACTAAAAATTACAACTCAAGGTAACTCAACTCATTATGACGGAATGGTGGAGTTACATGGCAATATATCTCTGAATGGCTATGAAAATGCCATAATACGTAGGTATGGTGGCTGTTTTGAGGAAGAGTAAAAGGTGGGTTTAATGCACCGGCGAAAGTTGTGCGGTACTAGAGTGCTTATGTAATGCCCAGGATGGGACTATACCTCCTACGTGTCGTGGCACGACTTAAAGGTATAAGCCCATTCTGGAATGATCTCAAGTTTGGTATCTTTGCACGACTCATGTAAAAGAGGGATGAAACTGAAAAATGAAATAGTTGGCTTACACTCGCCACTTCACACAATACAATACATAAGCAATTCATCATTCAAAAACATCACAACCCGACTACGGGTGAAGATCCAAAAGAAAGATACCAAAACAACATAAAGCCACAGGTCTAGATCGAATCCTAGTAGAAACCACTACTGATCGTCAAAAAACGTCACAAGCATACGGCCACTCTCTTCATCGAGCTCCCAGTGAAGTACTTGAACCAGCTTCTGCGTCATTCTCGGCTGAACTTGCATCTGGTGTTGTAGTATCTGTGAGCCACGAGGACTCAGCAATCCAATAACCATGGGTATCAAGACTAGCAAAGCTTTATGGGTAGGAAGAGGTAAAGTGGTGAGGTTGCAGTAGCGACTAAGCATAATATGGTGGCTAACTTACGAGTACAAGAATAAGATGAGCATCTACGCAAACGGTCGCAAACTAGAAGTGATCGCTAAAGATCCTAAACTACATACGAACCAAACATAACCCCACCGTGTTCTCTTCTCAAAGTGAAAAGAGACAGTCACGGTTACTCACACAGTTGTGTGTTTTACTTCGGATCCTCTATCAAGTTTTCTACAACCGGACATTAACAAATTCCAATCTGCCACATAACCGCGGGCACGGCTTTCGAAAGATTATAACCCTACAGGGGTGTCCCAACTTAGCCCATCACAAGCTCTCACGATTAGCTGAAGTGATAAATATAATATCATCACTCCTTATCTTAGGGAAAACCGATCAGGCTCGGCATCCCGGTAGCACAAGACATTTCGACAATGGTAAAACAAGTCCAGCAAGACCTCCCGGCGTGTCGACACCCTGATAGTAGCCGCGCGTATCTCGTCTCAGGCCACAACCGGATGGGCGAAGCTATGGGTTTATATCAATCCTCGAGTTTCCTCGTGGTGACCCCGCAGGCTCCCCGTTTGGGACCAACACCATCAGCACTGGCCCCCCTGCTATGTAGAATTAAGAACCCGGGGACGCGACCCCCTATGCAAATTAATTAATTAATTAAGTTGTTATTATGAGGCAAATTGAAACCAATGTTGGGCCTTGCTGGAGGAGTTTTATTCAAAGTCGAACTGTCAAGGGGTCCCCATCCACCCATCGTGTAAGGAACGCAAAATCAAGGAACATAATGCCGGTTTATCAGCGCCTAAGGTGGCATGAGTGGAACAAAACACCTTGCAAAAGGCCAAGCCTTCCACCCATGCCCAGTATATAGGTGTGTTAATAATAATTATAGATATTGTGATATACCAACAACAAGTTCCCTCCTGGAACGATCTTCATCTTCACCTGCAACTAACAACGCTATAAGAGGGGCTGAGCAAGCGGGTAACATAGCCAAACAGTGGTTTTGCTAGGAAGGTGTCAAAGGTTAGAGGTTTGATGGCAACAAGGAGAGGCTGACATAAAAGATGGGTAGCGCGACATGTAACGATAGCATCGAGACAACTAAGCATGGCAATGGTAGTAAAGGTATCCAAGGGTATGATCATCTTGCCTGGGATTCCACAAGGAAGAAGAACGGATCCATGAAGTAGACGGAGCAACATAGTCGAGCGAATCCTCACAACTCCGGAACGAAACCGAAGCTAACAAGAGAAGCAACCGGAAAGAAGCAAACAACACGGTAAACACACAAGCATAAACATGGCATACGATGCACATCCAAGTATGATGCATGTCCGGTTTAAATATGCATGGCATGGCAAAGTGCACAAACAAGACTACAAGTTAAGTGGAACTCAATATGCAACGAGTTGCATATTGACGAAACACCACAATTAATTATTTAGTTGACTCTCGTTTATTTACAAGACAAGATTAATTGTTTGTTAACATGGCAAGAGGTGAAGCATAATAAAACTACACTATTTAGACATTTTAAAAATGAGGCCAGAAAAATAACAACAACAAATTTGGAAAACCCCCCTGAGCATGTTTAGCAATTTTTTAAGCAACAACAATTCCATACATTTTATTGTTGTTAACATGATGCGGATGACATGATCAAGTTTATGCAATTTTATTAAAAGTTGGCATGAAGGGATAAGGAGCATTTGTCACCGTGGTGGAAAGAAAAGGTGCCACGGCAACGATCCGAAAATGATGCAACGACAACATCTCAGTTCCGGTAACTCACTGAGAGTCCGGTGCAAAAGAAAAATCGACGTGAGCAAGTCAAACAAGATGAAAGTGGGTTGATCCCGTCACCGGGTTCCCACGAGTCGGCGGCGAGGCAACCGAGGAACATGACGAACGGACGAAACGGGCATGGTGCACACAAGGGCAAACATTTCATACAACACAAGCATCACACGGGTCATCGTCTCGGGGTTATACCTTCGGAGCGATCGTTCTCGGAGGGGTTCGAGGTCGTAGTGGAAGAAGAGGAAGTAGTCGCTCACGGGGCGACGGTAGTGGAAGTAGTTGTACACGGGGTCTTCGGCGACGGTAGTGGTACACGTTGGCGTTTCCGTTTCCGAAGAGGTACTTGTCGCGTCGTCTTGTGTCGGCGTTCTTGTATCGTAGATGTACACATTCGTAGATGTTCGGGGTCGGTGTCGAGGAACTTGGCGCATCCGGTAGTCGTACTCGACGGTCTAGGGGTCCCTCGTCTTGAGGAGGTCTCCGAAGAGAACTTGGCAAAAGAAGCGGTTTCTGGACAATCCCAACAGCACAAGGCAACAACAAAAAAACACAGGCATGGTCTCGGTCACGGCAACATCCCGGACCAGCGAGGAGGAGAAGCCGGGGCGGACGAGTCGGCTGCCCCTGGCGCGCGGGAACCGTTCTGGGTGAGGTGGGGAGGAGGCGTCGGCCTTGGCAGAGGAGGCTCTGGCGCTGGCGACAGCAGGGGCGGCGTTGGACGATCTTCAGAGGAGGCAAGGGCGGTCGGGCCGCACGGGAGGCGCTCGCGATTGCGGCGCTCGGGGCCTGGGGACCGGGGCCGCAGGGAGCTGCTCGGCAGAGAAGGCCTCGGCCTTGGCTCCTCGCGCTGGATAGGCACCATAGCGCGGGCGCGGGCTTGGCGAGCGACGCGGAGGAAGGGCGGCTCGGGCAGAAGGCACTGGTGGCCGGACTGGATTCGCGCGGAGGGAGCTCCCAGTGGCGACGAAGGCTGGAGATCTCGGCGGCTGCACGCGAGGGCGATGGAGAAGGAGGGCCTGAGGGCGCGGGCGCCGCGACCAGAGAGAGAGGCGGGCCGAGCGAGGAGAGATGGGAGAGAGCGATGGGGATCAGGATGAGGGTTGCGGCGCAGAGGGAGAGCGAGGGGAGATGAGACAGCGCTGGAGCCTGGGTCGCTAGGGTTCGGGAGGAGCGGTCGGGCCACGGGAGGAGTAGATGGGCCGGCTGGGGAAGTGGCCGTCTGGGCCAGCGGCTGGAGGGAGGTTCGGCCGGCTGGGCCTAGAGGCCTGGCTGCTGGGCTCTCTTCCTTTTAAATTGCCGCTGTTTCCCAAAAAAAACAAAACAGCAAAGGAGAAGGAAAAGGAAGGAGGTGCTCTGAAAAGGATTAAGGCATAGGGTAAAATTCCCTAGACTCACAAAAATGAGTTTGATCAAAGAAAAAATAGAAGTGGCAGGTTTGGAAATTAAATTCAAATTCCGTTGAATTTAATTCAAATGGCTTGATCAAAGACTAGGATTTTGGAGTGTCCTCGATAAACGAGAAAAGAAAAATATAGGGAAGGTTTTTGACGGTGAACTAGAATTAAGAGGCATGGGGAATATTTGCAAGTGTGTTGGGTTAATTCCAAACAAATGGAATATTTAATATAGCTCCCTAATAATATTGAGAGGATATGTTTTAAAGAGAAGACATTCTTCCCTCGATTTAAATGGACCGAAGGTCCACACGATTTATTTAAGTTGAGATGCAAAAGATTAATGACATGATGGCATGATGACATGATGCAATGCAAAAATAAATAAAGCAAGCACAAAGAAGCACACGGAAGAACCCAGAACATCTGGAATCTTCTGGAATCTTCTGGGACGTCGGTCTTCGGGCGTCACAACTCTCCCACACTAACAGAGGATCTCGACCCGAGATCCTAGAGATAGCACCGGGTAAAAACGGAAAATGAGAGGTAAAACAAAGTTGCTTCTTTGACAGACGAGTGAAGCCAAAGAACCTGAGAGGTTGAACACCTCGAAGGAAAGAATACAACAGAGATGAACGAAGATTAAAACACTTCGGTAAAAGGAGGAACAAGGAGCATTATGCGAACCTTGTGGGTTGAAAGACATGAAACAAGAGCTCACGGATGACAAAAGAATATGAAACTGCAACGGTATAGCCAAGGAATAAGAATGACAGAATTTGGACAGCACTCCGTCTGAAATTCAAAGGAATTGACAAGAGTTTGAGGAGAAGGGATGATACTTGAAGAAATGAACAACATAAGCCTCCGAAACAATTGAAAGAATGGCACAAGGGGTAAGAAAGATTCAGACAGCACTCCGGTTGAAAAGTGAGGCAAAACTAGATAAGATGACGGAACTTGAATGTTGGGCACAACACTCCAGTTAAATAGGTAAACAAGGAAAATAACATGACCTCGATAAAACGATATGATGGTTTGGAGAGAGCAACAAAACAATGCCTCCGGAATGAAAGAATAGCATAAAAATCAATGAAAGAATTGAACGGAGAGAAAAAGACAACTTCTCCCAGAAATGAATTAGGAAATCCTCCTTACAAAGAAGGGTTGAATGGGGTTGTTGGAAAAATCAACAACGAAAAACGAATAAGCTTGATGTGGGCTTATGGAAAACATCTCAAAATTAAGAGGTGACAACCCGCCACTAACAGAAACGAATTGCTTGGATTGAGATCAACAAGCAGACAAAAAACTTATTTCACCGGAATAATAAATGAAGAACTTGGGTAATTTCTAATCACCATAATTAGCAACAATCCTTAGGGAAAGCTTTTAGGTGAAATACAACCCAAGATAACTCCAACGAATAATTAAAGGGTTGAAAAGATCTCCTGAACAAGGAAAATGATGGGTTTAAGTATCTCATTCCTGACAACTTGAGAGTCATGAAACATGAAGGGAAATTGTCAAAATAGCATACCACCATTTCAAAAGATAATGGAGAAAGAATTGCACTTGGAATACATGATGAAGAATGCTTGAGCTCCAACAAGAACCTTGAAGAAGACTTCGAGGATGAATTAATTGATGATGAACCACCATGAGAACTCCGGAAATGAAAGCATGAGAAGCGAAAGATGAAAAGAATAAGATTCAAGGCATGCGATGAATTAGATGTAGATTTGAAATGATATAATTGAAATAACTTGGAGCTCCGGAAAACAAGATGAACAACTTAGAACCGAGAATATGATATGATGAACAAGCTCCAGACAAAAGAATTAACTCACCTGAAGGAACAAGAATAAGAATTATGTCATGCATCTCCTTCACCAATTTAAATTGATGACAACCAAAGGATTTGGCATAATACTTATTCTCGTTGGAAAGAATTAAGAGAGATCTCGCACAAGCTTGGGTAAATCTTCAACAAAGCACCGGTAGGATTATGAAAAGAACGAGTGAATTAAAACGATAACAACGCAAGGGTAATCTTGAAAGAACCACCATAAAAGAAATATGGAGACGAACGAAGAGACATCAATGAAGAATATTTGGAGGACGAAGTTGAAAACTGAGAACGAAGAAATCTCCTGAGATGATGGCCTTCGGAGGATCACAATGGAAGGAATTCATGAAATTCTCCGGACGGGTATAAAAGAATTCCTCACAAACGGAACAATAATGAGGATGGCATGAAGCTAGAACCACGAATCTTGTATAGGCACTCCGTAATGAAGGATTAAAAGGTTGAACCAATGATGAAAAAGAATTTGAAAGCGATCTTGGAGAAGGCATGTGACTGATGGGAATCATACTTACGTCACACTTTGAAAAGAATTCTCCGGAAAAGAAGAGTCAGGTAAGATCCTGGAAAAGACCTGTGGGTTAGGGCCCACTCAAAGAAATCACCGTTGAAAAAGATTGCTGAAGAGATATAGCACCGGTTGAATTAAATGGCTTAAATAAGATAGCAATCCTCAAAATAGCTTGAACGGATTAAGAATGGAAACGCGAATCTTCTGAGATACCTTGTACACTCCGGATATGAATAGCAAGAGGAGAATGATTAATTGGAGCATCAGAATAATAAAGCATTGTGAAATGAGGAAAAGGATAAGATCAACACCGAAATCTTGAATTACATCCACCGGCAGAATTTGAGAACAAAAGAATGATGAACTTGAAGCTCTCGAGCATCTTCACGATAAACACCGGATAAGAACATTGAAGGAAAAGAATGAAGAAACATCACATGAATAAAATGGATATTTGATTAAGAATTACTGACTCCAAGAAGAAGAAGGGTGGGAGGGTGGGGAAAACAAAGACAACTTGGGATGAATGAAACAGACAATCGTCAGATTTCTCAACGGCGTCCGTATGGAATAACTTGAAGAGAAGGCACACCGGTTGAAAAGGATTAACATGAAGATCTCGATGGTCAAGAAGAATTAGCACTCCCATAGAAATATGAGAACACCGATTAAGAAAGGTATGGAATCAACACTTGACATCGAAGCAACTCGCATACCAGAATCGAAACGAAACAGAAGGATAGATATGTTTATGAAGAAGATTATGTTGCAAAATATCTATCCGAACAGAGAATTGAACGAATGAATTCCGTAGGTACATCAACTTGACGAGAAGCCACTTGGAAGAACAAAAGATAAATAAAAGCAACAAGGATCAGATAGAACAAATACAAGATAGAAGCTTCGTTCGACATATTCGTGCTGAAAGCTCATGGAACGTGTTACAAAAGGGTTTTGCAATCCCCGGATCAGCATAGCCAAGGACCGTTTAAGATGCAACTCCCGATCGGAACAAGCCCATAAAACCACTTCACTCAATGTAGAACCCCGAACTTCATATCGTGCATCCGTTGGAAGAATGCCTAGAACTACTGGATGAACCCACCTATTAATTTCCGAAAGTTTCCAGTTATGCAATCAGGTGTTGGGGATACAGGGGAAGCACCACGCACTCAACTCTAAACCTACATCCAGCTATATCCATCCTTCAACACATAACCAGTTGTTCTCGGAAACCGTTTACCTCAGACCTTCGAAACACATCTACTATACAAGCTATGGCAATACTCCCGAACTACCTCCCCAGTACTGGGTGATGTCGGGGTTATCTTGCCACTAACCGCATAGGAGAGTTTTCGATGTCGGCCGTCTTAAGTATTCTAGTACTGCCGCGATGGATTTGTGACGACAACACCTCGGAGCTCAACTCCCCGTGACACTGCCACAACCCCTAATGACAGGAGGCATCGAGAACAATGTTCTCGTCACAAAGACATCGAAACAATCCAAACAATACTCGCGAGATCCTAAAAAAATTTGGTGCATTTTTTTGAAAGTAGAAGAGGCAAGAGTAGTCGTCAGGAGTCCTCACCAGAATGAAAAAGGATGAGGAGCAAAAGAAATCCTACTCTCCGATATATATATAGGACTCAAAACATTTTCATGTGTGTGCCTAGACTCAACCGTCAACGATTCGATCAATCAGTGGGGGCTTCTAGGTCGGAGAAGGCTCTGATACCAACTTGTAATGCCCAGGATGGGACTATACCTCCTACGTGTCGTGGCACGACTTAAAGGTATAAGCCCATTCTGGAATGATCTCAAGTTTGGTATCTTTGCACGACTCATGTAAAAGAGGGATGAAACTGCAAAATGAAATAGTTGGCTTACACTCGCCACTTCACACAATACAATACATAAGCAATTCATCATTCAAAAACATCACAACCCGACTACGGGTGAAGATCCAAAAGAAAGATACCAAAACAACATAAAGCCATAGGTCTAGATCGAATCCTAGTAGAAACCACTACTGATCGTCAAAAAACGTCACAAGCATACGGCCACTCTCTTCATCGAGCTCCCAGTGAAGTACTTGAACCAGCTTCTGCGTCATTCTCGGCTGAACCTGCATCTGGTGTTGTAGTATCTATGAGCCACGAGGACTCAGCAATCCCATAACCATGGGTATCAAGACTAGCAAAGCTTTATGGGTAGGAAGAGGTAAAGTGGTGAGGTTGTAGCAGCGACTAAGCATAATATGGTGGCTAACTTACGAGTACAAGAATAAGATGAGCATCTACGCAAACGGTCGCAAACTAGAAGTGATCGCTAAAGATCCTAAACTACATACGAATCAAACATAACCCCACCGTGTTCTCTTCTCAAAGTGAAAAGAGACAGTCATGGTTACTCACACAGTTGTGTGTTTTACTTCGGATCCTCTGTCAAGTTTTCTACAACCGGACATTAACAAATTCCAATCTGCCACATAACCGCGGGCACGGCTTTCGAAAGATTATAACCCTACAGGGGTGTCCCAACTTAGCCCATCACAAGCTCTCACGATTAGCTGAGGTGATAAATATAATATCATCACTCCTTATCTTGGGGAAAACCGATCAGGCTCGGCATCCCGGTAGCACAAGACATTTCG
This sequence comes from Secale cereale, assembly GCA_902687465.1. NCBI lineage: Eukaryota > Viridiplantae > Streptophyta > Magnoliopsida > Poales > Poaceae > Secale > Secale cereale. Next base: position 242,022,906 of record LR738710.1, read on the forward strand.
ACAATGGTAAAACAAGTCCAGCAAGACATCCCGGCGTGTCGACACCCTGATAGTAGCCGCGCGTATCTCTTCTCAGGCCACAACCGGATGGGCGAAGCTACGGGTTTATATCAATCCTCGAGTTTCCTCGTGGTGACCCCGCAGGCTCCCCGTTTGGGACCAACACCATCAGCACTGGCCCCCCTGCTATGTAGAATTAAGAACCCGGGGACGCGACCCCCTATGCAAATTAATTAATTAATTAAGTTGTTATTATGAGGCAAATTAAAACCAATGTTGGGCCTTGTTGGAGGAGTTTTATTCAAAGTCGAACTGTCAAGGGGTCCCCATCCACCCATCGTGTAAGGAACGCAAAATCAAGGAACATAATGCCGGTTTATCGGCGCCTAAGGTGGCATGAGTGGAACAAAACACCGAGCAAAAGGCCAAGCCTTCCACCCATGCCCAGTATATAGGTGTGTTAATAATAATTATAGATATTGTGATATACCAACAACAAGTTCCCTCCTGGAACGATCTTCATCTTCACCTGCAACTAACAACGCCATAAGAGGGGCTGAGCAAGCGGGTAACATAGCCAAACAATGGTTTTGCTAGGAAGGTGTCAAAGGTTAGAGGTTTCATGGCAACAAGGAGAGGCTGACATAAAAGATGGGTAGCGCGACATGTAACGATAGCATTGAGACAACTAAGCATGGCAATGGTAGTAAAGGTATCCAAGGGTATGATCATCTTGCCTGGGATTCCACAAGGAAGAAGAACAGATCCATGAAGTATACGGAGCAACATAGTCGAGCGAATCCTCACAACTCCGGAACGAAACCGAAGCTAACAAGAGAAGCAACCGGAAAGAAGCAAACAACACGGTAAACACACAAGCATAAACATGGCATACGATGCACATCCAAGTATGATGCATGTCCGGTTTAAATATGCATGGCATGGCAAAGTGCACAAACAAGACTACAAGTTAAGTGGAACTCAATATGCAACGAGTTGCATATTGACGAAACACCACAATTAATTATTTAGTTGACTCTCGTTTATTTACAAGACAAGATTAATTGTTTGTTAACATGGCAAGAGGTGAAGCATAATAAAACTACACTATTTAGACATTTTAAAAATGAGGCCGGAAAAATAACAACAACAAATCCGGAAAACCCCCATGAGCATGTTTAGCAATTTTTTAAGCAACAACAATTCCATACATTTTATTGTTGTTAACATGATGCGGATGACATAATCAAGTTTATGCAATTTTATTAAAAGTTGACATGAAGGGATAAGGAGCATTTGTCACCATGGTGGAAAGAAAAGGTGCCACGGCAACAATCCGAAAATGATGCAACGGCAACATCTCGGTTCCGGTAACTCACTGAGAGTCCGGTGCAAAAGAAGAATCGACGTGAGCAAGTCGAACAAGATGAAAGTGGGTTGATCCCGTCACCGGGTTCCCACGAGTCGGCGGCGAGGCAACCGAGGAACATGACGAACGGACGAAACGGGCACGGTGCACACAAGGGCAAACATTTCATACAACACAAGCATCACACGGGTCATCGTCTCGGGGTTATACCTTCGGAGCGATCGTTCTCGGAGGGGTTCGAGGTCGTAGTGGAAGAAGAGGAAGTAGTCGTTCACGGGGCGACGGTAGTGGAAGTAGTTGTACACGGGGTCTTCGGCAACGGTAGTGGTACACGTTGGCGTTCCCGTTTTCGAAGAGGTACTTGTCGCGTCGTCTTGTGTCGGCGTTCTCGTATCGTAGATGTACACATTCGTAGATGTTCGGGGTCGGTGTCGAGGTACTTGGCGCATCCGGTAGTCGTACTCGACGGTCTAGGGGTCCCTCGTCTTGAGGAGGTCTCCGAAGAGAACTTGGCAAAAGAAGCGGTTCCTGGACAATCCCAACAGCACAAGGCAACAACAAAAAAACACATGCACGGTCTCGGTCACGGCAACATCCCGGACCAGCGAGGAGGAGAAGCCGGGGCGGACGAGTCGGCTGCCCCTGGCGCGCGGGAACCGTTCGGGGCGAGGTGGGGAGGAGGCGTCGGCCTTGGCAGAGGAGGCTCTGGCGCTGGCGACAGCAGGGGCGGCGTTGGACGATCTTCAGAGGAGGCGAGGGCGGTCGGGCCGCACGGGAGGCGCTCGCGGTTGCGGCGCTCGGGGCCTGGGGACCGGGGCCGCAGGGAGCTGCTCGACAGAGAAGGCCTCGGCCTTGGCTCCTCGCGCTGGATGGGCGCCATGGCGCGGGCTTGGGCTTGGCGAGCGACGTGGAGGAAGGGCGGCTCGGGCAGAAGGCGCTGGTGGCCGGACTGGATTCGCGCGGAGGGAGCTCCCAGTGGCGACGAAGGCTGGAGATCTCGGCGGCTGCACGCGAGGGCGATGGAGAAGGAGGGCCTGAGGGTGCGGGCACCGCGGCCAGCGAGAGAGGCGGGCCGAGCGAGGAGAGATGGGAGAGAGCGATGGGGATCGGGATGAGGGTTGCGGCGCAGAGGGAGAGCGAGGGGAGATGAGACAGCGCTGGAGCCTGGGTCGCTAGGGTTCGGGAGGAGCGGTCGGGCCACGGGAGGAGTAGATGGGCCGGCTGGGGAAGTGGCCGTCTGGGCCTGCGGCTGGAGGGAGGTTCGGCCGGCTGGGCATGGAGGCCTGGCTGCTGGGCTCTCTTCCTTTTAAATTGCTGCTGTTTCCCAAAAAAAAACAGCAAAGGAGAAGGAAAAGGAAGGAGGTGCTCTGAAAAGGATTAAGGCATAGGGTAAAATTCCCTAGACTCACAAAAATGAGTTTGATCAAAGAAAAAAATAGAAGTGGCAGGTTTGGAAATTAAATTCAAATTCCGTTGAATTTAATTCAAATGGCTTCATCAAAGACTAGGATTTTGGAGTGTCCAAAAATGTTCACATTTTTGGAGGAACCTCGATAAACGAGAAAAGAAAAATATAGCGAAGGTTTTTGACGGTGAACTAGAATTAAGAGGCATGGGGAATATTTGCAAGTGTGTTGGGTTAATTCCAAACAAACGGAATATTTAATATAGCTCCCTAATAATATTGAGAGGATATGTTTTAAAGAGAAGACATTCTTTCCTCAATTTAAATGGACCTAAGGTCCACACGATTTATTTAAGTTGAGATGCAAAAGATTAATGACATGATGGCATGATGACATGATGCAATGCAAAAATAAATAAAGCAAGCACAAAGAAGCACACGGAAGAACCCGAAACATTTGGAATCTTCTGGAATCTTCTGGGACGTCGGTCTTCGGGCGTCACAGGCTAGCAAAGGTGGAAGGGTGAGAGTGCAGATAATCCATGGACTCAACATTAATCATAAAGAACTCGCATACTTATTGCAAAAAGTTTATTAGCCCTCGAAGCAAAGTACTACTATGCATGCTCCTAGGGTAGAGGTTGGTAGTAGTAAACCATCGCACGCTCCCGAATTTCACGCAAAGGAAGACAATCAAGAATAAATTGCGCTCCAACTTCGTCACATAACTAGAAGACCATACATGCATGCTACGGGAATCACAAACCTTAACACGAGTATTTCTTTAACTACACAATTCACTACTAGCATTACCCTAATATCACCATCTTAATATGTGAAAACAATTGCAAGGAATCAAATATCTCATATATTCAATGCTCTTTATGGAAGTTTTTAATATATCCCCCTTGGATACCTACCATATTAGGACTAAATTCACAACCCAAGCAAATTACCATGCTGTGTTTAGACTCTCAAAATAATATAAGTGAAGCATGAGAGTTCATCAATTTCTTCAAAATAACTAAAGGAAATATGCCCTAGAGGCAATAATAAAGCTGTTATTTATATTTCCTTATATATCATGATAAATGTCTTTTATTCATGATAGAATTGATTTAACCGGAAACTTGATACATGTGTGAATACATAGACAAAACAGAGTGTCCCTAGTATGCCTCTACTAGACTAGCTCGTTAATCAAAGATGGTTATGTTTCCTAACCATAGACATGAGTTGTCATTTGATCAACGGGATCACATCATTAGGAGAATGATGTGATGGATAAGACACATCCGTTAGCTTAGCACTATGATCGTTTAGTTTTTCTGTTATTGCTTTCTTCATGATTTATACATGTTCCTATGACTATGAGATTATCCAACTCCCGAATTCTGGAGGAACACCTTGTGTGCTATCAAACATCACAACGTAACTGGGTTATTATAAAGATGCTCTACAGGTGTCTCCGAAGTTGTTTGTGGTGTTTGCATAGATCGAGAATAGGATTTGTCACTCCTAGAGTCGGAGAGGTATCTCTGGGCCCTCTCGGTAATACACATCATAATAAGCCTTGCAAGCAAATGACTAATGAGTTAGTGACGAGATGATGTGTTATGGAATGAGTAAAGAGGCTTGCCAGTGACGAGATTGAACTAGGTATAATGATACCGACGATCGAATCTCGGACAAGTAACATACTGATGACAAGGGGAACAATGTATGTTGTTATGCGGTTTGACCGATAAAGATCTTTGTAGAATATGTAGGAACCAATATGAGCATCCATGTTCCGCTATTGGTTATTGATCAGAAATGAGTCTCGGTCATGTCTACATAGTTCTCGAACCCGTAGGGTCCGCACGCTTAATGTTTGATGACGATCAGTATTATGAGTTTATATGTTTTGATGTACCGAAGGTAGTTCGGAGTTCCGGATATGACCACGGACATGACATGGTGTCTCTAAATGGTCGATACATAAAGATTGATATATTGGAAGGTTATATTGGGACACCGAAAGGGTTCCGGGGGTCACCAGATAAATGCCGGAGTACCGGGAGGTTACCGGAACCCCCCGGGGAGTAAATGGGCCTTATTGGGCTTTAGGGGGAGAGAGAGAGAGGGGCTGCCTAGGGCAGGCCACGTGCCCCCAAGCCTAGTACGAATTGGACTAGGGGGAGGGGCGGTGCCCCCTCCTTCCATCTCTTTCTCTCTCTCCCTTCCCTCTTCTCCTACTCCTACTAGGAAAGGGGAGTCCTACTCCTAGTGGGAGCAGGACTCCCCCCTTGGCGCGCCTCCTCCCTAGGCAAACCGCCTCCTCCCTCACCCTCCTTTATATACGCGGGGAGGGCACCCCTTGGACACACATCAATTGTTCCTAGCCGTGTGCGGTGCCCCTCTCCACAGTTACACACCTCAGTCATATCGTTGTAGTGCTTAGGCGAAGCCCTGCGCCGGTAACTTCGTCATCACCGTCACCAACCCATCGTGCTAATGGAACTCTCCCGCGACCTCAAATGGATCAAGACTTCGTGGGACGTCATCGAGCTGAACGTGTGCTGAACGCGGTGGTGCCGTACGTTCGATGCTTGGATCGGCTGGATCGCGAAGACGTTCGACTACATCAACCGCGTTACTAAACGCTTCCGCTTTCGGTCTATGAGGGTACGTGGACACACTCTCCCGCTCGTTGCTATGCTTCTCCTAGATAGATCTTCCGTGATCGTAGGATTTTATTTTGAAATATTACGTTCCCCAACAGTGGCATCTGAGCCAGGTCTATGCGTAGATGATATGCATGAGTAGAACACAATGAGTTGTGGGCGTTAATAGTCATACTGCTTACCAGCATGTCATACTTTAATTCAGCAGTATTGTGAGATGAAGCGGCCCAGACCGACATTACGCATACGATTACGCGAGACTGGTTTCACCATTACGAGCACTAGTTGCTTAAAGGTGACCGGCGGGTGTCTGTCTCTCTCACTTTAGTTGAATCGAGTGTGACTACGCCCGGTCCTTGTGAAGGTTAAATAGCACACTTGACGAAAAATTGTTGTGGTTTTGTATGCGTAGGTAAGAATGGTTCTTGCTAAGCCCGTAGCAGTGATAACCCACAAGTGTAGGGGGTCGCAACAGTTTTCGAGGGTAAAGTATTCAACCCAAATTTATTGATTCAACACAAGGGGTGCCAAAGAATACTCTTAAGTATTAGCAGCTGGGTTGTCAATTCAACCACACGTGGAAACTTTGTATCTGCAACAAGGTAGTTTAGTAGCAAAGTAATATGATAGTGGCGGTAGCAGCAATAAAAGTAACGATAGTGTTTTTGTAGTGATTGTAACAATAGCAGCGGAAAAGTAAATAAGCAACAAGCAATATGTGAAAAGCTCGTAGGCATTGGATCAATGATGGATAATTATGTCGGATGCGATTCCTCATGTAATAGTTATAACATAGGGTGACACAGAACTAGCTCCAGTTCATCAATGTAATGTAGGCATGTATTCTGAATATAGTCATACGTGCTTATGGAAAAGAACTTGCATGGCATCTTTTGTCCTACCCTCCCGTGGCAGCGGGGTCCTAGTGGAAACTATGGGATATTAAGGCCTCCTTTTAATAGAGTACCAGACCAAAGCATTAACACATAGTGAATACATGAACTTCTCAAACTATGGTCATCACCGGGAGTGGTCCCGATTATTGTCACTTCGGGGTTGCCGGATCATAACACATAGTAGGTGACTATAGACTTGCAAGATAGGATCAAGAACACACATATACTCATGAAAACATAATAGGTTCAGATCTGAAAACATGGCACTCGGGCCCTAGTGACAAGCATTAAGCATAGCAAAGTCATAGCAACATCAATCTGAGAACATAGTGGATACTAGGGATCAAACCCTAACAAAACTAACTCGATTACATGATAGATCCCATCCAACCCATCACCGTCCGCAAGCCTACGATGGAATTACTCACGCACGGCGGTGGGCATCATGGAATTGGTGATGGAGGAAGGTTGATGATGACGATGGCGACGATCTCCACTCTTCGGAGCCCCGAACGGACTCCAGATCAGCCCTCCCGAGAGAGATTAGGGCTTGGCAGCGGCTCCGTATCGTCAAACGCGATAATTCTTCCTCTCTGATTTTTTTCTCCCCGAAAGTGAATATATATGATACGGGGATACGTCGGTGGAGCACCAGGGGGGCCACGAGGCAGGGGGCGTGCCCTAGGGGGTGGGGGCGCCCCCACCCTCGTGGACAGGGCGTGGCCCCCCTCGTCTGGATCTTCTTGCGGGTATTTTTTATATTTTCCAATATAATTCTCCATGGAGTTTCAGGTCATTCTGAGAACTTTTTATTTCTGCACAAAAACAACACCATGGCAATTATGCTAAGAACAGCGTCAGTCCGGGTTAGTTCCATTCAAATTGTGCAAGTTAGAGTCCAAAACAAGGGCAAAAGTGTTTGGAAAAGTAGATACGTTGGAGACGTATCAACTCCCCCAAGCTTAAACCTTTGCTTGTCCTCAAGCAATTCAGTTGATAAACTGAAAGTGATAAAGAAGAACTTTGACAAACTCTGTTTGCTCTTGTTATTGTAAATATGTAAGCCAACATTCAGGTTTTCAGCAAGATCATGAACTAACCACATTCACAATGACTTTCAGGTCTCAAGACTACTCACATCAATGGCATAATCAACTAGCGAGCAATCATAATAAACCTCGGATGACAACACTTTCTCAAAACAATCATGATATGATATAACGAGATGGTATCTCGCTAGCCCTTTCTGAGACCGCAAAACATAAATGCAGAGCAACTTTAAAGATCAAGGACTGACTAGACATTTTAATTCATGGTAAAAGAGATCCAATCATGATCATACTCAATGCAAATTAATGGTAATACATGCAAAGGTGCTCTCCTACTGTTGCTCTTTATAAGAGGATGATGACTCTGCATAAAAGTAAATAGATAGGCCTTCGCAGAGGGAAGCAGGCATTTGTAGAGGTGCCAGAGCTCGATTTTTAAATAGAGATGAATAATATTTTGAGCGGTATACTCTCATTGTCAACATAACAACCAAGAATCTCGATATCTCCCATGCTACGCACATTATAGGCGGTTCCCAAACTGAATGGTAAAGTTTATACTCCCCCAACCACCAATGTAACAACCTCAAAATTGGGTTATCAATTTTGTGCTGTTATTTCTTCCTGGCAACCCTTTTTCAAATTTTCCCATGAGGATTTCTAGATGACCCTGAGAATTTTGGTCATTTTCAGCCTTTCAAAACCTTGCTCATGTCTTTGTTAGTGGGCAAGACCTGAGTTACATCCCCTCAAACTCTCTCAAACCCTAATTCCAAACCTTTGGAATTTATAGGTGGCCTTTTGTGATTTCAAAGGAGCCATCATTTGCATTGATCTGTTGATCATTCCATCCTTTCCTAGAGACCATCTTATCTCCCTAATCCTTGGATATGCAAAAATATTGCTAAGTCCTATGCAATATTTTGAATTATGATTTATCCCTTTTACTGTCTGTCTGAGGAATAAAATTTAGAGGCATAGTTATCCATCTCATAAATTCATGAGAATTGGTGGAGATGATACTCATGCCTAATCCAAGCCCTGGCAAAAATATTGGCCACATTAAAATAAGGAAAATTGCCTTTTCCTATTTTTAGCCAATATTGCATTTTTGCCATTTTCCAAAGGAACTATTATTTTTATAGCAGAGAAAATTCTCCCATAAATTGTGGAGATTATACTTGCAATATAATCATTTGTTCCATCATTAATTCATGTCCCATAGTTCAAATTTTTGGCACATGATCCAATGCAAGTTTCTACCTTCTTTGAAACTTTGTAAAGGAAGTGCCCTATTCTTAATTCCTATTGAGCTGTAATTTGGCAGGGTGATTAACATTGATAAATCACCCATGGATACCAAATATGAGCTCAATCCTTCCATCCTAGCTCATTGTGCCATGTTTCAAAGTTTATGACCAGAATACAAGTTTGTGAAGGAAGTACCTTCATAAATTCTTCAAATCGGATGAAACTCTTCCACCCTCTCAAGTTCTCCAAATCATTAGCCTCTACCAAAATTTAGCCCATTTTATTGAGTTATGTGAGCACAGAAGCAATTCTTGCTTTCTGTCAAATTTTTCAGCTTGTGAAGCAAATACATTTTTCCTCGCTCCATTGTAGCTGAAAATATTCCCAAGCTCTCTCCTAGTCATATAACTCATCTTCTCAAGATATTGGATCATTCCATGTAGCCAATATTTCCCTAGATTTTTCCTAAGCTTTTGGTCAGAAATCATGTTTGTGAAGCAAGTACTAATTTGGCAAGTCCATTTGGGATGAGCTTTTTACAGCATCACTGTATGACCAAATCATCAAGCTTTGCCAAAATTCAGCACATTCTATCCCTCCTTGTGAGTGCTTCATCCTCATTTGGTTTCTGGAATGATTTTGGCAGTTGTACGACAACTATGCTAAATATTTGTCCTAATGACCTCAAAACTCCGAGGCTCATAGTCCTTGTTATCCTAAGCCTCCCAGACATTCTTGTTACTTTTCTACTCCTTTGGTTTCACCTCTAGAATGCTGTCAAGTTTGTAACAGCAAACTTGTGAAGATTTTTCAACTCAGCTCATTTTGTCTCTGCGTGTTTCTTTACCATGGTAACTCTTTACCTTCGAGGGACTACGCAGTAGACATGGATTTACTTCAGTAAAAACTATGGAGCGCGCCTTGACCGTGGTGACCACATGGAGCACCGGCCAAAACGGTGGTCTCGCCACTGTTGTCGGCGGCATCGCTGCTCTGACCGGCTCTGGCTTCACCACTGTTGCCAAACAGAGTCTCCTCGCCGTCCTCTTCCCCCTGGACCTCCTGCCTCGCTCATTTTCTTTTTTCGGCGAGCAGTGCCATCGGTCGAACAATGCGCCACTGTGCATCGTCGCGTTCCCCTCCTCTGTCTTCTTCCTCTGCTCGCCCTAGTGCTCGTGCTCGACTCCGTGACTCTCTAGCGCTCTTCTACGCTCTTCTCGTCGCCTTCCCGGCGCTCCCAGTGAGCTTCGGCCGCGCGTGCGCATCGCCGACGCACGGACACGTCTCCCGCCGCGTGTCGTCTCCTCCCCTCCTTCCTGAGCCCTCCCCGCGGCTATAAGTAGCCATCCTGAGCCTCACCGCAGTCCACAAGCCCTGCCTAGCCACTCGCCCAAGACCCAGGACCTCTCCTCACTGCCCTATGCCGCCATGGCCGCCGTCGGGCTCCGCTCAAATCCGAGCAGCCCCGGGCTCCTCTCCTCCACATCTCCACCTCCAGCACACCCCTGAGGCCTAGCCTAGCTCCCCGTGGCTTCGCCCCCTCCTCCCACCCCACCGGAGCGCCCTGCCCATCTCCACCTGAAACCTCCTCCGTCGCGGGCCGAACGGCGCCCATTCCCGAGCTCTCCAGCGTCTTCCAAGGCCGGGAACGGATGCGTCTTGTCCTCCTGAACGTCGGGGTAGGTTGCACGCCTCCTGCGGTGGCCGGATGAGCCGGTAGTCGTCGTCGGGGCGGCTCGCCTCGTCTCTGCTTCTGCGCACCGACGGGAGGAAGAAGAAGGAGTTGGGAGAGAGAGGAGTCAATTCCCGCGGGCCCCGCGCATCAGCGAGATAGCCCTGGCCCCGCCTTTGCCACGCTGGATAAGTGGAGGCGTAATCCACGGATTACGTCTTCGCTTATCGAAAGCGTATTCGTGCTCTTCCTCGGAGTGAAATGCGTTTTCCTTTCTGGAAAACGTAGTTTCAGAAGGGCGCGTTCTGTTTTTCCAGCCAAGGGCCTGCTTGTGATGATTTTATTGCAGAAAGGTCCATGACAGAAAAACCTTCATATCTTTTTGCTCGTAACTCCAAATGAGGTGATTCCAAAGCCCATTTCTTCGTCTCGTCGAACTCGTTCTGTTGGTATCGTTTTGATAATAATTTGACACAGTGAAAATGACCACTTTGCCATTGCCCACAAACATCCCCCTCCGAGAGAAAACTGTTTTCGGCAATACTTTCCACGATCGTTCCGCACTTTTCTCCAGAGTATTTGTCGACCCCCAGGCAAGCCAACCTCTTGTCATAAGCTCCGGACTTGCATGTTGACTTTGCTTGCACCTTGTGTATGTGTAGTTACAATTTTTTCTTATTGTTTTCAGTTGTAGTCCTTTCATTATGCCTATCATGCATGCTTGTGCTTTCATGACATCTATTGCTATGATAGTTAGAAGGTTGTTATTAATAATGCCATGTCACTACTCGACTTGCTTTTTATGCCATCATTATAAAAATGCTATGATGCTTTTAATGCACCGTGAATATGCTAGTACTTAGTATTGTCGTATTCTTTATGCTATAGTTGTGCACCTGAGAAGTTTGGTATTTTGTATATACTTTCATATGTTGCTCGCTCATTGTTGCTTTCTTGTTAAATATGCTCATGATGATGGAGAGTTAATAAAAATGAATTAATCATAACAAACTCCTCCGTCATCGATGGGATCGGTTCATGGTGCCACCAAATCAAACTTTTTCAATGCAACCACATTCGCCTTTGTGGGAAGGCCTTAATACGAACTATTATTGTGCCTCTCGCCGGTGCCTCCAATGTGGGAAGGTTATGGACACGCGCTACCCTGATCAGGTAGACGGACATAAGCCTTGTGTGGCCGTGGTTGTTGTTGTTATGGTACCGGGTCCCCGGTTGGGACAGTTTGGCCACGACGGTGGTCGATGTGTCTTTGGTAGACACAGGGCCACCCAGGACTAGCCCAGTAGGGAAAGAGTCGGAGTGGCCGGGAGAGTGTCATGACAGTAGGTCGGTTTCGTCGGAACGCCGATGGTCCACCCGAATGGGACGACGAGGCCATGGGTTCTGTGGTGTGGGTACAATGCGCTAACTCTGCAGAGTGTTTCTAAAGTCTATCGATAGCACACAGTTTGTAGTAGGTCACACTATCAGGTCTTGATCAAAATGGAGGATAAAACCAGATATAATAAAATTTATTAATATGGTAACACGAGTAAAATAGTCGTGCGAAGTCACGACGATGTTCTCGGTGAATCTTGGAGACCAAGTGTTAGTTGTGGCTGTGATCGCCGAAAAGATCACGGTGATGTGCTAAGATAACCCGTTGGTAATATAGTTTGGTGTACAAATTTGGTTATATTGTATGTTTAATAATTTACATTTTAAGGAGCCATGGTAGTACTAGATATTGTTGCATAAAGTAAAATGTTATGCATGTTTGGACAGTAGTTTATTTTCCGCATAGTCTCATGATGCCATGCCATGCTTTGTTAGGTTGTGCCATGATTAAGATAGTTTATTGTGTTGCTATCACCATGTTGTAATCATATTAGACATGCCATGTTATTATTGTAGATGTATGAAGTGGTTCATGCTCCTTTAATCTAAATTCATGCCATCTTCTGATATAAGGTAGTTTGTTGCATGTGCTTGGTTCTTGCCTTGTCTTCTGCCTGTTTGGATGCTATGTATTTGGTTGTCTTGCAAGTACATTCAATGTATTGACCGGGCGTGTCATGGCAGTTTTGTAGGTCACTCTTGACTGGTCCGGTTGCTCCGTCGCGTTAGGCCGTAATCTTGCCAGTCCTGTGAGTTGTGGAGCCCAACCAGAGTTTCTACACCGCCAAACCAAGACTTCTGCCACCAGTTAAATAGACTTCCGCCGCCATGTAAATAGCCTTAGGGCTATGCCAGATAATTATATTCATCAATGATGTAATCATATACCTTGATGTTTGATGAATATTATTGTACCTGGAATGTTGTATCTTGGACTTGTCGTGCGTCAGGTGTATTCCTGGGCTGACGCGCGAAGGCCCCCTGTTCCATGCGAATTGGGGTGCCATAGGACATGGAATCAGAGCAGCCGGGCTGGCATAGATTATTCTAGCATTAGATCACCGCCATCACTGCCACCATCAACCCCTAATGACCCTAAGGGATTTGACCCATCCACAACATCCGACATGGCCACTGTTAGTCAACAGGTGGCGTAGTCGGGACCGACACGTCCTCACCCCGCTGTCCCCGCCTAGTTATCCGTGGACGAATAGCGCCCTTATCTTTTTCGGTCGGGCGCACCGCTTACCCTTCAGGGTAAGGTGCCGCACCGTGCGGGCATGTCCCACATAGCAATCCCCTTTTCGCTAGCCGGACCACTCACTCCTCAGTCCGCCATGTCTCTGCAGAGAAGCCTAGCTAGTAACACTCCGCCATGACTAGAGCCCTAAAAGCTTCCAAGTTTTACACCCGCACCTTTGCTGTCAACCACCCTGGCTTTCCGCCTCTTCTCATTGAGATGCTCAGCAAGGCCTTGGGCTATAAGGCCAGCCCCGAATACCTGGTGTTTCAGTCATCACCCGTCCCTCACCTTCATCGTTATGATGCTAGAGTGCACATCTGCCCAGGTCCCGCAGCAGATGGTCAGTCCTTGGTTCTCCAGGGCAGAGCCATGCCCACTACTGATTTGGCTATTTAGGCCGCTGCTGTGGAGGCCATCCTTCACATCCGAACCAAGTTCCCGCAAGTGGCCAAAAAGCGGGAGTTCTGCTTTTTCCCCATTATGGAGAAAACAGTAATGCAATCTTCTCCAGTTATCCAAGGGGAGGATCCCACAATCGCTCGCTTGGTGCAGTATATCACTGCTCAGGGGATGATGATTTCCAAGATTCTTGCCGAATTTAGAAACCTGGACAATGATGCGGTGCAAGTTGTCAAGGAAGCTTATCGTGAAGCTCATAGGTTCGCATCTCAAGTTGTTCATCCCATGCCATCTGAACCATTATCTTCTCGGTCTTGATGTGGCCTAGACCAACCCCCATCTCCTTCGACCAGGCTCTTTACCGGATCCACGAGCAACATTTACTGGGATCAACCTCAGCCACACCCGCAGTAGCCGAATCCCCACCCATAGTGCTGTCAGACGATGAAGATGGATATTGGCTTAGTCTTCGTCCTCCCGGAGAGCCCCGGAAGCCTAGTCTTCTGCATGACTTTAGTCACGCAGTTAGGTGTTTCTACAAGTAGGTCAGTCAGTCTGTTCATCCTCGATAGGGGGATAAACTTTTCTGTCCCGAAGGGAGTAGTGTCATGTAGCGCGTAGCGCGTTCGTGCTTTGTTGGATGCTTGCACTGATGTAATCCGTATGATATGTATGTTTGTGTGCTTTTGAGTTTTGTGTTGTTTTTGCTTGTCGCTCTACAAGCGGAAATGTTTGACAAGGTTGGCGGTATGTTGTTAACCAAATTTTAACTAGTAGATCACATACACTAAATAACATTGACTCGTCCCGAGTCTAAAATAAAATGCGCGCTAGTATAGGTATATGTGTATCAGGATTACATATACCCACAAGCATTAAAATACTTTAGTATAATTTGTCTGGTGTGTTCTTCCTTGCATTTTTATTTCTTCTGTTTGCCAGTTTGGATTATACTACATGTCACACGCACACTTGGTTCACCCACGGGTACTTTTGGGCAGTACTTGTGGGCATGCAAAGTCACATATTTTCTCTCTATCGGTGCACACCTCATGTGCCCAGCTTTCCAAAATCAGATCCGCGCTGAGGCCTTTCCATCTGGCTAATTCTCGTCTCTAATTACCGTCTCCGATTTCATTTCCAGAGAAACACTGCCAACTTTATTTCTCTCACACCGGTACATTGATTGCAATACAACTTTCCACTCTGATTCTACTTCTACACCTAATTTTCGTGGAATCATCCACGAAAGTTTTTCCCGCACCACAGTATGCATCTTGAGCTGGCGCAGCCACCTCACAAGCATCTGGACCCCGTCACCCTCATCTTTGCCTTGCGTAATGCAGGCAAGTCGTCACCCGCTCCACCGCAGCACGATCTTACTCCGCCGGTGCAAAGCGACGGAGGACCAAGCATGGCGGAGGACCACCCAGTGCACCATCTTCTCCCGCACCTCGATCCACCACCCCAAGCCGCGCATTGCCTCGAGCCCGCTCATTCCTAATGAGTATCATCAAGAGGAACGACGAGTCGATCAGCGTGCCCAGCAGAGCGACGAGGAACCACCGCAGGGCCACCAAGAACACCGCCTCGCCAAACGAGCTTGGCTCGATCTCGTCCAACCCAAAGAGATAGTAGAGCGGCATTGCGTTGGTGTGTTAGTGGAGATGCCGCGCTGCCTTTTTTATAGCCCAACTCCGGTGTATGGTGAGCGATGTGCAGGGAAATCAGTCGTCCCCCGATCACCGGCGTCCAGGAGGCGAATCCACGAGCAGTGCCGATAAGGTGCTGGCCTGCGACGTGAGTGCTCGCTGCACCGTCGCCGTGCGCGCCGCGCACTACGACACTAGGGTCCTCATCACCCTAGGAGCTAGATGCGCGCTGTGCCAAGCTGCACGCGGAGCAGCGACGGAGATGAAGCAGCCAGCCGGAGGTAGAAGAAGGAGGCTGCCAGTGGGCACTGGACCCATATGTCAGCGGGTGAAACCACTGTTCATTGGGGTGCATCCAGCATTTTCCGTGAGTCTGATCGCGAGTGCCCCTAGCCATGGAGGTAACCCTGTTTTGCCCAAGACTTTCTCTTGTTGTACCAATTATCGGTACCCCAACTCATCTGTATCCAGCCAAAGGGTTAAATATAACCCAGGGGTTTTTCCCGGGGATGGCTGTCTGTAATGGTTGCAGTAACCCTAGGAATCTCGACGACGAGATTCTTTTTAAGGAGGGATGAGTTGTAATAGCCTCAAAATTGGGTTATCAATTTTGTGCTGTTATTTCTTCTTGGCAACCCTTTTTCAAATTTTCCCATGAGGATTTCTAGATGACCCTGAGAATTTTGGTCATTCTCTGCCTTTCAAAACCTTGCTCATGTCCTTGTCAGTGGGCAAGACCTGAGTTACATCCCCTCAAACTCTCTCAAACCCTAATTCCATACCTTTGGAATTTATAGGTGGCCTTTTGTGATTTCAAAGGAGCCATCATTTGCATTGATCTGTTAATCATTCCATCCTTTCCTAGAGACCATCTTATCTCCCTAATCCTTGGATATGCAAAAATATTGCTAAGTCCTATGCAATATTTTGAATTATGATTTATTCCTTTTACTGTCTGTCTGAGGAATAAAATTCAGAGGCATAGTTATCCATCTCATAAATTCATGAGAATTGGTGGAGATGATACTCATGCCTAATCCAAGCCCTGGCAAAAATATTGGCCACATTAAAATAAGTAAAATTGCCTTTTCCTATTTTTAGCCAATATTGCATTTTTGCCATTTTCCAAAGGAACTATTATTTTTATAGCAGAGAAAATTCTCCCATAAATTGTGGCGATTATCCTTGCTATATAATCATCAGTTCCATCATTAATTCATGTCACATAGTTCAAATTTTTGGCACACGATCCAATGCAAATTTCTGCCTTCTCTGAAACTTTGTAAAGGAAGTGCCCTATTCTTAATTCCTATTGAGCTGTAATTTGGCAGGGTGATTAACATTGATAAATCTCCAATGGATACCAAATATGAGCTCAATCCTTTCATCCTAGCTCCTTGTTCCATGTTTCAAAGTTTCTGACCGGAATACAAGTTTGTGAAGGAAGTACCTTCATAAATTCTTCAAATGGGATGAAACTATTCCACCCTCTCAAGTTCTCCAAATCATTAGCATCTACCAAAATTTAGCTCATTTTATTGAGTTATGTGAGCACAGAAGCAATTCTTGCTTTTTGTCAAAATTTTCAGCTTGTGAAGCAAGTACATTTTGCCTTGCTCCATTGTAGCTGAAAATATTCCCAAGCTCTCTCCTAGTCATATAACTCATCTTATCAAGATATTGGCTCATTCCATGTAGCCAATATTTACCTAGATTGTTCCTTTGCTTTTGGTCAAAATGATGTTTGTGAAGCAAGTACTAATTTGGCAAGTCCATTTGGGATGAGTTTTTTACAGCATCACTGTATGACAAAATCATCAAGCTTTGTCAAAATTCAGCACATTCCATCACTCCTAGTGAGTGCTTCGTCCTCATTTGGTTTCTGGACTGATTTTGGCAGTTGTAAAACAACTATGCTAAATATTTTTCCTAATGACCTCAAAACTCCCAGGCTCATAGTCCTTGTTAACCTAAGCCTCCCATACATTCTTGTTACATTTCTACTCCTCTGGTTTCACCTCCAGAATGCTATCAAGTTTGCAATAGCAAACTTGTGAAGCTTGTTCTACTCAGCTCATTTTGTCTCTGCGTGTTTCTTTACCATGGTAACTCTTTACCTTCGAGGGACTACGCAGTAGACATGGATTTACTTCATTAAAAACTCTGGTGCGCGCCTTGACCGTGGTGACCACACGGAGCGCCAGCCAAAACGGTGGTCTCGCCACTGTTGTCTGTGGCATCGCTGCTCCGACTGGCTCTGGCTTCGCCACTGTTGCCAAACAGAGTCTCCTCGCCGTCCTCTTCCCCCTGGACCTCCTGCCTTGCTCGTTTTCTTCTCCGGCAAGCAGTGCCACTGGTCGAACAGTTCGCCACTTTGCGTCGTCGCGTTCCCCTCCTCTGTCTTCTTCCTCTGCTTGCCTTAGTGCTCGTGCTCGACTCTGTGACTCTTTGGCGCTCGTCTACGCTCTGCTCGTCGCCTTCCCGCCGCTCCGAGTGAGCTTTGGCCGCGCGTGCGTATCGCCGGCGCACGGACACGTCTCCTGCCGCGTGTCATCTCCCCCTCCTTCTCGAGCCCTCCCCGTGGCTGTAAGTAGCCATCCTGAGCCTCACCGCAGTCCACAAGCCCTCCCCAGCCACTCGCCCAAGACCCAGGACCTCTCCTCATTGCCCTATGCCGCCATGGCCGCCGTCGGGCTCCACTCAAATCCGAGCAGCCCCGGGCTCCTCTCCTCCTCCTCTCCACCTCCAGCACACCCCTGAGGCCTAGCCTAGCTCCCCGTGGCCTCGCCCCCTCCTCCCACCCCACCGGAGCGCCCGACCCATCTCCACCCGAAACCTCCTCCGCCGCGGGCCGAACTACGCCCATTCCTGAGCTCTCCGGCGTCTCCCAAGGCCGATAACGGATGCGTCTCGTCCTCCTGAACGTCGGGGTAGGTCGCACGCCTCCTGCGGTGGCCGGATGCGCCGGTAGTCGCCGTCGGGGTGGCTGGCCTCGTCTTCGCTTCTACGCACCGACGGGAGGAAGAAGAAGGAGTTGGGAGAGAGGAGTCAACGCCAGCGGGCCCCGCGCGTCAGCGAGACAGCCCCGGCCCCGCCTTTGCCATGCTGGATAAGTGGAGGCGTAATCCACAGATTACGTCTTCGCTTACCGAAAGCGTATTCGTGCTCTTCCTCGGACTGAAACGCGTTTTCCTTTCTAGAAAACGTAGTTTCAGAAGGGCGCGTTCTGTTTTTCCAGCCAAGGGCGTGCTTGTGATGATTTTATTGCAGAAAGGTCCTTGGCAGAAAAACCTTCATATCTTGTTGCTCGTAACTCCAAATGAGGTGATTCCAAAGCCCATTTCCTTGTCTTGTCGAAACCATTCTGTTGGTATCGTTTTCATAATAATTTGACAGAGTGAAAATGACCACTTTGCCCTTGCCCGTAAACAGCCCCCTCCGAGAGAAAACTGTTTCCGGCAACACTTTCCACGATCGTTCCGCACTTTTCTCCGTAGTATTTGTCGACCCCTAGGCAAGCCAACCTCTTGTCATAAGCTCTAGACTCACATGTTGAGTTTTCTTGCACCTTGTGTATGTGTAGTTGCGGTTTTTTCTTATTGTTTTCAGTTGCAGTCCTTTCATTATGCCTATCATGCATGCTTGTGCTTTCATGACATCTATTGCTATGATAGTTAGAAGGTTGTTATTAATAATGCCATGTCACTACTCTACTTTCTTTTTATGCCATCATTATAAAATGCTATGATGCTTTTAATGCACAGTGAATATGCTAGTACTTAGTATTGTCGTATTCTTTATGCTATAGTTGTGCACGTGAGAAGTTCGGTATTTTGTATATACTTTCATATGTTGCTTGCTCATTGTTGCTTTCTTGTTAAATATGCTCATGATGATGGAGAGTTAATAAAAATAAATTAATCATAACAAACTCCTCCGTCATCGATGGGATCGGTTCATGGTGCCACCAAATCGAACTTTTTCAGTGCAGCCACATTCGCCTTTGTGGGAAGGCCTTAATACGAACTATTATTGTGCCACTCGCCGGTGCCTCCAACGAGGGAAGGTTATGGACACTCTATACCCTGATCAGGTAGACGGACATAAGCCTTGTGTGCCCGTGGTTGTTGTTGTTATGGTACCGGGTCCCCGGTTGGGACAGTTTGGCCACGACGGTGGTCGTGTCTTTGGTAGACACAGGGCCACCCAGGACTAGCCCAGTAGGGAAAGAGTCGGAGTGGCCGGGAGAGTGTCATGATAGTAGGTCGGTTTCGTCGGAACACCGTTGGTCCACCCGAATGGGATGACGAGGCCATGGGTTCCGTGGTGTGGGTACAGTTCGCTACCTCTTCAGAGTGTTTCTAAAGTCTATCGATAGCACACATTTCGTAGTAGGTCACACTATCGGGTTTTGATCGAAATGGAGGATAAACCAGATATAATAAAATTTATTAATATGGTAACAAGAGTAAAATAGTCGTGCGAAGTCACGACGATGTTCTCGGTGAATCTTGGAGACCAAGTGTTAGTTGTGGCTGTGATCGCCGAAAAGATCACGGTGATGTGGTAAGATAACCCGTTGGTAATATAGTCCGGTGTACAAATTTGGTTATATTGTATATTTAATAATTTGCATTTTAAGGAGCCATGGTAGTACTAGATATTGTTGCATAAAGTAAAATGTTATGCCTGTTTGGACAATAGTTTATTTTCCACATAGTCTCATGATGCCATGCCATGCTTAGTTAAGTTGTGCCATGATTAAGATAGTTTATTATGTTGCTATCACCATGTTGTAACCATATTAGACATGCCATGTTATTACTGTAGATGTATGAAGTGGTTCATGCTCCTTTAATCTAAATTCATGCCATGTTCTGATATAAGGTAGTTTGTTGCATGTGCTTGGTTCTTGCCTTGTCTTGTGCCCGTTTGGATGCTATGTATTTGGTTGTCTTGCAAGTACATTCAATGTACTGACCTGGCGTGTCATGGCAGTTTTGTAGGTCACTCTTGATTGGTCAGCTTGCTCCGTCGCGCTAGGCCGTAATCTTGCTAGTCATGTCAGTTGTGGAGCCCAGCCAGAGTTTCTACGCCGCCAAACCAAGACTTCCGCCGCCATGTAAATACCCTTAGGGCTATGCCAGATAATTATATTCATCAATGATGTAATCATATACCTTGATATTTGATGAATATTATTGTACATGGAATGCTGTATCTTGGACCTGTCGTGCGTCAGGTGTATTCCTGGGCTGACGCGCAAAGGCCCCCTGTTCCATGCGAATCGGGGTGCCAGAACCAACAACCACACTCCACGGCCATCCGAATCCACGGGGTACCATCCAAACAAGCAACAGCCCTGGGGGAGTTTTGTTTAATTATTATGATTTTGAGCATGGGACTGGGCATCCCGATTACCAGCCATTTTCTCATGAATGATGAGCAGAGTCCACTCATCGTGAGAATAACCCACCTAGCTTGGAAGATATAGACATCCTAGTTGATACATGAGCTGTTCGAGCATACAAAACAGAGTTTCATTTGAAGGTTTAGAGTTTGGCACATACAAATTTACTTGGAACGGCAGGTAAATACCGCATATAGGAAGGTATAGTGGACTCATGTGGAATAACTTTGGGGTTTAAGGAAGTGGATGCACAAGTAGTATTCCCGCTTAGTACAGGTGAAGGCTAGAAAGAGACTGGGAAGCGACCAGCTAGAGAGCAACAACGGTCATGAACATGCAATAAAATTAATCGACAATGAATGCAAGCATGAGTAGGATATAAATCACCATGAACATAAATATCGTGGAGGCTATGTTGATTTGTTTCAAGTACATGCGTGAACATGTGCCAAGTCAGATCACTTAAATCGTTCAAAGGAGGATACCACCCCATCATACCACATCACAACCATTTTAATATCATGTTGGCACGCAAGATAGACCATTATAAACTCTCAGCTAATTAAGCATGGCATAAGCAGCTATGACCTCTAATTGTCATTGCAAGCATGTTTCATTCATAACAAACTGAATTAGGAATGATGAACTATCATATTTACAAAAACAAGAGAGGTTGAGTTCATACCAGCTTTTCTCATCTCAATTAGTTCATCATATATCATCCTTATTGCCTTTCACTTGCACGACCGAACGGTGTGGATAATAATAATAGTGCACGTGCATTGGACTGAGTTGGAATCTGCAGACATTTAATACAAGAGACAAGACAAGGTAATATGGCTCAAGGTTAAATCAACAATAAAGCATATGAGAGCCACTAAGCAATTTAATCATGGTCTTGTACTCTTAACCCCCAAAGTAAAGAAAAGAAACTATTTACACGGGAAAGCTCCCAACAAGCAATAGAAGAACGGGAAATCTTTTTGGGTTTTCTTTTAGTTACTACTACAAGGAAAGTAAACTAGCTAGAAACTACGGCTAATATTTTTTTTGTTTTTCTTAAGGTTTTTTCTGGCACGCGAGAAAAAGACTAAGAAAAAGAAATTGGAACTAAACATGGATGGTACAATGAAAGAGTGTGAGCACCGACAACTAGAATAAGTGTGTGAACATGAATGTAAAGTCGGTGAGAAACACGTACTCCCCCAAGCTTAGGCTTTTGGCCTAAGTTGGTCTATGGCCAGTACTGGCCTGACGGATATCCAAAGTCGTAGTTGGGGTTGTACTGAGATGCAGCAGCTACTGCATGCTGAGCTGCAGCTCGAAGGCGGGCTGCTTCTGTCATATTATAATACACTTTTGCCTCCTTTATAGTTAAAGGTATCTCCCTTTTGCCTGAAAGTCAAACAAAGTAGGGACAGGAAGAACAATAGGGATGGCATGCTGCATGTTAAAGATTAATCGATATTTGAGGGATTGATCATCCCTCTATAAACCGGTGACTAGTCATAGCATGGCAATCCAAATGAGCAGCAGGTAAAGGTTCATCATTATCGTGCACAGGCACACCAAGACGGCGGGCTATGCGAGTGGCATAAATCCCACCAAATAAATCTCCATTCATACCATTATGGTGTAGCCTACGTGCAACAATGGCTCCCAAGTTATATTGTCTATCACCTAGTACAACACTCCTGAGAACACTAAGATCTGGGACACACATGTGACAAGCTTCATCTTTACCATTTATGCATCTACCAATAAAGAGAGCAAAGTAATGAATAGCAGGAAAATGGATGTTCCCTATGGTAGCCTGTGTGATTTCCCTAGATTCCCCCACTGTGATACTAGCAAGGAAATCTCTAAATTCAGATTTGCGAGGATCACCCATACCGCTCCACTGAGGGAGCTTACAAGCATCATTAAAATCCTCTAAGTCCATGGTGTAAGATTTATCATACAGGTCAAACAGGATAGTGTGAGAATTACGTGAAGATGAAAATTTAAACCTTTTCACAAAGCTATCAGTTAAGCCACGGTATTGAGGGCACTTATCTTGTATGAAGCCCTAGAGGTCAGCGTTGCGCACATATGCATAAAATTCATCCTTGATGCCAACCTGATCCATAAAGTCATCTGACGGCCATTCACAAGGCCGCACGTCAGCATCCCTCGGTAGTTCATCGTCCGGCTCACGAAACACGAGCCTCGGTTCTTGCTTCCTTGAAGAACCACCTTGGAAGTTTTTCCTATGCATTTTTCTGAAATTTTTAGTAACTCAAAATAAAAGATAACCAAACTCAACAAGATTGATAGCAACAACTCCTACTAGTGCCTAGAGACTATATCATGCATTTGAACTACTTGGGACTAAGAAAATTTAACATGCAAGCTCAAGAACAAGGTCACCACAGCAGCAAAACTTTGCAATAAATAAAGCACTAGAAGAAAAACTAATTGGACCAATGGAGGAGTCACATACCAAGGAACAATCTCCCCAAACAGTTTGGTGAATGGTGCTTTGAGCAAGGAGATCGACAATGTCAGCAAGATGAGCTAAAACTCGGGTATGAGCTGGTTGGTGATTTTTTTTGGGAGGAAGAAGAAGAGTGTGGGTGCAGGAATAAGTGGAGGGGGGCCACATGGGGCCCACGAGGCAGGGGCGCGCCCTGGACCCTCGTGGCCAGGTGCTGGCTCCCCTCTCTGTGTGTTCTGTGCCATGTATTCTCAAGTATTCTAGAAAAAAAATCATATTTCATTTTCAGGGCATTTGGAGAACTTTTATTTTCGGGGTATTTTTTTATTGGACGGATAAGTCTGGGAACAGATAGAAAATACTATTTTTGCTTTATTTATCCTAATTAACAGAAAGTAAAAGGGGGGGGGGTACAAAAGGTTGCGCTATCTAGATCACCTATCTCATGCTCATCAAAAGGAATCCATAAACAAGGTTGATCATGTCTTGTTAATAACATGAAACCGGAGAATTTTCGAATAACACTAGGTTACCTCAATGGGGATATGTATGTCCCCAACAATAAGAATGTCATATGTCTTCTTGACAGTAGGAAGAGGAAATTCTAAACCTCCAATAGTAATAGTTGAAAATTTTCCAATATAATTCATATTGTGGACCTGAGGTTGTTTCCTCGGAAAGTGTACCATATGCTCATTACCATTGACATGAAAATTGATATTGCCTTTGTTGCAATCAATAACAGCCCCTACAGTTTTCAAAAAGGGTCTACCAAGGATAATAGACATACTATCGTCCTCGGGAATATCAAGTATAACAAAGTCTGTTAGAATAGTAACATTTGCAACTACAACAGGCACATCCTCACAAATACCGACAGGTATAGCAGTTGATTTATCAGCCATTTGCAAAGATATTTCAGTAGGTGTCAACTTACTCAAGTCAAGTCTACGATATAAAGAGAGAGGCATAACACTAACACCGGCTCCAAGATCACATAAAGCAGTTTTAACATAGTTTCCTTTAATGGAGCAAGGTATAGTAGGTACTCCTGGATCTCCTAGTTTCTTAGGTATTCCACCCTTAAAAGTGTAATTGGCAAGCATGGTGGAAATTTCTACTTCAGGTATCTTTCTTTTGTTGGTAATAATATCTTTCATATATTTAGCATAAGGATTTGTTTTAAGCACATTAGTCAAACGCATACGCAAAAAGATTGGTCTAATCATTTCAACAAAGCGCTCAAAATCCTCATCGTCCTTTTTCTTGGATGGGTTCAGAGGAAAAGGCATGGGTTTCTGAACCCATGGTTCTCTTTCCCTACCATGCTTCCTAGCAACAAAGTCTCTCTTATCATAACGTTGATTCTTTGATTGTGGGTTATCAAGATCAACAGCAAGTTCAATCTCTACATCATTATCATTTCTAGGTTGAGCATCATCATGAACATCATCATATACATTATCACTAGGTTCATGTTCATTACCAGATTGCTTCTCAGCATCAGAAACAGATATATCATTGGGATTCCCAAGTGTGTCAGCTACAAGTTCACTAGAAGCATGCAAGGTCATATCATTTTTCTTTTTCTTCTTCTTAGAAGAACTAGGTGCATCTAAATTAGCTCTCCGAGAATCTTGCTCAATTCTCTTAGGCTGGCCTTCAAGATACAAAGGTTCCCGAGTCATCTTACCACCTCTAGTAGCAACTTTAACAACATAGTCATTATTCTTACTATTTAATTCATTGAACAAATCATTCTGAGCCTTAAGTACTTGTTCTACTTGAGTGGTAACCATAGAAGCATGTTTACTAATGAGTTTCAGTTCACCTTTAGCTCTAGACAGATAATCACTCAAGCGTTCAATCATATAAGCATTGTGTTGTAATTGTCTACCAACATAAGCATTGAAGTTTTCTTGTTTCACAATAAAATTGTCAAACTCATCTAAGCATTGGCTAGCGGACTTATAACGAGGAATATCACCTTGATCAAATCTATAAAGATAACTTACCTTTACTACCTGTGTCGGGTTATCAAGACCATGTATTTCTTCAATAGGTGGTAAATTCTTAACATCTTCAGCTTTAATACCTTTTTCCTTCATAGATTTCTTTGCCTCTTGCATATCTTCAGGACTGAGAAATATAACACCTCTTTTCTTCGGAGGTTGCTTAGGGGCTGGTTCAGGAAGTATCCAATTATTTTCATTGGCCAGCATATTGTTCAATAGTAATTCAGCTTGATCAACTGTTCTTTCCCTGAAAACACAACCAGCACAACTATCCAGGTGGTCTTTGGAAGCATCAGTTAGTCCATTATTAAAGACATCAAGTATATCATGCATCTCAAGAGGATGATCAGGCAAAGCATTAAGTAATTGGAGAAGCCTCCCCCAAGCTTGTGGGAGACTCTCTTCTTCAATTTGCAGAAAGTTATATATTTCCCGTAAGGCAGCTTGTTTCTTATGAGCGGGAAAATATTTAGCCGAGAAGTAATACATCATATCCTGGGGACTACGCACACAACCAGGATCAAGAGAATTAAACCAAGTCTTAGCATCACCCTTTAATGAGAAAGGAAACAACTTAAGGATACAGTAATAACAAATCTTTTCATCGTTGGTAAACAGGGTGGCTATATCATTCAACTTAGTAAGATGTGCCACATCAGTTTCAGACTCATAGCCATGGAAAGGATTAGATTCAACAATAGTAATTAACTCAGGATCAACAGAGAATTCATAATCCTTATCAGTAACACAGATAGGTGAAGTAGCAAAAGCAGGGCCATGTTTCATTCTAGCATTCAAGGACTTTTCTTTCAGCTTAGCTAATAATTTCTTAAGATCATATATATCGTTGCAAGCAAGAAAGTCTCTAGCAGTTTCTTCATCCATAGCATAACCCTCAGGAACAACAGGCAATTCATATCTATTGTGAGAAGCTTCATCATCACTTTCATACATATTATCAGTTTCAATATTTGCATTCTCCCTAACCTTAGCAATTTGTTCATCTAGAAATTCACCTAGTGGCACAGTATCAGGCATAGAAGTAGTTTCATCATACATAGCAGAAGTGGCATCATCAAGAACATACGACATATCTGATTCAATAGCAGGAGTAGGTGTCGCAAGTTTACTCATAACAGAGGGTGAATCAAGTGTAGAGCTAGATGGCAGTTCCTTACCTCCCCTCGTAGTTGAGGGTAAGATCTTGGTTTCTGAGTCCTTCAAATTCTTCATAGTGATCAACAGATATAAATCCCAAGTGACTTAAAGAATAGAGCTATGCTCCCCGGCAACGGCGCCAGAAAATAGTCTTGATAACCCACAAGTGTAGGGGATCGCAACAGTTTTCGAGGGTAAAGTATTCAACCCAAATTTATTCATTCGACACAAGGGGAGCCAAAGAATACTCTTAAGTATTAGCAGCTGAGTTGTCAATTCAACCACACCTGGAAACTTAGTATCTGCAGCAAGGTAGTTTAGTAGCAAAGTAATATGATAGTGACGGTAGCAGCAATAAAAGTAACGATAGTGTTTTTGTAGTTTTTGTAATAGTAGTAGCGGAAAAGTAGATAAGCAACTAGCAATATGTGGAAAGATCGTAGGCATTGGATCGGTGATGGGAAATTATGTCGGATGCAATTCATCACGTAGAAGTTATAACCTAGGGTGACACAGAACTAGCTCCACTTCATCAATGCAATGTAGGCATGTATTCCGAATATAGTCATGCGTGCTTATGGAAAAGAACTTGCGTGACATCTTTTGTCCTACCCTCCCGTGGCAGCGGGGTCCTATTGGAAACTAAGGGATATTAAGGCCTCCTTTTAATAGAGTACCGGACCAAAGCATTAACACATACTGAATACATGAACTCCTCAAAGTATGGTCATCACTGGGAGTGGTCCCGATTATTGTCACTTCGGGGTTGCTGAATCATAACACATAGTAGGTGACTATAGACTTGCAAGATAGGATCAAGAACACACATATATTCATGAAAACATAATAGGTTCAGATCTGAAATCATGGCACTCGGGCCCTAGTGACAAGCATTAAGCATAGCAAAGTAATAGCAACATCAATCTTAGAACATAGTGGATACTGGGGATCAAACCCTTACAAAACTAACTCGATTAGATGATAGATCCCATCCAACCCATCACCGTCTAGCAAGCCTACGATGGAATTACTCACGCACGGCAGTGAGCATCATGGAATTGGTGATGGAGGAAGGTTGATGATGACGATGGCGACGATCTCCACTCTCCGGAGCCCCAAACGGACTCTCGATCAGCCCTCCCGAGAGAGATTAGGGCTTGGCGGCGGCTCCGTATCATAAAATGAGATAATTCTTCCTCTCTGATTTTTTCCCCAAAAGTGAATATATAGGATCTGGGGATACGTCGGTGGAGCACCAGGGGGCCCACGAGGCAGGGGGCGCGCCCTAGGGGGGGGGGGCGCCCCCCACTGTCGTGGACAGGGTGTGGGCCCCCTGGTCTGGATCTTCTTGCAGGTATTTTTAAATTTTCCAAAATAATTCTCCGTGGAGTTTCAGGTCATTCCGAGAACTTTTTATTTCTGCACAAAAACAACACCATGGCAATTCCGCTGAAAACAACGCCAGTCCGGGTTAGTTCCATTCAAATCATGCAAGTTAGAGTCCAAAACAAGGGCTAAAGTGTTTGGAAAAGTAGATACGTTGGAGACGTATCAAGCAACCACGTAAAACTTGCAACAACAAAGTAGAGGACGTCTAACTTGTTTTTGCAGGGCATGTTGTGATGTGATATGGTCAAGACGTGATGAGTTATACATTATTGTATGAGATGATCATGTTTTGTAAATTATCGGCAACCGACAGGAGCCTTATGGTTGTCTCTTTATTGTATGAATTGCGAAAGCCATGTAATTTCTTTACTTTATCACTATGAGTTAGCGTTAGTAGTAGTAGCAATAGTTGGCGAGACGACCACGACGCTACGATGAAGATCATGGTGTCAAGCCAGTGACGATGGAGATCATGACGATGGATTGGAGATGGAGATCAAAAGCACAAGATGATGATGGCCATATCATGTCCCATATTTTGATTGCATGTGATGTTTATCTTATTATGCTTAGTACGGCGGTAGCATTATAAGATGATCCCTTACAAAATTTCAAGGTACAAGTGTTCTCCCTGAGTATGCACCATTGCGAAAGTTCGTCGTGCCGAGACACCACGTGATGATCAGGTGTGATAAGCTCTACGTTCAAATACAACGGGTGTAAGACAGTTTTGCACATGCAGAATACTCGGGTTAAACTTGACGAGCCTAGCATGTACAGACATGGCGTCCGAACACTGGAGACCGAAAGGTCGAGCGTGAATCATATAGTAGATATGATCAACATAAGATTTTCACCATTGAAAACTACTCCATCTCACGTGATGATTGGCCATGGTTTAGTTGATTTGGATCACGTGATCGTTTAGATGACTAGAGGGATGTCTATCTAAGTCGGAGTTCTTTAGTAATATGATTAATTGAAATTTAATTTATCATGAACTTAGTCCTAATAGTTTTTGCATATCCATGTTGTTGCAGATCAATGGCCCGTGCTACCGTTCCCTTGAATTTTAATGCATTCCTTGAGAAAGCTAAGTTGAAAGATGATGGTAGCAACTACACGGACTAGGTCTGTAACTTAAGGATTATCCTCATTGTCGCACAGAAGAATTATGTCCTTGAAGAACCGCTAGGTGACACGCCTACTACAGGAGCAACTCCGGACGTCATGAACGTCTGGCAAGCTCGTTCTGATGACTACTCGATAGTTTAGTGTGCCATGCTTTACGGCTTAGAATCGGGAATACAAATACGTTTTGAACATCATGGAGCATATGAGATGTTCCAAGAGTTGAAGCTAATATTTCAAGCAAATGCCCAAATTGAGAGATATGAAGTCTCCAATACGTTCTATAGCTGCAAGATGGAGGAGAGCAGTTTTATCAGTGAACACTTACTCAGAATGTGTGGGTACTACAATCACATGACTCGACTTGGTTGCAAAGTTGACGAAGATAGTGTTATTTATAGAGTTCTTCAATCACTGCCACCAAGCTATAAAGGCTTCGTGATGAACTATAATACGCAAGGGATGCAGAAGACAATTCCCGAGCTCTTCGCTATGCTCAAAGCTGTGGAGCTAGAAATCAAAAAGGTGCATAAGTGTTGATGGTTAACAAGACCACTAGTTTCAAGGAAAAGGGCAAAGGAAAGAAGGGGAACTTCAAGAAGAATAGCAAGACAGTTGCTACTCCCACGAAGAAACCCAAGTCTGGAGCGAAGCCTGAAACTGAGTGCTTCTACTTCAAAGGGATTGGACACTGGAAGCGGAACTGCCCCAAGTATTTGGTGGATAAGAAGGATGGAAAAGTGAACAAAGGTATATTTGATATACATGTTATTGATGTGTACCTTACTAATACTCGTAGTAGCACCTGTGTATTTGATACTGGTTTCGTCGCTAATATTTGTAACTTGGAACAGGGGATTAAACGAAGATTTGCTAAGGACGAGGTGACGATGCGCGTGGGAAATGGTTCCAAAGTTGATGTGATCACCATCGGCACACTACCTCTACATCTACCTTCGAGATTAGTTTTAGACCTAAATAATTGTTATTTGGTGCTAGCGTTGAGCTTGAACATTATATCTGGATCTTGTTTGTTGCGAGACGGTTATTCGTTTAAATCAGAGAATAATGGTTGTTCTATTTATGTGAGTAATATCTTTTATGATCATGCACCCTTGAAGAGTGCTCTATTCTTGTTGGATCTTGATCGTAGTGATACACATATTCATAATATTGAAGCCAAAAGGTGCAAATTTGATAATGATAGTGCAACTTATTTGTGGCACTGCCGTTTAGGTCATATTGGTGTAAAGCGCATGAAGAAACTTCATGCTGATGGACTTTTGGAATCACTTGATTATGAATCACTTGGTGCTTGCGAACCATGCCTTGTGGGCAATGGCTAAAACTCCGTTCTCCAGAACAATGGAACGAGCAACTGACTTGTTGGAAATCATACATACTGATGTATGCAGACCGATGAGTGTTGAGGCTCGCGGCGGGTATCATTATTTTCTGACCTTCACTGATGATTTGAGCAGATATCGATATATCTACTTGATGAAGGACAAGTCTGAAACATTTGAAAAGTTCAAAGAATTTTAGAATGAAGTAGAGAATCATCGTAACAAGAAAAAAAGTTTCTACGATCTGATCGCGGAGGCGAATATTTGAGTTACGTGTTTGGTCTTCATTTGAAAAAATGTGGAATAGTTTCACACATCACGCCACCTGGAACACCACAAGGTAATGGTGTGTCCAAACATCGTAACCGTACTTTATTAGATATGGTGTGATATATGATGTCTCTTACCGATTTACCACTATTGTTTTGGGGTTATGCTTTAGAGACAGCCGCATTCACGTTAAATAGGGCACCATCTAAATCCGTTGAGACGATACCTTATAAACTGTGGTTTGGCAAGAAACCCAAGTTATCGTTTCTTAAAGTTTGGGACTGCGATGCTTATGTGAAAAAGCATCAACCTGGTAAGCTCGAACCCAAGTCAGAAAAATGTGTCTTCATAGGATACCCAAAGGAAACTATTGGGTACTCCTTCTATCACAGATCCGAAGGCAAGATATTCATTGCTAAAAATGGATCCTTTCTAGAGAAGGAGTTTCTCTCGAAAGAAGTGAGTGGGAAGAAAGTAGAACTTGATGAGGTAATTGTACCTTCTCCCAAATTGGAAAGTAGTACATCACAGAAACTAGTTCCAGTGATTCATACACCAATCAGCGAGGAAGCTAATGGTGATTATCATGAAACTTCATATCAAGTTACTACTGAACCTCATAGGTCAACCAGAGTATGTTCTCCGCCAGAGTGGTATGGTAACCCGGTTTTAGAAGTCATGTTACTAGACCATGATGAACCTACAAACTATGAGGAAGCGATGATGAGCCCAGATTCCGCAAAATGGCTTGAGGCCATGAAATCTAAGATGGGATCCATGTATGAGAACAAAGTGTTGACTTTGGTTGACTTGCCCGATGATCAGCAAGCCATTGAAAATAAATGGATCTTTAAGAGGAAGTCTGACGCTGATGGTAATGTTACTATCTACAAAGCTCGACTTGTTGCGAAAGGTTTTCGACAAGTTCAAGGATTAGACCACGATGATACTTTATCACGCGTAGCGATGCTTAAGTCTATCCGAATTATGTTAGAAATTGCCGCATTTTATGATTATTATGAAATCTGGCAAATGGATGTCGAAACTGGATTCCTTAATGGATATCTCAAAGAAGAGTTGTATATGATGCAACCAGAAGGTTTTGTTGATCCTAAAGGTGCTAACAAAGTGTGCAAGCTCCAACGATCCATCTATGGACTGGTGCAAGCATCTCGGAGTTGGAATATACGCTTTGACGAGGTGATCAAAGCATATGGTTTTATACAGACTTTTGGAGAAGCCTACATTTACAAGAAAGTGAGTGGGAGCTCTGTAGCATTTGTGATATTATATGTAGATGACATATTATTGATTGGAAATGATATAGAATTTATGGATGGCATAAAAGGATACTTGAATAAGAATCTTTCAATGAAAGACCTTGGTAAAGCTGCTTATATATTGGGCATCAAGATCTATAGAGATAGATCAAGATGCTTAATTGGACTTTCACAAAGCACATACCTTGATAAAGTTTTGAAGAAGTTCAAAATGGATCAGTCAAAGAAAGGGTTCTTGCCTGTGTTACAAGGTGTGGAAGTTGAGTAAGACTCAATGCCCGACCACCGCAGAAGATAGAGAGAAAATGAAAGTCATTCCCTATGCCTCAGCCATAGGATCTATCATGTATGCAATGCTGTGTACCAGACCTGATGTGTGCCTTGCCATAAGTTTAGCAGGGAGGTACCAAAGTAATCCAGGAGTGGATCAATGGACAGCGGTCAAGAACATCCTGAAGTACCTGAAAAGGACAAATGATATGTTTCTCGTATATGGAGGTGACAAAGAACTCGTCGTAAATGGTTACGTCGATTCAAGCTTTGACACTAATCTGGATGACTCTAAGTCACAATCCAGATATGTATTTTTATTAAACGGTGGAGCTGTTAGTTCGTGCAGTTCCAAGCAGAGCGTTGTGGCGGGATCTACGTGTGAAGCGGAGTACATAGTTGCTTCGGAAGCAGCAAATGAAGGAGTCTCACTGAAGGAGTTCATATCCGATCTAGGAGTAATACCTAGTGCATCGGGTACAATGAAAATCTTTTGTGACAACACTTGAGCAATAGCCTTGGCGAAGGAATCCAGGTTTCACAAGAGAACTAAGCACATCAATAGACGCTTCAATTTCATCCGCGATCAAGTCAAGGAGGGAGACATAGATATTTGCAACCTACATATGGATCTGAATGTTGCAGACCTGTTGACTAAGCTTCTTCCACGGGAAAAATATGATCAGCACCAAGACTCCATGGGTGTTACAATCATTACTATGTAATCTAGATTATTGACTCTAGTGAAAGTGGGAGACTGAAGAAAATATGCCCTAGAGGCAATAATAAAGTTGTTATTTATATTTCCTTATATATCATGATAAATGTCTTTTATTCATGCTAGAGTTGTATTAACCGGAAACTTGATACATGTGTGAATACATAAACAAAACAGAGTGTCCCTAGTATGCCTCTACTAGACTAGCTCGTTAATCAAAGATGGTTATGTTTCCTAACCATGGACATAAGTTGTCATTTGATCACCGGGATCACATCATTAGGAGAATGATGTGATGGACAAGACCCATCCGTTAGCTTAGCACTATGATCATTTAGTTTTTCTGCTATTGCTTTCTTCATGACTTATACATGTTCCTATGACTATGAGATTATGCAACTCCCGAATACCGGAGGAACACCTTTTGTGCTATCAAACATCACAACATAACTGGGTGATTATAAAGATGCTCTATAGGTGTCTCTGAAGGTGTTTGTGGTGTTGGCATAGATCGAGAATATGATTTGTCACTCCGAGTGTCGGAGAGGCACTACTGCAGAATGCTACTAACGCGACACTACGACCAGAGACCCTTCGAGAAACTGTGTGCGATGCAATCATCACAAACGGTGGTGTATGGAAACCGTCAAAAATGTGTAAAACGCTTGCGAAGGTGGATGCATCAAACACGGTTCAGATTTTAATTGCGTGTGCGATGAAGGGCATACGGTTTAGTTCCGTTAACTGTTTGCGATGAGGTGGAACAAAAGAAACGGGCAGCCAGATGAAGGCGTGTGCGATACACAACATATGGTTCACTCAAATGAACTATTTGTGATTAGGCAACACAAAAGAAACGGGCAACCAGATGAAGGTGTGTGTGATACAGCATACCGTTCACTCGGATAAACTGTTTGTGATTAGGCAACACAAAAGAAACGGTCAGCCAGATCAAGGTGTGTGCGATTGAGGGCATATGTGTCGTGGAATTAGCACGGCAGATGTCCGGTTTAACGGACTTAGTGATGGAACCATCGCACGGGTTTGCTCTAAGAGGTTAAAAGCAGACAAAGGACACAGAGGATTTATACTAGTTCGGCCCCTTCGATGAAGGTAAAAGCCTACGTCTAGTTTGGTTTTGTATTGCTTGGGCGTCGATGAACAGGGAGCAGATTGCTTGCCTGTCTCTCGACGGATTGTTGCTTGCCCTTGAACCGTCGTCGGGTCGTCCCTTTATATAGGAGGCAACGCCCGGTCCGGTTTACAGAGTCCCGAGGCCGGCTCATAATTGCGTCCGCCTCGGTCTCTATTCTTTCTTCCTTGTGTCTCAAGTTACGTGATAGGACGGTTTACAAACCGTAACCTTTACACATGGGCCCTAAGCCTTCATGGGCCGTAGCCTCTACTGAGTTTTTAGTTACACAACTATATTACCATAATCCGGATCTCCCTAGCCGGTTTATACCTGCTAGTAATATCCCTGACATTAGGCCCCATAATGACTTGAACTTGTTCATGTCAGTCTTCTAAACCTTGCATAAACTTCCTTCCTGTATCTTCTCTGTTTTGTAAACAGGCTATGACGTCATCCCTGGAAATCATTTGATTCGATCATGACATCACCTCCGCATTTATTGCGCACATCCGTTTTGTTACCTTTGTTTAAAGGCCATCCCAAAAATCGAGGCGACAAGAGAATCTTTATCCAATCTCTGACTTCCTCGAATCTCGCGCTTGCCGTTTCGTCTCTCAACCTTTATAAATACCGCCGCATCTCTGCCTTTCTTCCTTCCGCTCGTCTTCTTCCTCCGTCGCCCGAAGCTTCTCCGCTGTCCTCGAGCTCGTCGCCGTCGTTGACCAGGCCGCTGCATCAACCTGAACCGCGTCCAGATTACTCCGCCGCCGTCTCTTCCATTCTCAGGTACTCCCTTTCCTTCGCTGCAGATCTGTAACTTAGGGTTTCTCCATTGATTCTGCCATGAGACCTCGAAGCTCTATCTGTTCATCCTATAGGCTGTTTCTGCGGTAGATTCAACCTTAGATTATCTTCGAAACTTGCTCCTGCTTCGTTGCTTTATGCTTAGACTTGGCATTTTTAGATTCAATCCTTTAGATTCATCTACTCTGTATAAGACCTCCGCAGTTCCTCTGTGATAGATCTACGTAAATTTCTTCTTTTTCTTACCGCTCAGATCTATTTTACTTTAGGCTTCTGTAGAAACCTGTTTCTTCATCTTTATAGATCTGTAAGACACTCGCCGGTTTAGCTTCTTTCTTTTTCGTTATCATAAACCGGTAGCAGCTCATTTCCCGCTTGCTTCCGGGTTGTCAATGCCATTAGCCTTCTGTCTAAACCGTCGATGTAATTTGATAACATGATCTGGTCTATCCTTCAGTATTTGAATAATCCGGATTTTGCACTTTACTTTTTCAGCGCTTTTCTTCTGCCAATATGTCTGCCAAGCAGTTTGTTTCTTGCAACTGGGTCCCTTCCCGCATTACGGAAGAGGACTTAGCTAATGCTGCCGCAATTGGTACTCTGGGCCCTCAAGCAGTTCTGAAATGGCTGGCCCTAGGGGGTGAATGCCCCCCTACCCCCAAAGAAGGGGAAATTATTGTCTTCTTTGATCATATAGCCCGGGGCTTTAGTCCCCCCGGTTCAAAATTCTTCCGGGACGTGCTGGCCGCTTTTTAGCTTCATCCTCAGGACATAGGTCCAAATTCTGTATCAAACGTCTGTAATTTCCAAGTCTTCTTTGAGGTATACCTTCAAGAAGAACCATCAGTGGATTTGTTCCGTGACTTTTTCCACTTAAACCGGCGGACTGAATTCACTGCCGGACCACATCAAGAACTGGGTGGTGTAAGTATTCAGAAGAGGAGAGATGTAGTTTTTCCTCATGCTGCTCTCCATACACACCCCAAGGATTGGAATCAATCCTGGTTTTATTGCAAGGATACCTCACCTGAGGGAGAGAACCCACTACCGGGTTATCATGAACATCGCCTTTCTGAAGATCATCCACTGACGCAGCGTCTTAGCTCCTCAGAACGGCCTCGGTTCGCCCCTCAACTCGCCAAACTCAAAGCCTTTATGGCCAACGGGTTGACTGGAGTTGACTTCGTGCGCTATTGGCTTGCCTGGAGTATTCTCCCTCTGAGCCGGCGCTCCGGTTTGATGTGTCATTATACCGGAAAGCCAGATGATCCTCAGCGCTATACTGACATCATGCTTCCTGAGAAGGAAGTTATTGAAACTGCCAAGAAAATGCTCAACATCTCCTTGGAGGAATGTAGCCAAACCGGATTGGCCCCATATTACAAGAAGAACAAATTGCCAGCAGTAAGTCTTAACCTCTCCTGTTTGCGTCTAATCCGTCCAAATGAATTACTCCTTGTATTTATTTTTCCCTTTCTGCATAGGCCGACGATCCGTTTTGGAAGAGAAAATCTCAGGACAAGTCAGGTAAACAGCCACGCCGAAAAACCTTTGCTGTTAAGAAGAAAAAGGAAGCTGCTGGCTCCGGTTCACATGTGGAAGAAGATGATCCGGATTCTGAGGTATGAGTTGATCCTGACATGCTTTGATCTCTTTTATCCAGATTTATATTAACAGTGTCTTTTCACAGGATTTGGCTGAAGCTGATAAAGCGGCCGAAACTGAGGTAATCCTTCTTTCTTCAGATTCTGAACCGTCGGTGCCCAAGATTCGTAAGGCATCTCGGAAGTACCCTTTTTCTCATCCTTACGCTCATCTGGACCCCAATTTTCTTTTGAAGAAGCAGCAACACGAAGCCCGCCGGACTACACGCCATAGTGGCCATGTAGTTGAGTCTTCCGGAATATCTCTCACTCCGGCCCGGAGGCGCCGCTCTGAGGTTTTACTTTCTCCAACTCTTCTTCATCCCAAGGCCGGACTTATACGCAAACCATTTAAACCGTCTAATCCTAATTATCAGGAGACACCTTTATCATCTTCCGGCGAATCAACTGCCACACAGGACCCAACTCTGAAAACTGTCCTTGGGTAAGTCCTTTATCCCATCTAGTTTACCTTTGTATTTTCCTTTATGATTCTAATTTCTTTTTCAATTCCTTTCAGCAAACCCAAGCCTAGCAAAAAGGCAAAGGCCAACAAAACGGTTGCTGAGACTGCTACTGATGATCTGGTAGCTGATCCGGACACAGTCATCCCTCCGGAAAACGAGCCTACAGTTCAGCTTGACGATCCTGCTCCCATGGATCATGATTATGTTGCTGCTCCTGAAAATCCCAATGCTGAAGATGTTCATGAATCGGAAAATCCCGTCCGGGCCAGCCCTCCTCGGACTAGTCCAGCTCCTATTAGTCCGGCTCATACTGCTGCCCCTTCACAACCAAATACTGCTTCCTCTTCGGATGTTCAAATAACCGGAACTGGTTTTACCGCTCCTGCTGAGCCTATCGTTTTAGCCAAGCATACCGCTAAAGCGGAGAAGCTTCAACAAGAGAAGGGCAAATGGAGCACCGACTTATCCAATTATGCTGATCTGAGTGCCCAAGAGCTTTATTCCGGGTACTTGAACCGGCTTCATGCCAGTCGGGATTATGAAGCGGGCTTGGTCAATATGATGAAGGATAAATACGAGGTATCTTACTTGTCTTTTGCTTTTGCCTTCTTTGTATTTCTGTCTATATCATGGTAGCCCCCAAGTTCCGGTTTAGCTATGTTAGAAGGTGAACCGGTACTTCCAACTGTGAGCAAATAATCTTACATTAGCCCCCAAGTGCCAGGGGCATAACTCGTTTTATGTGCCTGGGACTTGTCTGATTCTTTTCTTTCGATGCTTTAACTGCCCATTAGCCCCCAAGTGTCAAGTAGATAACTTGCTTTATGTGCTTGAGACTTTGTCTTTAATTGTCACCCTTTGATACTTCAACTGTCCATTAGCCCCCAAGTGTCAAGTGGATAACTTGGTTATGTGCTTGAGACTTGTTTGAATCATCAATTATTTCACTTGATTTTCTTGCAGGCTGACTTGACCCGGAGGGCTGAAGAAATAACTGAGCTTCGGAATAGACTTGCTGAGACTGAAACTTCTGCTGCCAAGGCCAAAAAAGACCTTGCGTTGAGCCTAACCACTTCTGAACAATTGAAGAAATATTTTGAAGTGAAACGGACAACCTGGGAAGTATAGAGGAATGCTCTGGAAAAAAGAGCAAAGGATGCTGAAGAGGCCCTCAATCCGGTGACGCAAGAGCTGACCGGTTTAAAGCAGCAGATAGAGCTTATGACCTCTGCTATCTTTGGTAAATACCTGACTTGCACGTGCTTTCATCTCTGCAATCTTTATTCCGCTCCTGTTTAACTGTGATAATCATACGCAGGGATGATCTGTGGAAGAAACTCAAGGCCTCTTATACTCTGGTTGAGCAGCTGTATTCCGGCGCTCAAAGGATTATAAGTGCTATGTCTTTTAATAAACCGGCCCCCACCACTATCCAAGGCACTTTGGAGAAGCTTTCTATCTTGCCTGTACGCTTGGAAGAGGTGAAGAAATCTGCTGCACGGGCCGGTTCTCTTGTAGCGCTAACCAGAGCCTAGGCATGGGTTCTAGACTTTGATCCGGAAGAAGCCATGAACGGGTATCCCAGTACCAAGGAAGATGGATCGGCCTTCTCTGGCAAAGATCTTCATGCTTTGACTAAGGATATGCGTCCTCTTGCCAGCAAACTTGCTGATGAATCGGATCTGTCCAGGTATCATCCAGCATATGACTTAAAGAATGAGCGGGTGGATCGGTCGGTTTATGATACCGAAAATCTAATCCCACCAGTACGCCCCCATACTTTCGCCCCAGATGTTGATCCGTCAGATCTCATTACTGAAGAGATGTACTTCCGTGCCTTATCCAAGATCGATTGGCGCGCTCCTGATTTTCAGCCGCTTCAAGATGATGAAGAAGCTCCGGAA
This sequence comes from Secale cereale, assembly GCA_902687465.1. Taxonomy (NCBI): domain Eukaryota; kingdom Viridiplantae; phylum Streptophyta; class Magnoliopsida; order Poales; family Poaceae; genus Secale; species Secale cereale. The sequence continues at coordinate 242,061,322 of LR738710.1, forward strand.
CCAGCTGATCCTCAGCCTTCGCAGCAGGAAGAAGCATAAGCCGCTCAGTTTATCTTTTAGCTACTGTATTATTTTGTCGAGAAAAACTTTAATCCGTTCAGGCTTGCTATGCCTTGTAATAGGATAGCTTGAAATATTGTCCGTCTTGATCCAGATGTCAGATGTTTGATTTGCGAATCTTAATCGCTTGCCTGCTATGGCTGATCTTTTATATTATCTGTATCTGCATAGATAACACTAAAAAGATGTCCTAGCGGTTTACCGCCGGACCGATTAAAGCGCTCTCACATATATATCAAACGAGTGTCTATTTTATGCCCAAAAATAACTTCATACATTTGATTAAGTATGCCTGATATCCTTAATCCGGTGTATATTTGTAGTTTCTGAGGAAGCTCTTGGCTCTGTTGGGGTGAACCCAATAGTTAATCCGGGTTTATAGGAACTACCGGTTTAAATAATGCTGGAGCTCTGTGTCCAGACTTTTGAAAATGTGTGGTCATCTTTGAAGTTGGCCAGCTCCGGATTAAAAAACCATAAGAAACCCATGAAAAATCACAAACATCAAAACACAGGTTTGCAAATAAGACCATGTAGTCGAGGCTTTTTGCGAGCTACCAGGCTCCCTATGTGCCAATCAAAGGGTGCGACCCAAAGGGCTATGACTATCATTACTCCTAGGGACAAGAACTTTGTCATCAAAGGATGTACTCTTTTGCCATCAAAGGATATGCTCCAAGGGACAGGAAATATTGCATCTGCCATCAAAGGTGGATCCCTAGGGACAAGAACTTTTCTTTTGCCATCAAAGGGATTTGGCCCACCAAGGGACATGAATATTACATCCGCCATCAAAGGTGGATCCCTAGGGACAAGAACTGTTCTTTTGCCATCAAAGGGATTTGGCCCACCAAGGGACAGGAATATTACATCTGCCATCAAAGGTGGATCCCTAGGGACAAGAACTTTTCTTTTGCCATCAAAGGGATTTGGCCCACCAAGGGACATGAATATTACATCTGCCATCAAAGGTGGATCCCTAGGGACAAGAACATTATGTAGACCGGACCAGAAGAAGACTTGTAGCGAGGAGTCACATGTGATCCGTAGCCCCCTAGTTTGGTCCCTTCTGCATAAAATAGTTTACTTCGAAATATCTGTAATAATTTTCACAAGTCATATACTTAGAAGAAAAAAGGCTGACCCCCCGGTTTACCGAGAGTGTCGGTTTATTCATTAATCATAATATATACATAGGATACAGCAGAGCTCATGGCTCAGGTATAGTAGGGCCGCAGGAGAGCGATGTGCCACGGCCTCTTTGTCTCTTCTTTTGATGTCCGTGAGTCTTTGTGCTCTCGAACGTCCACTAGGTAGTATGAACCGTTGTGTAGATTCTTACTGACCACAAAGGGCCCTTCCCAAGGCGGGGATAGCTTGTGCATATCTGTTTGGTCTTGGATGAGCCGGAGTACCAAATCCCCCTCCTGGAATGTCCTGGTTTTGACCCGGCGGCTGTGATATCTGCGCAAGTCCTGCTGATAAATCGTGGACTGTGCTGCTGCTATGTAACGCTCTTCATCTAGCCGGTCTAAACTGTCCTGTCTTGCTTGCTCATTGGCCGCTTCAACATAAGCTGTCACCCGTGGTGAATCATGGCGGATATCGCTTGGAAGAACCACTTCAGCACCATACACCATGAAGAAAGGTGTGTAACCTGTGGATCTGTTTGGTGTAGTGTTGATGCTCCAAAGGACAGAGGGTAATTCCTCAACCCAGCACCCTGGCGTCCTTTGCAAAGGAGTCATAAGCCAGGGCTTGATACCTCGCAAAATCTCTTGATTGGCCCTTTCAGCTTGACCATTGGATTGAGGGTGAGCTATAGAAGATACATCTAAGCGAATATGCTCCCTCTGACAAAACTCTTCCATCTCTCCCTTAGATAAATTGGTGCCATTGTCAGTGATGATGCTGTGTGGAAAGCCAAACCGGACAATTACCTTTTTGATGAATTTAACCGCTGTTGCCGCATCACACTTGCTTACAGGCTCTGCCTCAATCCACTTTGTAAACTTATCAACAACAACCAGCAGACGAGTTTTTTGATCTTGGGATCGTTTAAAAGGCCCAACCATATCAAGCCCCCAAGTCGCAAATGGCCAAGTAATTGGTATCATCCGCAGCTCCTGTGCCGGAACAAGAGCTCGCCGTGAAAATTTCTGACAAGCATCGCACCTCCGGACTAAATCCTCCGCATCAGCACGGGCTGTCAGCCAATAGAACCCGTGTCGAAAAGCTTTGGCTACCATGGATTTTGAACCGGCATGATGGCCACAATCCCCTTCATGAATCTCTCGAAGGATGTCACAGCCTTCCTCGGATGATACACACCGCTGAAAAGCTCCGGAAACACTGCGATGGTGAAGTTCTCCGTTGACTATTGTCATAGACTTGGATCGCCGGATTATCTGTCTTGCTTCGATCTCATCATCCGGCAACTCTCCACGGCTTAGATACGCCAAGTATGGGAGCGTCCAATCCGGAATAACATGAAGTGCTGCAACTAGCTGCGCTTCCGGATCAGGAACGGCCAGATCTTCCTCCGACGGTACCTGAACTGATGGACTATGTAGATCATCCAAAAAAGTATTCGGTGGCACCGGTTTACGCTGAGAACCCAACCGGCTTAGAGCATCGGCCGCTTCATTTCTTTGCCGGTCTATGTGATCCACCTGATACCCTTTGAAATATCCTGCAACTGCTTCAACTTCTCGTCTGTAAGCTGCCATGAGAGGGTCTTTAGAATCCCACTTGCCGGATACTTGCTGTGCCACTAAATCTGAATCACCAAAACACTTGACCCGGCTCAAATTCATCTCCTTAGCCATCCGCAGGCCATGAAGCAATGCCTCATATTCTGCTGCATGTTAGTACAAGGAAACATTAGACGGAGGACATAACAAAACTTGTCACCTCGCGGGGAAGTTAACACAACTCCAGCCCCCGAGCCCTCTAACTGCCTCGAACCATCAAAGTGAATAGTCCAGTATGTAAGATCCGGCTTCTCCTCTGGTGCTTGCAGTTCTGTCCAATCATTGATGAAATCCACCAATGCTTGGGATTTGATAGCGGTGCATGGCACATACTTTAATCCGTGTGGGCTAAGCTCAATGGCCCACTTCGCCACTCTGCCAGTGGCTTCCCTGTTTTGGATTATATCCCCCAATAGAGCTGAGCTGACAACAGTTATTGGGTGGCCTTGGAAATAATGCTTCAACTTTCGGTTTGCCATGAACACGCCATATACCAGCTTCTGCCAATGCGGGTACCTTTGTTTGGATTCAATGAGAACCTCACTGACATAATAAACCGGACGTTGAACCTGATACTCCTTTCCTGCTTCTTTGCGCTCGACCACGATTGCCACGCTAACTGCCCGTGCATTGGAGGCGACGTATAACAGCATCGGCTCCTTATCAATAGGGGCAGCAAGGACCGGTGGCTCTGCCAGTTGCCGCTTCAAATCCTCCAACACAGTGTCTGCCTCATCACTCCATATAAACCGGTCTGTCTTTTTTAGCATCTGATAAAGCGGGATTGCCTTCTCCCCCAGACGACTGATGAATCGGCTCAACGCTGTAATCCGGCCGGCGATATGCTGAACATCATTGATACAAGCCGGTTTAGTCATGGACGTGATTGCCTTGATCTTCTCCGGATTGGCTTCTATTCCTCTGTTGGACACCAAGAATCCAAGGAGCTTGCCTGCCGGAACACCGAAAGCACACTTCTCTGGATTAAGCATCATTTTATAGGCCCGAAGGTTATCAAAGGTTTCCTTGAGGTCCTCTATCAATGTCTCCTCCTTCCTTGACTTCACCATGATGTCATCCACATAGGCATGAACATTTTTCCTTATCTGCCCCTTAAGACAGTTCTGCGCGCAACGCTGGTAAGTTGCTTGGGCACTCTTGAGCCCAAAAGACATAGACACATAGCAAAAAGCACCAAAAGGAGTTATGAAGGCTGTCTTCTCCTGATCTTTAACTGCCATCTTGATCTGATGATATCCTGAATATGCATCCAAAAAACTTAGCCGCTCACATCCCGCCGTAGCATCAATGATCTGATCAATACGAGGGAGAGCAAAAGGATCGGTTGGACAAGCTTTGTTTAGGTCTGTGTAATCCACACACATCCTCCACTTTCCATTTTTCTTTAATACCAACACCGGATTACCACTCCGGATGAAAAACTTCAACTATGAATTCTGCGGCCAAAAGTCTGGCCACTTCTTCCCCTATAGCCTTGCGCCTTTCTTCGTTGAAGCGGCGCAGATACTGCTTGACCGGTTTAAACTTCGGATCAATATTAAGACTGTGCTCAGCGAGTTCCCTCGGTATACCTGGCATGTCAGAAGGTTTCCATGCAAAGATATCCCGGTTCTCACGGATGAACTCGATGAGCGCGCTTTCCTATTTAGGATCAAGGTTAGCGCTGATAGTGAACTGCCTGGACGAATCGCCTGGCACAAAGTCAACTTGCTTGGTTTCCTCTGCAGACTTGAACTTCAACGCCGGATCATGCTCTGTAGTTGGCTTCTTCAACGGGGACATATCTGCCGGATCAACATTGTCTTTGTAAAACTTCAATTCCTCCGTAGCACATACCACCTCCGCATAAGCAGCATCTCCTTCTTCGCACTCCAATGCAATCTTGCGACTTCCATGAACCGTGATGGTCCCCTTGTGACCCGGCATCTTGAGCTGCAGATAAACATAACACAGTCTAGCCATAAACTTGGCGTAAACCGGCCGTCCGAACAGAGCATGATATGGGCTCCGGATTTTACAACTTCAAAGGTTATCATCTCTGACCTGGAATCATGTTCATCTCCAAAGGTAACTTCTAGGTCAATTTTCCCAACTGGGTAAACTGATTTACCTGGCACTACTCCATGAAATACCGTGTTTGACTGGCTTAGCTTCTTATCCATCAGCCCCATGCGACGGAAAGTCTCGTAATATAAGATATTGATGCTGCTGCCGCCGTCCATGAGAACCTTGGTGAATTTGTAGCCACCCACCTGTGGTGCCACCACTAAGGCCAACTGGCCCGGATTATCAACTCGCGGCGGGTGATCCTCCCTGCTCCACACAATAGGTTGTTCCGACCAGCGCAGGAATCGTGGTGTTGCCGGTTCAACCGTGTGGACCGCCCGCTTTAAGACTTTTTCATCCCGTTTGCACAAACTCGTAGTGAACACATGATACTGTCCACTACTCAGCTCCTTCGGATTATTTTGATATCCGGATTGCTGCTGCTGCTGCTGACGCTGCTGATTGCCATGATTGTTGTGATTACCCTGGCCCTGCTGTTGGTTGCCTTGGCTATTGTAACCGCCCTGTCCATAGTGATGGTTGCCTTGGTTATTGTAACCGCCCTGACAATACTGATGATTGCCTTGGTTATTGTAACCATTGTTACCGCCATGATATCCTGATCCGGAGCCGTTACCCTGATGACCCGGACCATGAAACCCGAGGCCTGAACCGCCGCCCGGTGGCCCGTTGTTGAATCTGGCCCGGTTCATGGCCTCCATCATGACCCGGCATTCTCCCCAAGTATGTTTAGCTGGACGTTCCATTGTTCCATGTTTCGGGCAAGGTTCGCTCAATTGTCACTCCCAATTAATGAACCCTCCGCCGTTTTGTGGAGGCGGTTTACCCTTGTTGCGCTGAAAGTTCCCTTGAACTTTGGTATTGGCCACAAAATCAGAGCCACCCTCTGCCTTTCTCTTACCGTTGAAGCTTGTTCCGACCGGATTAGCCTGCGCCGGTTTAGCAGGTTTATTTGCCTTCCCGGATTTATTTCCATCCGCTTGTGGATACTTAGTGTTGTCGGAGTCCCCATATTTTACCAAAGCGCTCATGCGAGTTCCCATGTCATTACAATCCCGTTTGAGCCGTCCTAGCTTCAACTTTAGAGATTCAAACCGGCAATTGTTTTCCAGTGTTACTATCGCCGTACTGGGGCTGATACCGTTCGAAGAGTGCAAGATTTCTGACACTCGCCGCACCCATGCACTCGTAGGCTCCTGCTCTCCTTGTATACATGCCGCTAGGTCCACCACTGACATTGGCTGTTTGCACGTGTCCTTGAAATTTTTAATAAACTGGCGGCGCAACTCCCCCCATGATCCGATGGAGTTAGGAGGTAAACCCTTTAACCAGGTCCGGGCTGTACCCTCAAGCATCATGGTAAAATATTTTGCGCAAGCCGCTTCATCCACGTCCAGCATCTCCATAGCCATCTCATAGCTCTTAATCCAAGCCTCTGGAGCCAAATCTGCTGTGTAGTTAGGTACCTTACGTGGACCCTTGAAATCCTTGGGTAACCTTACGCTTCGTAAAGCGGGAATAAGACATTGTACTCCAAAGGAACTCGTCGTGGCTCCCGTCTCCGCTGTGGTTGTGTGAACCGGCGTCGTTTGGCGGATCTCCTCGCGGGCCGTTGGTCCGGCCCGGTTTACCGCCTCCCGGGCTTGCGCCTCTGCGCCCGCCGGATTATCTTGTCTGTGACGATGTCGCCTCCGTTCACTGCTGGACACCTCCGGTTCATCCCAATGCCTAGTATAACTCCGGCTGTGCGGGGTGTTGAATGAAGTCTCTCCCTGCTGTAAGAGTACGCCTGCAGCTGTGTCAATGTTGTGTTGAGCAGATCATTGACCCTGCGTGCTTCCATTGCCATAGGGGATGTCCCCTCAATGGGTAAAGCGGCCAGGCGTGAAGCGGCAGCGACAATGTTATCCAGGGGGTTTGAGTAATGGCCAGGAGGAGTGGGGATGTGAGGCGTGTGCATAACCCATCGATCTTGCTCCGTAGTGGGTTGTCGGACCGGTTCACCTGTCACTGGGGCTCCCCTCCGGTTCGCCTCCGGATTATTGCTGGCTCCCGCTCCTGGCGTCCCAAAGAGATTCATCGCCTCATAGACCGGCGGTAGACGAGACTGATGCCTTCTATCCCTTACTCCCTGCGCAGAGGCCTGATCCATCCTGAGTTGAAAAGCCTGAGAATCCAGCTCTGCCTGTCTTGTTGCTATCATAGCTTTCTCCGCATTTAGATCCTGTCTGGCTTGTTCGATCCGGCCCTTCAGCTGAAGGATCTCCGCATCATGTTGCGCCTTGTTGGCAGGAGCTACTTCTGCTGTTGTGCGTGCTGTCAATTCCTCGACCAAGGTGGATAGAGCGTCAGAGGCCGAGGGAGCTTGGCCGCTCCCCCCTGCCCCGGCTGTGAACGCCCCGGTCACCGTGGGCTGTGGCCTAGGTTGTGATCCGGCCATAAAGACAGCCACCCGATTTGGCAGATCAAAGGGGTCCGGAATACTATCCCCGTCGGACACACCCTCAGACCGGCTGTCCCGCAACAGATACAAAGACTCAGTCTCTCCGGATGAGAATTCATCATCGGAATAGACAACCATCTCGCCACCAGAATCTGATCCGTCCTCGGCTTGGACTCCATGTATTGCTCCTACGAAAACACGCTTCATGGCAGGCTGAATCCGGGCTGATCTCGCACGCTGAGCCGGCTCGATGATGTCGGGGAAGATGTCCGGCTCAGGTCCCGGTTCACCAATCTTGCCGATGAAGACGTGGATGCCACCGAAGGGGACCCGGTACCCATATTCCATTGAATCAGCCTTCGGGCCCCAGCCTGCGTCGTCAATGTAGATCCGGCCGCGGCGACTCTTGGTCATCCGGCCGACCACGTAGCCCTTGAGTCCTTCGAAGCTGCCCTTCAAGAACTCGAAACCATCGTGCGGAGGCCTCACGGTGGGCGCCAACTGTCGTGGAATTAGCACGACAGATGTCCGGTTTAACGGACTTAGTGATGGAACCATCGCACGGGTTAGCTTGAAGAGGTTAAAAGCACACAAAGGACATAGAGTATTTATACTAGTTTGGCCCCTTCGATGAAGGTAAAAGCCTACGTCTAGTTTGGTTTGGTATTGCTTGGGCGTCGATGAACAGGGAGCAGATTGCTTGCCTGTCTCTCGACGGATTGTTGTTTGCCCTTGAACCGTCGCCGGGTCGTCCCTTTATATAGGAGGCAATGCCCGGTCCGGTTTACAGAGTCCCGAGGCCGGCTCATAATTGCGTCTGCCTCGGTCTCTATACTTTCTTCCTTGTGTCTCAAGTTACGTGATAGGACGGTTTACAAACCGTAACCTTTACACATGGGCCCTAAGCCTTCATGGGCCGTAACCTCTACTGAGTTTTTAGTTACACAGCTATATTACCATAATCCGGATCTCCCTAGCCGGTTTATACCTACTAGTAATATCCCTGACAATATGCTTCAGAAGGATTAACCGTTTGCGATTAGGCAACAGAACAGAAACGGGTAAGACAGATCAAAGTGTCGATTGATGGCATACACTTCACATGGATGAACTGTTTGCGATTAGCCACAACAAACTGAAACAATTAGATAGATCAACATGTGTGCGCTAGACGGGCACACCCATTGTAATTAACAGAAGCATGCGCGATGGTAATAACGAGCTCGCACGGTTGTTGGAACAAGATGTGTGCTGACATTGCCTATTGCGGTGCACCCTATGGTGCAAACGCCACGTACGCGGCCGAGAAGGCGTACGTGCCCACGTTACGCCTTCCGGGAATAGTGTCGCACTTATAACCATTAGTAAATTTTGAGCATGCGTCCCGTCACATTCCAAATTGCAAACCCGTTCACACCGATCAAAACCTAAACGATTTCCCACTTAGGAGCGTATTACTACGCGGTTATAAATACTAGTACTCCGAGATGACTGCACATTCCTCCACAAGTCCTCATCCACAAAAGGTCAAAAACAAACAAGTCATTCATCAGCGTTCCCTTGCATCCGCCATGGCCAGCGTGAGTTCTGGGTCGAGAGATTGCCACTACGGAGAGGCGAGCTTGGAAGCGAGAGCACGAGAGATGTCCCGCCTCGCCACGATAGCAGCCAACATGTCCCGCCGCACGGCCGTAGCAGCAGAGAGGTCCCGCCGTGCCGCCGAAGTAGCACGGAGGACCCGCCGCGCCGTCGATGCAGCAGACTGGTCCGGCCGCTCCGCGGAAGCAGAAGAGATGTACCGCCGCGTCGCGAATGCAGCAGAGATGACCTCCCTAGCCGCGGCGGCCTGGGAAAATGCCTCGCGGGCAGGCGAGGACTCTTACAGGCGCATGCGTGCCCTTGTCCTTAGGCAGATGGATCAGATCTCTAGGTGGGCGAGGTTGCAGGATGACCTGCAAGACTAGTTTGAACAGTCTACTGACGTCATCCGGCAACTAACTGAGAGCCATGCGAAGCTCCGAGCAACGGGAGCAGCCACTGCCTTGTTGAAGAGGACCGGCGTCATCGTCGAGAAACTTATGGATGAGAATGCCATGCTACGCAACGAGCACAGAAGTCCGGTGAAGGAATTTGTGGATGCTCTCAACCAGCATCTTGAGGACAAGAAAGACCTCATCGCCGCCCGCCGCGGAGACTAGTTGTCTCCCTTCTTCTTTTGCCCTTGTGTATATTGGGTGTTGCCGCATGTGGCTTTTTAGTTATGTTTATAAATATGTAAGACAATTATTATCCAATGTCATTGTCCTTATATTCATCATGCTTGCTATAAGTTGTAGTCGATGCTATATAGGTCCGTCGGATCTTACATCAAGATCCGTGCAAAACTTTCTTTTCAGATTTTTATTTTTCTCTCTTAAATCTCAGTCCAGTGAGACATATAGCCACACCGTAGAACATGTGCTTAGGCGCCATTAATGGAGACGTTGAGAGGGAGGTGCCCGACGGGTAGTGGTCAAAAGGGCTCTCCTACCGATGAGCACGCTCAGGGGTCTGATCACACGCCTCCCGTACTCAAATAGCTACCCCATATGGCACCTCCTAGCCAATAAAAAAAGAGGACGCGTGGCCGCACTGAATTGGTAAGTTGAACGCCCACGGTTTCAATAATACTTGTGTTTCCGATTTGTAACGTGACATCACTTGTTCCAAAATGACTTTGTTGATTGTTACTGTGTGCGCCTTCGCAAATCGGACAAAAAATTACCACAACATGTTGGTCCCATGTCATGAGACCATGCCAAGTTTCATGATTTTCAGGCGTTTTTTAGAATTAAAGTAATTAAAAATCCAAGTTTCTCAATCTTTCCGGCTGAGCCACGACGCTCAGAAGTTTGCATTTCACTCCCACCTCTTCCATGGGACCTAGAAATTCACCCAAGGACACACATGTGATTTTTCAAACAACTTTGGTGCACTGGAGCATGTGCTTGTAGTTCAAATTTGAATTATGCACATTAAATGCCCAAAATCTCAATTAATGTATAAAAAGGCCAAACGAACCCAGAATAATTCCAAAATTTAGCACTGTACTTCTATTTGGTCTAATCAGGCTGTGTAAAAAAATTAAGGCGGGAGAAGGCAGTGTACGTATGTCGTTTCGCACACGGAGGTGACACATTCCCTCTGGGAACCATGAGCCTTCTTGAGGGAAGCTCCGGTTTGCAAGAAGCTTACACCAAAGCTTGTCGCGATTCGGCCAAAAAAATTACCGCAACATGTTGGTGCCATGTCATGACACCATGCCAAGTTTCATGATTTTCAGGAGTGTTTTGGAATTACAGGAATTAAAAAACCATGTTTCTCAATCTTTCCGGCCGAGCCACGACGCCCAGATGTTTGAATTTCAATCCAATCTCTTGCATGGGATCTAGAAATTCACCCAAGGACACACATATAATTTTTCAAACAACTTTGGTGCACTGGAGCATGTGCTTGTAGTTCAAATTTCAATTATGCACATTAAATGCCCAGAAACTCAATTAATGTATAAAAAAGGCGAAACGAGCCCGGAATAATTCCAAAATTTAGCATGGTATTTCTATTTGGTCTAATCAGGCTGTGTAACAAAATTAAGGCGGGAGAAGGCAGTGTACGTATGTCGTTTCGCACAAGGAGGTGACACGTTCCCTCTCGGAACCACGAGCCTTCTAGAGGGAAGCTCCGGTTTGCAAGAAGCTTACAACAAAGCATATCCCAATTCGGCCAAAAAAATTACCACACCATGTTGGTGCCATGTCATGACACCATGCCAAGTTTCATGATTTTCAGGCGTGTTTTGTAATTACAGGAATTAAAAAACCAAGTTTCTCAATCTTTCCGGGCGAGCCACGACGCCTAGATGTTTGAATTTCACTTCAAACTCTAGCATGGGACCTAGAAATTCACCCAAGGGCACACATGTGATTTTGAAACAACTTTGGTGCACTGGAGCCTGCGCTTGTAGTTCAAGTTTGAATTATGCACATTAAATGCCCAGAAACTCAATTAATGTATAAAAAGGCCAGCAGAGCCCGGAATAATTCCAAAAATTAGCACGATACTCCTATTTGGGCTCTGTTTGTACAAAAACTAAGGCGGAAGAATGCTGAGTACGTATATCGTTTCGCACAAGGAGGTAACACGTTTCCTCTCGGAACCAAGAGCCTTCTTGAGGGAAGCTCAGGTTTGCTAGAAACTTACACCAAAGATTGTACCAATTCGGCCAAAAAAATACCGCAGCATGTTCGTGCCATGTCATGACACCATGCCAAGTTTCATGATTTTCAGGTGTGTTTCGGAATTACATGAATTAAAAAACCAAGTTTCTCAATCTTTTCGGCCGAGCCACGAAGCCCAGATGTTTGAATTTCACTCCAATCTCTTGCATGGGACCTAGAAATTCAACCAAGGACACACATATAATTTTTCAAACAACTTTGGTGCACTGGAGCATGTGCTTGTAGTTCAAATTTGAATTATGCACATTAAATGCCCAGAAACTCAATTAATGTATAAAAAAGGCGAAACGAGCCCGGAATAATTCCAAAATTTAGCATGGTACTTCCATTTGGTCTAATCAGGCTGTGTAACAAAATTAAGACTGGAGAAGGCAGTGTACGTATGTCGTTTCGCACAAGGAGGTGACACGTTCCCTCTCGGAACCACGAGCCTTCTAGAGGAAACCTCCTGTTAGCAAGAAGCTTACAACAAAGCATGTCCCAATTCGGCAAAAAAAATTACCGCACCATGTTGGTGCCATGTCATGACACCATGCCAAGTTTCATGATTTTCAGGCGTGTTTTGGAATTACAGGAATTAAAAAACCAAGTTTCTCAATCTTTCCGGGCGAGCCACGACGCCTAGATGTTTAAATTTCACTCCAATCTCTTGCATGGGACCTAGAAATTCACCCAAGGACACACATGTGATTTTTCAAACAACTTTGGTGCACTGGAGCCTGCGCTTGTAGTTCAAATTTGAATTATGCACATTAAATTCCCAGAAACAAAATTAATGTATAAAAAGGCCAAACGAGCCCGGAATAATTCCAAAATTTAGCACGGTACTCCTATTCGGGTTGTGTTTGTACAAAAACTAAGGCGGGAGAATGCTGAGTACGTATATTGTTTCGCACAAGGAGGTACCACGTTTCCTCTCGGAACCAAGAGCCTTCTTGAGGGAAGCTCAGGTTTGCAAGAAGCTTACACCAAAGCTTGTCCCAATTCGGCCAAAAAAATACCGCAGCATGTTCGTGCCATGTCATGACACCATGCCAAGTTTCATGATTTTCAGGTGTGTTTCGGAATTACAGGAATTAAAAAACCAAGTTTCTCAATTTTTCCGGCCGAGCCACGACACCCAGATGTTTGAATTTCACTGCAATCTCTTGCATGGGACATAGAAATTCACCCAAGGACACACATGTGATTTTTCAAACAACTTTGGTGCACTGAAGCATGTGCTTGTAGTTCAAATTTGAATTATGCACATTAAATGCCCAGAAACTCAATTAATGTATAAAAGGCCAAACGAGCAGGCAATAATTCCAAAATTTAGCACGATACTCCTATTTGGGTTGTGTTCGTACAAAAATTAAGGCGGGAGAAGGCTGTGTACGTATGTCGTTTCGCACAAGGAGGTGACAAGTTCCCCCTCGGAACCACGAGCCTTCTTGAGGCAAGCTCTGGTTTGCAAGAAACTTACACCAAAGCATGTCCCAATTGGGCCAAAAATTACCGGAGCATGTTGGTGCCATGTCATGACACCATGCCAAGTTTCATGATTTTCAGGCGTGTTTTGGACCAAGTTTCTCCATCTTTCCGACCGAGCCACGACGCCCAAATGTTTGAATTTCAATCCAATCTCTTGCATGGGACCTAGAAATTCACCCCAAGGACACACATGTGATTTTTCAAACAACTTTCGTGCACTGGAGCACATGCTTGTAGTTCAAATTTGAATTATGCACATTAAATGCCCAGAAACTCAATTAATGTATAAAAAGGCCAAACGAGCCCAGAATAATTCCAAAATTTAGCACAGTACTTCTATTTGGTCTAATCAGGCTATGTAAAAAAATTAAGGCGGGAGAAGGCAGTGTATGTATGTCGTTTCGCACACGGAGGTGACACATTCCCTCTCGGAACCACAAGCCTTCTTGAGGGAAGCTCCGGTTTGCAAGAAGCTTACACCAAAGCTTGTCGCAATTCGGCCAAAAAAATAACCGCATCATGTTGGTGCCATGTCATGACACCATGCAAAGTTTCATGATTTTTAAGAGTGTTTTGGAATTACAGGAATTAAAAAACCAAGTTTCTCAATCTTTCCGGCCGATTCACGACGCCCAGTTGTTTGAATTTCACCCCAATCTCTTGCATGGGACCTAGAAATTCACCCAAGGACACACATATAATTTTTCAAAAAACTTTGGTGCACCGGAGCATGTGCTTGTAGTTCAAATTTGAATTATGCACATTAAATGCCCAGAAACTCAATTAATGTATAAAAAAGGCGAAACGAGTCCGGAATAATTCCAAAATTTAGCATGGTAGTTCTATTTGGTCTAATCTGGCTGTGTAAAAAAATTAAGGCAGGAGAAGGCAGTGTACGTATGTCGTTTCGCACAAGGAGGTGACACGTTACCTCTCGAAACCACGAGCCTTCTAGAGGGAAGCTCCGGTTTGCAAGAAGCTTACAACAAAGCATGTCCCAATTCGGCCAAAAAAATTACCGCACCATGTTGGTGCCATGTCATGACACCATGCCAAGTTTCTTGATTTTCAAGCGTGTTTTGAAATTACAGGAATTAAAAAACCAAGTTTCTCAATCTTTCCGGGCGAGCCACGATGCCTAGATGTTTGAATTTCACTCCAATCTCTTGCATGGGACCTAGAAATTCACCCAAGGACACACATGTGATTTTCAAACAACTTTGGTGCACTGGAGCCTGCGCTTGTAGTTCAAATTTGAATTATGCACATTAAATGCCCAAAAACTCAATTAATGTATAAAAAGGCCAAACGAGCACGCAATAATTCCAAAATTTAGCACGGTACTCCTATTTGGGTTGTGTTTGTACAAAAAATAAGGCAGGAGAAGGCTGTGTACGTATGTCGTTTCGCACAAGGAGGTGACAAGTTCCCCCTCGGAACCACGAGCCTTCTTGAGGCAAGCTCCGGTTTGCAAGAAACTTACACCAAAGCTTGTCCCAATTGGGCCGAAAAAATTACCGGAGCATGTTGGTGCCATGTCATGACACCATGCCAAGTTTCATGATTTTCAGGCGTGTTTTGGAATTACAGGAATTAAAAAACCAAGTTTCTCAATCTTTCCGACCGAGCCACGACGCCCAAATGTTTGAATTTCACTCTAATCTCTTGCATGGGACCTAGAAATTCACCCCAAGGACACACGTGTGATTTTTGAAACAACTTTCGTGCACTAGAGCACATGCTTGTAGTTCAAATTTGAATTATGCACATTAAATGCCCAAAAACTCAATTAATGTATAAAAAGGCCAAACGAGCCCAGAATAATTCCAAAATTTAGCACAGTACTTCTATTTGGTCAAATCAGGATATGTAAAAAAATTAAGGCGGGAGAAGTCAGTGTATGTATGTCGTTTCGCACACAGAGGTGACACATTCCCTCTCGGAACCACGAGCCTTCTTGAGGGAAGCTCCGGTTTGCAAGAAGCTTACACCAAAGCTTGTCGCAATTCGGCCAAAAAATAACCGCAGCATGTTGGTGCCATGTCATGACACCATGCAAAGTTTCATGATTTTTAGGAATTAAAAAACCAAGTTTCTCAATCTTTCCGGCCGAGTCACGACGCCCAGTTGTTTGAATTTCACCCCAATCTCTTGCATGGGACCTAGAAACTCACCCAAGGACACACATATAATTTTTCAAAAAACTTTGGTGCACCGGAGCATGTGCTTGTAGTTCAAATTTGAATTATGCACATTAAATGCCCAGAAACTCAATTAATGTATAAAAAAGGCGAAACGAGTCCGGAATAATTCCAAAATTTAGCATGGTAGTTCTATTTGGTCTAATCTGGCTGTGTAACAAAATTAAGGTGGGAGAAGGCAGTGTACGTATGTCGTTTCGCACAAGGAGGTGACACGTTCCCTCTCGGAACAACGAGCCTTCTAGAGGGAAGCTCCGGTTTGCAAGAAGCTTACAACAAAGCATGTCCCAATTCGGCCAAAAAATTTACCGCACCATGTTGGTGCCATGTCATGACACCATGCAAGTTTCATTATTTTCAAGCGTGTTTTGAAATTACAGGAATTAAAAAACCAAGTTTCTCAATCTTTCCGGGCGAGCCACGATGCCTAGATGTTTGAATTTCACTCCAATCTCTTGCATGGGACCTAGAAATTCACCCAAGGACACACATGTGATTTTTCAAACAACTTTGGTGCACTGGAGCCTGCGCTTGTAGTTCAAATTTGAATTATGCACATTAAATGCCCAGAAACTCAATTAATGTATAAAAAGGCCAAACGAGCCCAGAAAATTCCAAAATTTAGCACGGTACTCCTATTTGGGCTGTGTTTGTACAAAAACTAAGGCGGGAGAAGGCTGAGTACGTATATCGTTTCGCACAAGGAGGTAACATGTTTCCTCTCCGAACCAAGAGCCTTTTTGAGGGAAGCTCAGGTTTGTAAGAAGCTTACACCAAAGCTTGTCCCAATTCGGTCAAAAAAATACCGCAGCATGTTCGTGACATGTCATGACACCATGCCAAGTTTAATGATTTTCAAGTGTGTTTCGGAATTACAGGAATTAAAAAACCAAGTTTCCCAACCTTTCCGGCCGAGCCAAGACGCCCAGATGTTTGAATTTCACTCCAATCTCTTGCATGGGACATAGAAATTCACCCAAGGACACACATGTGATTTTTCAAACAACATTGGTGCACTGGAGCATGTGCTTGTAGTACAAATTTGAATTATGCACATTAAATGCCCAGAAACTCAGTTAATGTATAAAAAGGCCAAACGAGCCCACAATAATTCTAAAATTTAGCATGGTACCCCTACTTGGGTTGTGTTGTTACAAAAAATAAGGCGGGAGAATGCTGTGTACGTATGTCGTTTTGCACAAGGAGGTGACAAGTTCCCTCTTAGAACCACGAGCCTTCTTGAGGCATGCTCCAGTTTGCAAGAAACTTACACAAAAGCTTGTCCCAGTTGGGCCAAAAAAATTACCGAAGCATGTTGGTGCCATGTCATGACACCATGCCAAGTTTCATGATTTTCAGGCGTGTTTTGGAATTACAGGAATTAAAAAACCAAGTTTCTCAATCTTTCCGACCGAGCCACGACGCCCAAATGTTCGAATTTCACACCAATCTCATGCATGGGACCTAGAAATTCACCCCAAGGACACACATGTGATTTTTCAAACAACTTTCGTGCACTGGAGCATGTGCTTGTAGTTCAAATTTGTATTATGCACATTAAATGCCCAGAAACTCAATTAATGTATAAAAAGGCCAAACGAGCCCGCAATAATTCTAAAATTTAGCATGGTACTCCTATTTGGGTTGTGTTGTTACAAAAAATAAGGCGGGAGAAGGCTGTGTAAGTATGTCGTTTCGCACAAGGAGGTGACAAGTTCCCTCTCAGAACCACGAGCCTTCTTGAGGCAAGCTCCGGTTTGCAAAAACTTACACCAAAGCTTGTCCCAGTTGGGCCAAAAAAATTACCGGAGCATGTTGGTGCCATTTCATGACACCATGCCAAATTTCATGATTTTCAGGCGTGTTTAGGAATAACAGGAATTAAAAAACCAAGTTTCTCAATCTTTCCGGGCGAGTCACGACGCCTAGATGTTTGAATTTCACTCCAATCTCTTGCATGGGACCTAGAAATTCACCCAAGGACACACATGTGATTTTTCAAACAACTTTGGTGCACTGGAGCCTGTGCTTGTAGTTCAAATTTGAATTATGCACATTAAATGCTCAGAAACTATATTAATGTATAAAAAGGCCAAATGAGCCCGGAAAATTCCAAAATTTAGCACGGTACTACTATTTGGGCTGTGTTTGTACAAAAACTAAGGCGGGAGAAGGCTGAGTACGTATATCGTTTCGCACAAGGAGGTAACACGTTTCCTCTCGGAACCAAGAGCCTTCTTGAGGGAAGCTCAGGTTTGCAAGAAGCTTACACCAAAGGTTGTCCCAATTTGGCCAAAAAAATACCGCAACATGTTCGTGCCATGTCATGACACCATGCCAAGTTTCATGATTTTGAGGTGTGTTTCGGAATTACAGGAATTAAAAACCAAGTTTCTCAATCTTTCCGGCCGAGCCACGACGCCCAGATGTTTGAATTTCACTCTAATCTCTTGCATGGGAAATAGAAATTCACCCAAGGACACACATGTGATTTTTCAAACAAATTTCTTGCACTGGAGCATGTGCTTGTTGTTCAAATTTGAATTATGCACATTAAATGCCCAGAAACTCAATTAATGTATAAAAAGGCCAAACGAGCCCACAATAATTCCAAAATTTAGCATGGTACTCCTATTTGGGTTGTGTTGTTACAAAAAATAAGGCGGGAGAATGCTGTCTACGTATGTCGTTTCGCACAAGGAGGTGACAAGTTCCCTCTCAAATACCGCAGCATGTTGGTGCCATGTCATGACACCATGACAAGTTTCATGATTTTCAAGCGTGTTTTGGAATTACAGGAAGTAAAAAAACCAAGTTTCTCAATCTTTCCGACCGAACCTCGGCGTCCAAATGTTTGAATTTCACTCCAATCTCTTGCATGGGACCTCGAAATTCACCCCAAGGACACACATGTGATTTTTCAAACAACTTTTGTGCACTGGAGCATGTGCTTGTAGTTCAAATTTGAATTATGTACATTAAATATCCAGAAACACAATTAATGTATAAAAAGGCCAAACGAACCAGGAATAATTCCAAAGTTTAGCACGGTACTTTATTTGGTATGATCTGGCTGTGTAAAAAAAATAAGGCGGGAGAAGGCACTGTATTTATGTCGTTTCGCACACGGAGGTGACACGTTCCCTCTCGGAACCACGAGCCTTCTTGAGGGAAGCTCCAGTTTGCAAGAAGCATACACCAAATATTGTCCCAATTCGGCCCAAAAAATTACCGCAGCATGTTGGTGCCATGTCATGACACCATACCAAGTTTCATGATTTTCAGGCGTGTTTTGGAATTACAGGAATTAAAAAACCAAGTTTCTCAATCTTTCCGGGCAAGCCACGACGCCTAGATGTTTGAATTTCACTCCGATCTCTTGCATGGGACCTAGAAATTCACCCCAAGGACACACGTGTGATTTTGAAACAACTTTCGTGCACTGGAGCATGTGCTTGTAGTTCAAATTTGAATTATGCACATTAAATGCCCAGAAACTCAATTAATGTATAAAAAGGCCAAACGAGCCCAAAATAATTCCTAAATTTAGCACGGTACTTCTATTTGGTCTAATCTGGCTGTGTAAAAAAATTAAGGCGAGCGAAGGCAGTGTACGTAATTCGTTTCGCACACGGAGGTGACACGTTCCCTCTCAGAACCTTGAGCCTTCATGAGGGAAGCTTCGGTTTGCAAGAAGCTTACACCAAAGCTTGTCCCAATTCGGCCAAAAAGATTACCGCAACATGTTTGTGCCATGTCATGACACCATGCCAAGTTTCATGATTTTCAGGCGTGTTTTGGAATTACAGGAATAAAAAAAACAAGTTTCTCAATCTTTCCGGCCGAGCCACGACGCCCAGATGTTTAAATTTCACTCCAATCTTTTGCATGGGACCTAGAAATTCACCCCAAGGATACACATGTGATTTTTCAAACAACTTTGGTGCACTGAAGCATCTGCTTGTAGTTCAAATTTGAATTATGCACATTAAATGCCCAGAAACTCAATTAATGTCTAAAAAAGGTCAAACGAGCCCATAATAATTACAAAATTTAGCACGGTACTCCTATTTGGGTTGTGTTTGTACAAAAAATAAGGCGGGAGAAGGGTGTGTACGTATGTCGTTTCGCACAAGGAGGTGACACGTTCCCTCTCGGAACCACGAGCCTTCTTGAGGGAAGCTCCGGTTTGCAAGAAGCTTCCACCAAAGCTTGTCCCAGTTCGGCCAAAAAAATACCGCAGCATGTTGGTGCCATGTCATGACACCATGCCAAGTTTCATGATTTTTAGGCGTGTTTTGGAATTACAGGAATTAAAAAACCAAGTTTCTCAATCTTTCCAGCCGAGCCACGACGCCCATATGTTTTAATTTCACTCCAATCTCTTGCATGGGACCTCGAAATTCACCCCAAGGACACACATGTGACTTTTCAAACAAGTTTGGTGAACTGGAGCATGTGCTTGGAGTTCAAATTTGAATTATGCAAATTAAATACCCAGAAACTCAATTAATGTATAAAAAGGCCAAACGAGCCTGGAATAATTCCAAAATTTAGCACGGTACTTCTATTTGTTGTAATCTGGCTGTGTAAAAAAATTAAGGCGGGAGAAGGCAGTGTACGTATGTCGTTTCGCACACGGAGGTGACACGTTCCCTTTCGGAACCACGAGCCTTCTTGAGGGAAGGTCCGCTTTGCAAGAAGCTTACACCAAAGCTTGTCCCAATTCGGCCAAAAAAATTACCGCAGCATGTTGGTGCCATGTCATGACACCATGCCAAGTTTCATGATTTTTAGGCGTGTTTTGGAATTACAGGAATTAAAAAACCAAGTTTCTCTATCTTTCCGGCCGAGCCACGATGCCCAGATGTTTGAATTTCACTCCAATCTCTTGCATGGGACCTAGAAATTCACCCAAGGACACACATGTGAGTTTTCAAACAACTTTGGTGCACTGGAGCATCTGCTTGTAGTTCAAATTTAAATTATGCACATTAAATGCCCAGAAACTCAATTAATGTCTAAAAAAGGTCAAACGAGCCCATAATAATTAAAAAAATTAGCACGGTACTCCTATTTGGGTTGTGTTTGTACAAAAAATAAGGCGGGAGAAGGGTGTGTACGTATGTCATTTCGCACAAGGAGGTGACACGTTCCCTCTCGGAACCACGGGCCTTCTTGAGGGAAGCTCCGGTTTGCAAGAAGCTTCCACCAAAGCTTGTCCCAGTTTGGCCAAAAAAATACCGCAGCATGTTGGTGCCATGTCATGACACCATGCCAAGTTTCATGATTTTTAGGCGTGTTTTGGAATTACAGGAATTAAAAAACCAAGTTTCTCAATCTTTCCAGCCGAGCCACGACGCCCATATGTTTTAATTTCACTCCAATCTCTTGCATGGGACCTCGAAATTCACCCCAAGGACACACATGTGACTTTTCAAACAAGTTTGGTGAACTGGAGCATGTGCTTGGAGTTCAAATTTGAATTATGCACATTAAATACCCAGAAACTCAATTAATGTATAAAAAGGCCAAACGAGCCTGGAATAATTCCAAAATTTAGCACGGTACTTCTATTTGTTGTAATCTGGCTGTGTAAAAAATTTAAGGCAGGAGAAGGCAGTGTACGTATGTCGTTTCGCACACGGAGGTGACACGTTCCCTTTCGGAACCACGAGCCTTCTTGAGGGAAGGTCCGGTTTGCAAGAAGCTTACACCAAAGCTTGTCCCAATTCGGCCAAAAAAATTACCGCAGCATGTTGGTGCCATGTCATGACACCATGCCAAGTTTCATGATTTTTAGGCGTGTTTTGGAATTACAGGAATTAAAAAACCAAGTTTCTCTATCTTTCCGGCCGAGCCACGATGCCCAGATGTTTGACTTCACTCCAATCTCTTGCATGGGACCTAGAAATTCACCCAAGGACACGCATGTGATTTTTCAAACATCTTTGGTGCACTGGAGCCTGTGCTTGTAGTTCCAATTCGAATTATGCACATTAAATGCCCAGAAACTCAATTGATTTATAAAAAGGTGAAACAAGCCAGGAATAATTCTAAAATTTTGCCCAATACTTCTATTTGGTCTAATCTGGCTGTGTAAAAAAATTAAGGCGAGAGAAGACAGTGTACTTATGTCGTTTCGCACACGGAGGTGACACGTTCCCTCTCGGAACCACGAGCCTTCTTGAGGGAAGCTCCGATTTGCAAGAAGCATACACCAAAGCTTGTCCCAATTCGGCCCAAAAAATTACCGCAACATATTGGTGCCATGTCATGACACCATGCCAAGTTTCATGATTTTCGGGCGTGTTTTGGAATTACAGGAATTAAAAAACCAAGTTTCTCTATCTTTTCGGGCGAGCCACGACGCCTAGATGTTTGAATTTCACTCCAATCTCTTGCATGGGACCTAGAAATTCACCCCAAGGACACACGTGTGATTTTTCAAACAACTTTTGTGCACTGGAGCATGTGCTTGTAGTTCAAATTTGAATTATGCACATTAAATGCCCAGAAACTCAATTAATGTTTAAAAAGGCCAAACGAGCCCAAAATAATTCAAATATTTAGCACGGTACTTCTATTTGATCTAATCTAGCTGTGTATAAAAATTAAGTCAGGAGAAGGCAGTGTACGTAATTCGTTTCGCACACGGAGGTGACACATTCCCTCTCGGAACCAGGAGCCTTCTTGAGGGAAGCTTCGGTTAGCAAGAAGCTTACACCAAAGCTTGTCCCAATTCGGCCAAAATAATTACCGCAGCATGTTGATGCCATGTCAAGACACCATGCCAAGTTTCATGATTTTCAGGCGTGTTTTGGAATTACAGGAATTAAAAAAACCAAGTTTCTCAATCTTTCCGGGCGAGCCACGACGCCTAGATGTTTGAATTTCACTCCAATCTCTTGCATGGGACCTAGAAATTCACCCAAGGACACACATGTGATTTTTCAAACAACTTTGGTGCACTGGAACTGCGCTTGTAGTTCGAATTTGAATTATGCACATTAAATGCCCAGAAAATCAATTAATGTCTAAAAAAGACCAAACGAGCTCGGAATAATTCCAAAATTTGGCACGGTAGTCCCATTTGGGTTGTGTTTGTACAAAAAATATGGCGGGAGAAGGTGATGTACGTATGTCGTTTCGCACAAGGAGGTGACACATTCCCTCTCGGAACCACGAGCCTTCTTGAGGGAAGCTCCGGTTTGCAAGAAGCTTACACCAAAGCTTGTCCCAATTCGGCTAAAAAAATACCGCAGCATGTTGGTGCCATGTCATGACACCATGCCAAGTTTCATGATTTTCAGGCATGTTTTGGAATTACAGGAATTAAAAAACCATGTTTCTCAATCTTTCCGGCCGAGCCACGACGCCCAGATGTTTGAATTTCACTCCAATCTTTTGCATGGGACCTAGAAATTCACCCTAGGACACACATGTGATTTTTCAAACAACTTTGGTGCACTCGAGCATGTGCTTGTAGTTCGAATTTGAATTATGCACATTAAATGCCTAGAAACTCAATTAATGTATAAAAAAGGTCAAACGAGCCCGTAATAATTACAAAATTTACCACGGTACTCCTATTTGGATTGTGTTTGTACAAAAAACAAGGCGGGAGAAGGCTGTGTACGTATGTCGTTTCGCACAAGGAGGTGACACGTTCCCTCTCGGAACCACGAGCCTTCTTGAGGGAAGCTCCGATTTGCAAGAAGCTTACACCAAAGCTTGTCCCAATTCGGCCAAAAAAATACAGCAGCATGTTGGTGCCATGTCATGACACCATGCCAAGTTTCATGATTTTCAGGCGTGTTTTGGAATTACAGGAATTAAAAAACCAAGTTTCTCAATCTTTCCGGTCGAGCCACGACGCCGTGATGTTTGAATTTCACTCCAATCTCTTACACGGGACCTAGAAATTCACCCCAAGGACACACATGTGACTTTTCAAACAACTTTGGTGAATTGGAGCATGTGCTTGGAGTTCAAATTTGAATTAGGCACATTAAATACCCAGACACTCAATTAATGTATAAAAAGGCCAAACGCGCCTGGAATAATTCCAAAATTTAGCATGGTACTTCTATTTGGTGTAATCTGGCTGTGTAAAAAAATTAAGGCGGGAGAAGGCAGTGTACATTCGTCGTTTCGCACACGGAGGTGACACATTCCCTCTCGGAACCACGAGCCTTCTTGAGGGAAGTTTCGGTTTGCAAGAAGCTTACACCAAAGCTTGCCCCAATTCGGCAAAAAAATTACCGCAGCATGTTGGTGCCATGTCATGACACCATGCAAGTTTCATGATTTTCAGGCGTGTTTTGGAATTACAGGAATAAAAAAAACCAAGTTTCTCAATCTTTCCGGGCGAGCCACGACGCCTAGATGTTTGAATTTCATTCCAATCTCTTGCATGGGTCCTAGAAATTCACCCGAGAACACACATGTGGTTTTTCAAACAACTTTGGTGCACTGGAGCCTGTGCTTGTAGTTCAAATTTGAATTATGCACATTAAATTGCCCGGAAACTCAATTAATGTATAAAAAAGGCCAAACGAGCCCGTAATAATTCCAAAATTTAGCACGATAGTCCTATTTGGGTTGTGTTTGTACAAAAAATAAGGCGGGAGAAGGTTCTGTACGTATGTCGTTTGGCACAAGGAGGTGACACGTTCCCTCTCGGAACCACGAGCCTTCTAGAGGGAAGCTCCGGTTTGCAAGAAGCTTACACCAAAGCTTGTCCCAATTCGGCCAAAAAAATAACGCAGCATGTTGGAGCCATGTCATGACACCATACCAAGTTTTAGTATTTTCAGGCGTGTTTTGGAATTACAGGAATTAAAAAACCAAGTTTCTCAATCTTTCCGGCCGAGCCACGACGCGCATATATTTGAATTTCACTCCAATCTTTTGCATGGTACCTAGAAATTCACCCAAGGACACACATGTGATTTTTCAAACAACTTTGGTGCACTCGAGCATGTGCTTGTAGTTCGAATTTGAATTATGCACATTAAATACCCAGAAACTCAATTAATGTATTAAAAAGGTCAAACGAGCCCGTAATAATTACAAAATTTTGCACGGTACTCCTATTTGGGTTGTGTTCGTACAAAAAATAAGGCGGGAGAAGGCTGTGTACGTATGTCGTTTCGCACAAGGAGGTGACACGTTCCCTCTCGGAACCACGAGCCTTCTTGAGGGAAGCTCCGGTTTGCAATAAGCTCACACCAAAGCTTGTCCCAATTCGGCCAAGAAAACGTCAGCATGTTGGTGCCATGTCATGACACCATGCCAAGTTTCATGATTTTCAGGCGTGTTTTGGAATTACAGGAATTAAAAAACCATGTTTCTCAATCTTTCCGGTCGAGCCACCAAGCCCAGATGTTTGAATTTCACTCCAATCTCTTGCATGGGACCTAGAAATTCACCCCAAGGACACACATGTGACTTTTCAAACAACTTTGGTGAACTGGAGCATGTGCTTGGATTTCAAATTTGAATTATGCACATTAAATACCCAGAAACTCAATTAGTGTTTAAAAAGGCCAAACGAGCCTGGAATAATTCCAAAATTTAGCACGATACTTCTATTTGGTCTAATCTGGTTGTGTAAAAAAAATTAAGGCGGGAGAAGGCAGTGTACGTTTGTCGTTTCACACACGGAGGTGACACGTTCCCTTTCGGAACCACGAGCCTTCTTGAGGGAAGCTCTGGTTTGCAAGAAGCTTACACCAAAGCTTGTCCCAACTCGGCCAAAATATTACCGCATCATGTTGGTGCCATGTCATGACACCATGCCAAATTTCATGATTTTCAGGCGTGTTTTGGAATTACAGGAATTAAAAAACCAAGTTTCTCAATCTTTCCGGGCGAGCCACGACGCCTAGATGTTTGAATTTCACTCCAATCTCTTGCATGTGACCTAGAAATTCACCCCAAGGACACACGTGTGATTTTTCAAATAACTTTCGTGCACTAGAGCATGTGCTTGTAGTTCAAATTTGAATTATGCACATTAAATGCCCAGAAACTCAATTAATGTATAAAAAGGCCAAACAAGCCCAGAATAATTCCAAAATTTAGAACGGTACTTCTATTTGGTCTAATCTGGCTGTGTAAAAAATTAAGGCGGGAGAAGGCAGTGTACGTAATTAATTTCGCACACGGAGGTGACACATTCCATCTCGGAACCACAAGCCTTCTTGAGGGAAGCTTCAGTTTGCAAGAATCTTACACCAAAGCTTGTCCCAATTCGGCCAAAAAAATTACGGCAGCATGTTGGTGCCATGTCATGACACCATGCCAAGTTTCATGATTTTCAGGCGTGTTTTGGAATTACAGGAATTAAAAAACCATGTTTCTCAATCTTTCCGGTCGAGCCACGATGCCCAGATGTTTGAATTTCACTCCAATCTCTTGCATGGGACCTAGAAATTCATCCAAGGACACACATGTGATTTTTTTCAACAACTTTGGTGCACTGGAGCCTGCGCTCGTAGTTCAAATTTGAATTATGCACATTAAATGCCCAGAAACTCAATTAATGTATAAAAAAGGCCAAACGAGCCCGGAATAATTCCAAAATCTAGCACGGTACTCCTATTTGGGCTGTGTTTGTACAAAAATTAAGGCGGGAGAAGGCTGTGTACGTATATCGTTTCGCACAAGGAGGAGACATGTTCCCTCTCGGAACCACGAGCCTTCTTGAGGGAAGCTTCGGTTTGCAAGAAGCTTAAACCAAAGCTTATCCCAATTCGGCCAAAAAAATACCGCAACATGTTGGTGCCATGTCATGACACCATGCCAAGTTTCACGATTTTCAGGCGTGTTTTGGAATTACATGAATTAAAAAACCAAGTTTCTCAATCTTTCCGTCCGAGCCACGACGCCCAGATGTTTGAATTTCACTCCAATCTTTTGCATGGGACCTAGATATTCACCCAAAGACACACATGTGATTTTTCAAACAACTTTGGTGCACTGGAGCATGTGCTTGTAGTTCGAATTTGTATTATGCACATTAAATGCCTAGAAATTCAATTAATGTATAAAAAAGGTCAAACGAACCCGTAATAATTACAAAATTTAGCACGGTACTCCTATTTGGGTTGTGTTTGTACAAAAAAAAATAAGGCGGGAGAAGGCTGTGTATGTATATCGTTTCGCTCAAGGAGGTGACACGTTCCCTCTCGGAACCACGAGCCTTCTTGAGGGAAGCTCCGGTTTGCAAGAAGCTTACACCAAAGCTTGTCCCAATTCGGCCAAAAAAATACCGCAGCATGTTGGTGCCATGTCATGACACCATGCCAAGTTTCATGATTTTCAGACGTGTTTTGGAATTACAGGAATTAAAAAACCAAGTTTCACAAACTTTCCGGCCGAGCCACGACACCCAGATGTTTTAATTTCACTCCAATCTCTTGTATGGGACCTAGAAATTCACCCCAAGAACGCACATGTGACTTTTCAAACAACTTTGGTGAACTGGAGCATGTGCTTGGAGTTCAAATTTGAATTATGTACATTAAATACCTAGAAACTCAATTAATGTATAAAAAGGCCAAACGCGCCTGGAATAATTCCAAAATTTTGCATGGTTCTTCTATTTGGTCTAATCTGGCTGTGTAAAAAAATTAAGGATGGAAAAGGCAGTGTACGTTTGTCGTTTCGCACACGGAGGTGACACGTTCCCTCTCGGAACCACGAGCCTTCTTGAGGGAAGCTCTGGTTTGCAAGAAGCTTACACCAAAGCTTGTCCCACTTCGGCCAAAAAAATTACCGTAGCCTGTTGGTTCCATGTCATGACACCATGACAAGTTTCATGACTTTCACGCGTGTCTTGGAATTACAGGAATTAAAAAACCAAGTTTCTCAATCTTTCCTGTCGAGCCACGACGCTCAGATGTTTGAATTTCACTCCAATCTCTTGCATGGGACGTAGAAATTCACCCAACGACATACGTGTGATTTTTGAAACAACTTTGGTGCACTAGAGCCTGTGCTTGTAGTTCCAATTCGAATTATGCACATTAAATGCCCAGAAACTCAATTAATTTATAAAAATGGCGAAACGAGCTAGGAATTATTCCAAAATTTAGCACGGTACTCCTATTTTCTCTAATCTGGTTGTGTAAAATAACTACGGCGGGAGAAGGCAGTGTACTTATGTCGTTTCGCACACGGAGGTGACACGTTCCCTCTCGGAACCACGAGCCTTCTTGAGGGAAGCTCTGGTTTGCAAGAAGCATACACCAAAGCTTGTCCCAATTCGGCCCGAAAAATTACCGCAGCATGTTGGTGCCATGTCATGACACCATGCCAAGTTTCATGATTTTCAGGCGTGTTTTGGAATTACAGGAATTAAAAAACCAAGTTTCTCAATCTTTCCGGGCGAGCCACGACGCCTAGATGTTTGAATTACACTCCAATCTCTTGCATGGGACCTAGAAATTCACCCCAAGGAGACATGTGTGATTTTTCAAACAACTTTGGTGCACTCGAGCCTGTGCTTGTAGTTCAAATTTGAATTATGCACATTAAATGCCTAGAAACACAATTAATGTATAAAAAGGCCAAACGAGCCCGGAATAATTCCAAAATTTAGCACGGTACTCCTACTTGGGTTGTGTTTGTACAAAAATTAAGGCAGGAGAAGGTTGTGTACGTATATCATTTTGCACAAGGAGGTGGCACGTTTCCTCTCGGAACCACGAGCCTTCTTGAGGGAAGCTCTGGTTTGCAAGAAGCTTACACCAAAGCTTGTCCCAATTCGGCCAAAAAATACCGCAGCATGTTCGTGCCATGTCATGACACCATGCCAAGTTTCATGATTTTTAGGTGTGTTTTGGAATTACAGGAATTAAAAAACCAAGTTTCTCAATCTTTTCGGCCGAGCCACGACGCCCAAATGTTTGAATTTCACTCCAATCTCTTGCATGGGACATAGAAATTCACCCAAGGACATGAAGGAAATATGCCCTAGAGGCAATAATAAAGTTATTATTTATTTCCTTATATCATGATAAATGTTTATTATTCATGCTAGAATTGTATTAACCGGAAACTTAGTACATGTGTGAATGCATAGACAAAATAGAGTGTCCCTAGTATGCCTCTACTAGACTAGCTCATTGATCAAAGATGGTTATGTTTCCTAGCCATAGACATGAGTTGTCATTTGATCAACGGGATCACATCCTTAGGAGAATGATGTGATGGACAAGACCCATCCGTTAGCTTAGCACTATGATCGTTTAGTTTTACTGCTATTGCTTTCTTCATGACTTATACATGTTCCTATGACTATGAGATTATGCAACTCCCGAATACCGGAGGAACACCTTGTGTGCTATCAAACGTAAGAACGTAACTGGGTGATTATAAAGATGCTCTACAAGTGTCTCCGAAGGTGTTCGTGGTGTTGGCATAGATCAAAAATAGGATTTGTCACTCCGAGTGTAGGAGAGGTATCTCTGGGCCCTCTCGGTAATACACATCATAATAAGCCTTGCAAGCAAATGACTAATGAGTTAGTCATGAGATGATGTATTACGGAACGAGTAAAGAGACTTGCCAGTAACGAGATTAACTAGGTATGGTGATACAGACGATCGAATATCGGGCAAGTAACATACCGATGACAAGGGGAACAACGTATGTTGTTGTGCGGTTTGACTGATAAAGATCTTCGTAGAATATGTAGGAGCCAATATGAGCATCCAGGTTCCGCTATTGGTTATTGATCGGAGATGAGTCTCGGTCATGTCTACATAGTTCTCGAACCCGTAGGGTCTGCACGCTTAATGTTTGATGACAGTCGGTATTATGAGTTTATGTGTTTTGATGTGCTGAAGGTAGTTCGGAGTCCCAGATGAGATCGGGGACATGACAAGGAGTCTCTAAATGGTCGAGACGTAAAGATTGATATATTGGACGACTATATTCGGACACCTGAAGTGTTCTGGAAAGTTTCAGAATTTACCGGAGTGCCGGGGGGGGGGGGTTACCGGAACCCCCCACGGGAATGGTGGGCCCTAGTGGGCCATAGGGGAGAAAGAGGGCAGCAGCCAGGAGGTGGCGCGCCCCCTGCCTAGGGGCAGTCCGAACAGGACTAGGGGAGGGGGGGCGCGGCCCCTCTTTCCCTCTCCCTCTCCCTCTCCTTCCTTCCCCCTCTCCTTCTTGGTGGACTCCTACTAGGAATATGATTGCAATCCTATTCCTAGTAGGATTGCCTCTCTAGCCGCACAATAGAGGGCCGGCCGGCCTCCCCCTTGCTCCTTTAAGTATGGGGGCAGGGGGCACCCAAAGACACACAAGTTGAATTGTTTTAGCCGTGTGCGGTGCCCCCCTCCACAGAAACACACCTCGGTCATACCGTTGCAGTGCTTAGGCGAAGCCCTGCGCCGGTAGATACATCATATCCGTCACCATGCCGTCGTGCTGACGAAACTCTCCCGTGAAGCTCAACTGGATCAAGAGCTCGTGGGACGTCATCAAGCTGAACGTGTGCTGAACGCAGAGGTGTCGTACGTTCGGTGCTTGATCGGTTGGATCGCGAAGAAG
The DNA here is from genome assembly GCA_902687465.1 of Secale cereale. Lineage (NCBI taxonomy): Eukaryota > Viridiplantae > Streptophyta > Magnoliopsida > Poales > Poaceae > Secale > Secale cereale. Next base: position 242,091,185 of record LR738710.1, read on the forward strand.
TTCGACTACATCAACCGCGTCACTTGACTCTTCCGCTCCCGGTCTACAAGGGTACGTAGACACACTCTCCCCTCTCGTTGCTATGCATCTAGTAGATAGATCTTGCGTGATCGTAGGAAAATTTTAAAATACTACGTTCCCCAACAGTGGCATCATGAGCCAGGTCTATGCGTAGATGATATGCACGAGTAGAACACAAGTGAGTTGTGGACGATACTAGTCATACTGCTTACCAGCATGTCATACTTTGCTTCGGCGGTATTGTGAGATGAAGCGGCCTGGACCGACATTACGCGTACGCTTACGCGAGACTGGTTTCACCGTTATGAGCACTCATTGCTTAAAGGTGACTGGCGGGTGTCTGTCTCTCTCACTTTAGCTGAATCAAGTGTGACTACGCCCGGTCCTTGTGAAGGTTAAAACAGCACATACTTGACGAAACATCGTTGTGGTTTTTGTATGCGTAGGTAAGAACGGTTCTTGCTAAGCCCGTAGCAGCCACGTAAAACTTGCAACAACAAAGTAGAGGACGTCTAACTTGTTTTTGCAGGGCATGTTGTGATGTGATATGGTCAAGACATGATGAGTTATACGGTTTTGTAAGAGATGATAATGTTTTGTAAAGTTATCGGCAACTGGCAGGAGCCATATGGTTGTCGCTTTATTGTATGAAATGCAATCGCCATGTAATTGCTTTACTTTATCACTAAGCGGTAGCGATAGTCGTAGAAGCAATAGTTGGCGAGACGACAACGATGCTACGATGAAGATCAAGGTGTCGCGCCAGTGACGAAGGTGATCATGACGGTGCTTTGGAGATGGAGATCAAAAGCACAAGATGATGATGGCCATATCATGTCACATATTTCGATTGCATGTGATGTTAATCTTATTATGCTTCTTATTTTGCTTAGTACGACGGTAGCATTATAAGATGATCTCTTACAAAATTTCAAGGTACAAGTGTTCTCCCTGAGTATGCACCGTTGCGAAAGTTCTTCGTACTGAGACACCACGTGATGATCGGGTGTGATAAGGTCTACGTTCAAATACAATGGGTGTAAGCCAGTTTTGCACACGCAAAATACTCGGGTTAAACTTGACGAGCCTAGCATATGCAGATATGGCCTCGGAACACTGGAGACCGAAAGGTTGAGCGTGAATTATATAGTAGATATGATCAACATAAGATGTTCACCGTTGAAACTACTCCATCTCACGTGATGATCGGACATGGTTTAGTTGATTTGGATCACGTGATCATTTAGATGACTAGAGGGATGTCTATCTAAGTGGGAGTTCTTAAGTAATATGATTAATTGAACTTTAATTTATCATGAACTTAGTCCTGGTAGTATTAGCATATCTATGTTGTAGATCAATAGCTCGCGATGTTGCTCCCCGTTTATTTTTTATATGTTCCTAGAGAAAACTAAGTTGAAAGATGTTAGTAGCAATGATGCGTACTTGTTCCGTGATCTGAGGATTTTCCTCATTGCTACACAGAAGTATTATGTCCTTGATGCACCGCTAGGTGACAGACCTATTGCAGGAGCAGATGGAAATGTTATGAACGTTTTCACAAAAGCTCGATATGATGACTACTTGATAGTTTAGTGCACCAGGCTTTACAGCGTATAACCGGGACTTCAAAAACATTTTGAACGCCACGGAGCATATAAGATGTTCCAAGAGTTGAAATTAGTATTTCATACTCATGCCCGTGTCGAGAGGTATAAGACCTCTGACAGTACTTTGCCTACAAGATGGAGGAGAATAGCTCAACCAGTGAGCATGTGCTCAGATCGTCTGGGTAGTACAATTGCCTGAATCCAGTGGGAGTTAATCTTCCAGATAAGATAGTAATTGACAAAGTTCTCTAGACACTATCACCAATTTAGTAGAATTTCGTGATGACGAAAGTAATTCCCGAGCTCTTCACGATGCTTAAATCGACGAAGGTAGAAATCAAGAAAGAGCATCAAGTGTTGATGGTTAACCAGACCACTTGTTTCAAGTAAAGGGCAAAGGGATAGAAGGGGAACTTCAAGAAGAATCACAAGCAAGTTGTCACTCCCGTGAAGAAACCCAAAGCTAAACTCAAGCCTGAAACTAAGTGCTTCTATTGCAAAGGAAATGGTCACTAGAAGTGGAACTGCCCTAGATACTTGGTGGATAAGTAGGATGGCAAAGTGAACAAATGTATATTTGATATATAGATTATTGATGTGTACTTTACTAGTGTTCATAGCAACCCCTGGGTATTTGATACCAGTTCAGTTAATAAAATTAGTAACTCGAAACAAGAGTTGCAGAATGAATAGAGACTAGTTAAAGGTGAAGTGACGATGTGTGTTGGAAGTGGTTCCAAGATTGATATGATCATCATCGCACACTCACTATACTTTCGGGATTAGTGTAGAACCTAAATAAATGTTATTTGGCATTTGCATTAAGCATGAATATGATTTGATCATGTTTGTTGCGATACGGATATTCATTTAAAGTCATAGAATAATTGTTATTCTGTTTACATGAATAAAGCCTTCGATGGTCATACACCCAATGAAAATAGTTTGTTGGATCTCGATCGTAGTGATACACATATTCATAATATTGAAGCCAAAAAATGCATGGTTAATAATCATAGTGCAACTTATTTGTGGCACTGTCGTTTAGGTCATATTGGTGTAAAGTGCATAAAGAAACTCCATAGTGATGGACTTTTGGAATTAGTTGATTATGAATCACTTGGTGCTTGCGAACTATGCCTCATGGGCAAGATGACTAAAACTCTGTTCTCCGGAACAATGGAGCGAGCACCAAATTTGTCAGAAATCATACATACTGATGTATGTGGACTGATGAGTTTGGAAGCTTGCCGCGGGTATCGTTGATTTCTGACCTTCACTATTGATTTAAGCAGATATGGGTATATTTACTTGATGAAGCACAAGTCTGAAACATTGGAAAAGTTCAAAGAATTTCAGAGTGAAGTAGAGAATCATCGTAACAAGAAAATAAAAGTTTCTACGATCTGATCGCGGAGGTGAATATTTGAGTTACGAGTTTGGTCTTCATTTAAAACAATGTGGAATAGTTTCACAGCTCACGCCACCCGGAACACCACAGCGTAATGGTGTGTCCGAAGATCGTAACCGTACTTTATTAGATATGGTGTGATCTATGATGTCTCTTACCGATTTACCACTATCGTTTTGGGTTATGCGTTAGAGACAGCTGCATTCACGTTAAATAAGGGCACCATCTAAATCCGTTGAGACGACGCCTTATGAACTGTGGTTTGGCAAGAAACCAAAGTTGTTGTTTCTTAAAATTTGGGGCTGCGATGCTTATGTGAAAAAGCTTCAACCTGATAAGCTCGAACCCAAGTCGGAGAAATGTATCTTCATAGGATACCCAATGGAGACTGTTAGGTACACCTTCTGTCACAGATCTGAAGGCAAGATATTCGTTTCCAAGAATGGATCCTTTCTGGAGAAGGAGTCTCTCTCGAAAGAAGTGAGTGGGAGGAAAGTGGAACTTGATGAGGTAATTGTACCTTCTCCCGAATTGGAAAGTAGTACATCACAGAAACTAGTTCCAGTGATTCCTACACCAATTAGTGAGGAAGCTAATGATGATGATCATGAAACTTCGGATCAAGTTACTACTGAACTTCGTAGATCAACCAGAGTACGTTCCGCGCCAGAGTGGTACGGCAACCCGGTTCTGGAAGTCATGTTACTAGACCATGATGAACCTACGAACTATGAGGAAGCGATGATGAGCCCAGATTCCGCAAAATGGCTTGAGGCCATGAAATCTGAGATGGAATCCATGTATGAGAACAAAGTGTGGACTTTGGTTGACTTGCCCGATGATCGGCAAGCCATCGAAAATAAATGGATCTTCAAGAGGAAGATCGACGCTGACGGTAATGTTACTGTTTACAAAGCTCGACTTGTTGCGAAAGGTTTTCGACAAGTTCAAAGAGTTGACTACGATGAGACTTTCTCAACCGTAGCGATGCTTAAGTCTGTCCGAATCGTGTTAGCAATTGCCGCATTTTATGATTACGAAATCTGGCAAATGGATGTCAAAACTATATTCCTAAATGGATACCTTAAAGAAGAGTTGTATATGATGCAACCAGAAGGTTTTGTCGATCCTAAAGATGCTAACAAAGTGTGCAAGCTCCAGCGATCCATCTATGGACTAGTGCAAGCATCTCGGAGTTGGAATATACGCTTTGATAAGGTGATCAAAGCATATGGTTTTATACAGACTTTTGGATAAGCCTGTATTTACAAGAAAGTGAGTGGGAGCACTACATCCTTTTCTGATAAGTATATGTGAATGACATATTGTCGATCGGAAATGATGTAGAATTTTCTGGAAAGCATAAAGGAGTGTTTGAAATGAGTTTTTTCAAAGAAAGACCTCGATGAAGCTGCTTACATATTGAGCATCAAGATCTATAGAGATAGATCGAGATACTTGATATGTTTTTCAATAAGTACATACCTTGACAAGTTTTTGAAGTAGTTCAAAATGGATCAGTCAGAGAAGGAGTTATTGCCTGAGTTGTAAGGTATGAAGTAGAGTAAGACTCAAAGCCCGACCTCGGTAGAAGATAGAGAAAGAATGAAAGTCATTCCCTATGCCTCAGCCATAGGTTCTATAAAGTATGCCATGCTGTGTACCAAACATGTTGTCTACCTTACCATGAGTTTGCAAGGAGGTACAAAAGTGATCCAGGAGTAGATTACTGGACGGCGGTCAAAATTATCCTTAGTTACTGGATGACTAAGGAAATATTTCTCGGTTATGGAGGTGATAAAGAGTTCATCGTAAAGAGTTACGTCGATGCAAGTTTTGACACCAATCCAAATGACTCTAAGTATCAATCTGGATGCATATTGAAAGTAGGAGCAATTAGCTAAAGTAGCTCCGTGCAGAGCATTGTAGACATAGAAATTTGCAAAAATACATACGGATCTGAATGTAACAGACCCGCTGACTAAACTTCTCTCATGAAGCAAAACATGATCACACCTTACTACTCTTTGGGTGTTAGTCACATGACTATGTGAACTAGATTGTTGACTCTAGTAAATCCTTTGGGTATTGGTCGCATGGCGATGAGAACTATGGGTGTTAGTCACATGGTGATGTGAACTATTGGTGTTAATCACATGGTGATGTGATCTAGATTATTGACTCTAGTGCAAGTGGGAGACTGAAGGAAATATGCCCTAGAGGCAATAATAAAGTTATTATTTATTTCCTTATATCATGATAAATGTTTATTATTCATGCTAGAATTGTATTAACCGGAAACTTAGTACATGTGTGAATACATAGACAAAATAGAGTGTCCCTAGTATCCCTCTACTAGACTAGCTCATTGATCAAAGATGGTTATGTTTCCTAGCCAAAGACAAGAGTTGTCATTTGATCAACAGGATCGCATCATTAGGAGAATGATGTGATGGACAAGACCCTTCCGTTAGCTTAGCACTATGATCGTTTAGTTTTACTCTATTGCTTTCTTCATGACTTATACATGTTCCTATGACTATGAGATTATGCAACTCCCGAATACCGGAGGAACACCTTGTGTGCTATCAAACGTCACAACGTAACTGGGTGATTATAAAGATGCTCTACAGGTGTCTCCGAAGGTGTTCGTGGTGTTGGCATAGATCAAAAATAGGATTTGTCACTCTGAGTGTAGGAGAGGTATCTCTGGGCCCTCTCGGTAATACACATCATAATAAGCCTTGCAAGAAAATGACAATGAGTTAGTCACGAGATGATGTATTACGGAACGAGTAAAGAGACTTGCCGGTAACGAGATTACCTAGGTATGGTGACACCGACGATCGAATCTCGGGTAAGTAACATACCGATGACAAAGGGAACAACGTATGTTGTTGTGCGGTTTGACTGATAAAGATCTTCGTAGAATATGTAGGAGCCAATGTGAGCATCCAGGTTCCGCTATTGGTTATTGACCGGAGATGAGTCTCGGTCATGTCTACATAGTTCTCGAACCCGTCGGGTCCGCACGCTTAACGTTTGATGACAGTCGGTATTATGAGTTTATGTGTTTTGATGTACTGAAGGTAGTTCAGAGTTTCGGATGAGATCGGGGACATGACGAGGAGTCTCTAAATGGTCGAGATGTAAAGATTGATATATTGGACGACTATATTCGGACACCGGAAGTGTTCTGGAAAGTTTTGGAATTTACCGGAGTGCCGGGGGGGG